>OY986993.1:21514830-21857330 GCA_963920545.1 Lepidium didymum | reverse complement strand
ATTTCTTATGCTGAAATGAAAGTGAAATATATGGTCCTCAGAACAAGACCCACGACTATGAAAGATTGATATGTAAGCAAAGCTTCAGTTGGACTAAGATATATAATTCCGTAAGAGTTAATGAGGTATCCCCAATTATAAAACTTGACACCCTCTCGCAGCTGAAGCAAGAATCATACCATGATGCTTTTGGTTTAATTATACTCAGTATTATGATGGTCTTAAACGTCTTAATAAGTTCTTTATGGAATTGAGGATACCCGCTTAACCCTGTTTCTCACTGGAAATCGACGGGCAAGACTTTTCCTGTTTATGAGTATGCTCCTGATTAATCTGGAAACATGCACTTTAGTATTAGTTCAAGCATCTGTTATGTAAATGTTATTTTGTTAAGCAGATCTAAGTTTTAGGTCTACATCTATTAGTTGACTGAATTTCAGCAGTTAATGCAAAGGTGGGTGGATTGTTTTAATTTGATGCTGCTAAAATTTAGACCAATACCCTAAAAAGTCAATGGGGCATTCCGAGAATCGAACTCGGGACCTCTCGCACCCAAAGCGAGAATCATACCACTAGACCAAATGCCCTGTTGTTTATGCACATTATTGAAGCATATATCTGCTGTACAAGTTGATGAATGATTTTGAGGTCTGTTTCAATCTACAGTGTAAGGTAAACGGTGATTTCTGCTACCAAGAAGTTATGTCTCTTTTTTTTATTGGCAAAGATTAAGAAAATGGAAAAGAATCAGGTAATAATTCTTATTGTATTTGACACTATTTTATTACCATTTAAGACTTATACTTGTATGGCTCTTATGCACTTTGTTGGACAATAAAACTGCACAGATCACTGCTGAAACAACTGTGTTGTTAAACTCTTGTTGGCGTTGTTGGTTATTTATACAACAGGAGATGAAAATGATGGAAGAATCTCAAGGAAGCCCGCAGATGACAAAGAACAGACTCAGCGACCTTGGTGGTGGATAAATCTTCAAGGAAGTCGTTGTCTTAGAAAGAAATATTATCTTTTATAGAAAAAAAAGTTGATCATCAGAATCACTTTACTTTTTTTCTATTCTTTTGGTCACTCTAATCACTTTACTTGAACAATGCTATACTTGGTTGAACTCAGGTCTCAGGATCATACTAATTGGTTTTTCTCATTACATCTTGCATGACAATTCTAGCATTGTGAAGAGTTTACAAAAATCATGAAAGTCTTCACTTTGAAATACCATTAAAGAATTCGCTTACAAGCATCACAAGCTATCACTTCTCATAGTTTTCCTGTCATCAAAACATTTGAAAAATAAGAACATACAGAGTGGTGCGACTCATACCAGAGTTAACTTACGTCTTTTTCTGAGTCCTTAGTCTTTGCAGAATGGTTTGCACATTGTGCTGATCAAAAGCAGACGCATTCTCTTTAGTTGTATCACTGTTTTGAGTATTCTTGTTGGTAAAAAATGGAGACATTTCAGGTAAGATCTCAATCCCTGCCAAATGTTGTGCCCACTTATATGGCCTCAAAGTTCTGCTCTTATCAAATGTATGATTATCGCCAAGAATAAGCTTGGCTGACTGAATATCATGAGAGAGTAATAAGCCAACCAAAAAGAAAGCAAGTATGAATGTTATCAAACGAACATATACGAATGAATGTTGAAAAGGAAAAACATATTTACCTGATGAGGAGGCTCAAGTCCATAATCGTCTGGAAATAAGTTGCAAAGAATATTTTTCTCAGGTTCAGCCTGAGACTCTTCAATGCCAACACATACAATATTCAACTTTAACAAGTACTCAAACTTGAGAATGACAAGCTCACGAGATTTTGGATCTGCAATCTCATTATCATAAACGTGAAGGATAACTTTAAGAGGATGAACTCGATATAGTCCTGCTTCCTCAGAACACTCTTTCCTGAGTCTCTTCCTTTGCTTTTTTCCATCATCATCTTCATCATCATTCTCCAATCTTAGATTCTCTGCATTATTGAACACAAATGGCAATTTCATAGAGCAAATAAGCACTACATTTTCAGTTCTTATTTCAACTGAATGTTTCACAATTGCTAACCCGAGTTCTGTTCCGCTTGCTGTCGGGCAAAAGTTTGAGCATCCTTAAGGCTCCCAGATATGTCGAGATCGATCTTCTCTTCAAAAGCTTCCTTTTGTGCCATGAACTGCGAATATATAACGTAAAGTGGAGGAGGAAGAAGCTCAGCTAGATTATGATACTTTAGCTTCTTTTGATTCTGCAAACTCAATTGATTTTGTACTGGCAAAGATGCTTTCTTTAGAGACTTGAGGTGCACTGGAAGACTTGACAGAAACTTATTACGCTCTGCATTAGTTTCAAGCAAACACTTCTTATCTTGTTCCAACCTTGCTCGAAGCTTGCATAGCTCTTTCCTCTGAATCAAAAGATGTATAAAGCTTAAACATTCAGTCATTTATCAATCAAAAGCTCATACAAGAACCAAAACATAAATTTTGTAATGAAATTAACCTGATGGAGCTCAAAGTTGAGTCTTTTAAGCATCAAATCATGGGAACTATCATTTGAGAGCGTTTGAGATTTGATTGCTTCAGGAGCGTCTCTGAAGAACTCTTGTTCGGAGATAAGATCGATATTTGGATACTTAGATTTAAAATCTCTGCAGGCTTTAGTTGCTTTGAGGTAATGGCTCTTCTCATACATGAGATTATGAAGCTCCAATGACGTGAAATCCACTGGAGATTTTGCTAATTCCGTCTCAGCTTTTACTTTCTCTTCTTCAGTCAAAATCGCGCGATTCGCTTGACGCAGATTGACGAAGCTGAGAAACATTTGAGTAAGGAGTTCGCGATTCTCAGATTTAGGGTTTCCTTGTTGCTTGATGGAGAGCATTCTCGCAACGATTTCTTCAACGGAGGCTTTGGTCTCTTGAAGAAGCTCAAGCGGTGGTTTCTCCGCCGTAGCCACTGTGTCTTTTGCTACCTTCGATTCCATAATGAAAGTACAAAATTGACAAAAAAAAATGGCAATCAAATATATTACCAAATTCTACGTAACCGACGTCGTTTTGATACCAATATAAAAACATGGGTTTTAGACTTCAGAGAGAGGGGTTTCATTGAATCACTGGATTCATATTCCTGAGAGAATGGGAAACGTCGCTGGCGAAGAAGTAGGAACAGCTATTGAAGCTCTGGGTTCTCTCTTTAAGCTTACTCAAGTCCATCTTTGGTAATAATCCTTGAATTTTATTAGAAAATTTTAAGCTTTTTCGTTTGAGTTTTCAGCTGTTTTTTTCCCTCTCTTCTGATTCGGGTCTGTTTGATTCTCAGGGCCGATGGGTCAATAGATACTCCTTTGGAAAAGCAGATATCGCCAAGGAAGAGTACTCGTAATCTTCCTGGAATTGCGTTTATGTCTTACTTTTAGGTTATGTTCAAAGTTTTGATTTTTATTTCTTACTGTTGAAGATCTTACAAGTTGTTTATTTTAATCTGGTGAAGATATTAGGTCTGAGGAGATGAATTTTATAAAAGAGATGAATTCTATGGGTCTTCCGGTTTCCTTTAGAACAAATAAGGAGGTACCTTTTGCTCCCATTTATCAAAATTCATGGTTTTAGTTAGTTTTACATCCTCTGAGCAAGCATTCGAACACTTCATGCAGTGGAAGAACATAACAAGAGGTTACCAAAAGGAAGGAATTAAGGATCTATCAGAAGAGGTTAATGTAGCATCCACTATGAATTTGGTGTCTGATGATGCAGAGGTTGACATACCGTGCTTGGTGACTGGTTGTGTTCCAAGAACCATAGTTGAAGAAGACAATTGTGAACCTGTTGATGGTAGCTGTTGCTTGGGAAATGAAGATGGAGATTCAGTGCTCACATCAGAGGCAACAGATTCTCCTGACTCTAATGAATGGAAAGTCTACTGGGATTCATACTATGAACGAAGTTATTTTTACAACAGTAAGACACAAGAGTCGACATGGGAGCCTCCACTTGGGATGGAGCATCTAGCTTATAACGACGAAAGCCATAACTTGAATGAATTGGCCGTAGAGGTAAATTGGATGGATGCTTGTCCTTTTTATTTTTCTTGTAAACTTTCATGAGATATTTTTTATTTACCATGTGAATGGTTCTTTTCTTTTTGGGTTATCAAGACAATAAAGAAGCCACATGGTGACCTGATAAGAATTGTACCTGCCGATGATGCTCCCACAGAAAAATCAGATCATCTTGGTGGAGTTTATCAAAGTCAATGTAAAACAGAAGCTCATGAGGAAGTTAGCAGGTATTACAATTCAACGTAATGTGTTCTTTCTTCTTCTTAGTTTTGTATAATGGCATTGTGTTTTTGGAGTGAATTTCGTAAAATTTAGGTATTAGCGAGGGAATAAACAACCATATCTTTCTGATATCTTTTAGTTTTAGCTATTGATCACAACAATATTTTCTACTTAACACGTATTAATCTTACCGAGTGTCAAAAGCATTGACATGCAAACTAATGTGGCAATAATGGGGCATAACTACAAGGAGAATTGTTTTGGTACAACTATAAACATTGAGAGTGTTTGAAATGGACTTGTTTGAGGCTATTAATATCAAGCCCACATAATCTCAAACATATAGCATTAAATGCCATATCTATGAATCTACAGGTGTGCTGAATAATGTATGACCTTGATTTTCTGTATGTTTAGCGTCTTTAGTGACAGCCTTTTAACATTTTTCCAGTTTGATTAATACTTGCCTAGAAACTACTCTTGATGAAGAGGGAAATTGTGCATCGGTTGTCAATTCTGTTAGGAAGGCAAAAAAGGAGTCCAGAAGAAGTCGAGCCAAAAAGAAATTACTGAATTTGTACACAGGTTTGCAATAACGTTGGCATATATATAGTTTAGAATTTTCATAGCTGCAGCTGGCCCGTAAAATATTTTAGATTCTTCTGTGTGAGCAGGGACTCAAATTGAAAATGCCGAAGAATATTCTGCAGTCCATGCCAAGTATTGGTGCCAAAGATATTTCCTCTTCTCTAGATTTGATGAAGGTATTAAAATGGATGAGGAAGGGTGGTTTTCTGTTACTCCTGAACCCATAGCTAAGCATCATGCCACACGGTGTAACGGAGACATAGTCATTGACTGTTTTACAGGAGTTGGTGGAAATGCTATTCAGTTCGCATCAAGGTGACTGAAAAGTACTCGTTAGTATAAATTTTTAGTGATTATAAACAATTTAGTAAAAAAAATGGTGGCTTTTCGTCACTAAGGCATTGCTAGATACTCATTTGATCGCAGTATTTGAGTTTTACAAAGATTTCTTAACCAATTGGTGGAAGTAGCGTTTTGTACGTTTTGGGGTAAATTTGATTTCTCATTCTCTTCTGTGTTGTCATTTTAGGAATCACTATGTGATTGCAATTGATATAGATCCAAAGAGACTTGAGTTAGCACAACATAATGCTGCCATATATGGTGTTGCTGATAAAATCGACTTTGTGACGGGAGACTTCTTTGACTTAGCGCATAACTTGAAGGTTTTTCTCTTTAACTCTTCTCAACATTTTTGGTCTTTTTTGTAGCTATTTAAAAATATTCTGTTGTGCAGGCAAGTACTGTATTCTTATCGCCTCCCTGGGGAGGTCCTGATTATCTTAAAGCGAGTATGTACGACATGAAAACAATGTTGAGACCACGCGACGGGTATATTTCTCGTGTTGATTATTTACCATGTGATTTTTGAGTGTTTGAGCTCTTGAATCTCTTTTCATGATAAGAAATATGTTCTCATTTTCTTAAATGATGCAGAGATGCTCTGTTTAAGGCAGCCATGAACATCGGGTCAACAATCATTATGTTTCTTCCAAGAAATGTTGATATTAACCAATTGGCAGAGCTAGCCTTATCAACTTCTCCTCCATGGTCACTTGAGGCAAGTGTTGTTTCTTATCGTTTTCTTAGTTGGTCTATAAAATCTAGTTATCGGCATTTTGTTTGAGGTTTAGAAAGGCAATTGAAGAATTTGATATTTATGTTGGAACTAAAGCTTGCAGAAAATATTAGTAACCGTTTGTTTAACATGCAAGCCTCAATGATTTCAGGTAGAAAAGAACTACTTAAATGGGAAGCTAAAGGCAATAACTGCGTACTTCTTCAGGGAACATGGTTCTTAGAACTTCCAAGAAGACAAAGTATCTCCTGACAAACTCATTGCAAGAAGGCCACAAAAGGCCAAAGATGTTTGCAATCTGTATTTTGTATCAGTTTGTTGAATCCAAGTGGACAAAATTTGATGTATGATCTAAGATAAAGTATTTGTATATATAAATTTGTGTTGTAAACTCTGAGTTAAGCTTACTACTTGATATGTAACTATGATTCAGAAATCTTTTTAGCAATTACTCAACTACTGTTAGTCACTGCTTCAAATCGTAATTCGAAATGAAGTGAGACTCGGCTGTTTTTAACTTTTTTATTTTGTTTTTCACTTATTCTGTAACTTCACAATCTGGATAATGTGTAAACTGCGATGTGCTGTTTAATCTTGTCCTGTGTCTGGCCAAACATACAGAACACAAGGAGAAGCAATATAATGAATGTAAAGCCAAAAATGTACATTTGTCCAACTTTGAGCCTTTTGTAATGTTTTTAGCCATATTCGAACAGTAATAGGTCTAAGAGCAGCTGTTTACATTGTAGTTTCTGGAACTACTCTAGAGGAGTGAAAGAGTTAAGTAGCTTTCAATAAGTCATTGAATTACTAGAGACTCTATCTTTATAGTAATATCTTATACGGACCGACTATATAATGTAAAATTTTGAATTAACATATTTAATTTAAAAAGTGTTTATAATTTTATACATTAGAATGTTTGTGTATATGTATTAGTATGTTTTGTTTGATAAGTTTTTCATATAAAATTGTGTCCATTCACTATGTAACACTAATGTTTTCTTACCTCTCTATTTATATCTTCTTCTAGATTACTACCATTTTTTTTCTTCCTTTTGTTCCATTTACTCTGTAGAACTCATAATTTGATACTTTTTCACTCAAGAACACATCTGTTTGTCATTTTTTATATTTGTTTTTAACCATAAGTTTTACTTAAAATGATTGTGTCTCTTACTACGTATTCTGTAAAATTCATGTGTTTTTAACTCTATGTTTTTTTTGCCTCTATTAGATAATTACATTTTAGACACCTTATTAATTTAGTTGTAAAATGCATCCAAAATCATTCATTTTAAGTATATAATGTTACTTTACAAATATAAAACTATCTTATAACATGAATGAAATGTATTTGGCCAGATTGGTTAAATATACATTGATATAAATTTTTTTTATTGGTGTCTTCACCTCTAGGTATTTGTAAACTTGCATAAATTGATCTTATTATTGATAGAAAAAAATATTTTTACATGATAAAAAAAAAGTTATTTTTTAGTAGCATCATTTTACTTTTAGTTTGAAAAATGTAATTCTTAAATCATTTGAAGATTTTTTATATTCTCACAACTTTTAAGAAAAAATTGTGTTAATATTGTTGACTAAAAAAGTCAATGAATGTTTTGTTCAATATAATTGTAATCCTTTACATCTAGCTATGGACATTCGATTCTTTCGGTTTACAGTTTTTTTGGTTCTATAAATATGGTAACCAATAGATACCTTTTAAATTTCGATTCGGTTTAGTTCTAGTTATGGTTCTTCGGTTCTGGAAATATGGTAACCAATGGGTACCTGTTAAAATTTGGTTCGGTTTTGTTTTGGTTCCGGTTTCAAAAAAGTGGAACCGAATAATTCTAAAATAATATTAGTTCAGTTCGGAACAGTTACTTTTTGAAAAAAAAAACTAAATATCTAAAAAAATATGATTAGTTGTAACCAAAAATACTGAAAATATTTTAGTACTAACTAGTTTTGGTTTCTATTTGATAATTTTTGGGTCGGTTCGGTTCAGGTTTTTGTCGTTCTGGTTATTATGCCCACGCTATCATAGTAAAATGTAACAATTAAAAAAGTAAAAATTTCAATCTAATTTCAAATCTAATTTCAATCTATTTGAATCGTTATAAGAAAATGTTTCGAGATCTAGTATTTGTATATATAACCTTTTTTCAATAAAAAAAAGACAAGAAGAAAACACACCAATCAAGTTTATAATAATTCATTAAAATTGGTATCTACCACGCCCCAAAAGATATCTCTAAAAATGAGTAAAAAAGAAAAAAGAAGTGTAAAATTCATCTCTCTTGGTCTCAAGTCTCAAACTCAAACACTATTATTATCCCACAATAAAGTCATACTCACATTTCTCAAAAAATTTCGTCCAGTCTACGAGTCACGCAACCACAATCACCACCACTGACTCTTATCTCCCTCTTTCTCCAGCCAACAGATTTTAGCTCAAAAGATTCTCAAATGCCGTCGGAGTTATCCTACCAAGTTCACCGTCCGGCGAGATCGGGAGGATCTCGACGAGACTCTAGCCCCGACTCTATTATCTTCACACCGGAATCTAATCTCAGTCTCTTCTCTTCCGCCTCCGTTAGCGTTGATCGTTGCTCTTCTACTTCCGACGCTCATGACCGCGACTCTATCGTCTCCGGTCTTTCACTGGTACTATCACATTGCTCACTTCATGAATCTCAAGTTCAACATTAATGAATACGCGTATAGTTTGACTGAGTCAAATTACTGTAAATCATGCAAATTAGTTTTTACTTTTTTTTGCTTTAATTTCAACTGTTCATCATTGAATGACGCTGAAAAACAGATTCGTTTTCCTGTCAAGTTAGAGTCGATGCTTATTAGTACACATTTTTGTTCATTAGCTTCAAATTGCACTGTGGATTTACAATTTTAGAGATGGATACATGCAATAGAATAGATTTTGATAGATTCATGTCAAATTGGCTGAGTAGTGAAGAAGCTTCGTATTCATAAACACCGACTCTGGATTTTTAACATTTTTTGGATCTCGAAATGTTTTTAATGATTGTTGTTGGAATCAATTTGAGATGAACAGGAGCGAGAACAGCGTGTGAGTTCGAGCTGTAAAGATTTAGATCTAGAGAAGCGTGGAACAGGGTGGAAGTACAGTCGCAACTCTAGAAAATCAAATAAAGTGAAAGGTACTGATAATAGTGTTTGCTCGTGATTTTTGAGTTAAAAGTTTTCAAGAGAAAAAGAGGAGACAAGCGACAAAAATAGTCTAAAAGAGATCAATTATGTTTTTGGAATCTAGAAATCATGTCTTTTTCTCTTACTTTTACTTTCTCTTGTTTTTCTACTGAAAGCAGCTTGGAAAGAGGAGTTTGAGGTGAACAAGGATGATGAAAGCCAGAATGTTGATTCAGCTAGAAGTTCTTTCTCTGTAGCTCTTAGAGGTGAGCTACATTATACTTTCATAGGACAAGTAGAAAAGAGAAAACTATGTACTTTAGCAGCCATACTTAATTAAGTGAGGAAAATAAGTAGTTTAATTTCAACTCTTTATAGAATGCCAGGAACGGAGATCTCGGTCTGAAGCTCTGGCGAAAAAGCTAGACAACGAAAAGACTGCTTCTTTGGACCTCATTAATGTAACTTCTTCATCTCCACGAGTGGTAACTGTTAAGAGAACTGCAGTTTCAACTAATAAATCCAGTGTGTTTCCTAGTCCTGGAACTCCGACTTATCTGCATAGTATGCAAAAGGGTTGGAGCTCAGAGAGAGTAGCTATACGTTCAAATGGGGGAAGAAGCCCGCCAAATGCTGGGTTTTTACCTTTATATAGTGGTCGAACAGTTCCTTCCAAGTGGGAAGATGCAGAGAGATGGATAGCTAGTCCTCTTGATAGGGAAAGAGCAGCCCGAACTTCATTTGCAGCATCACATGAAAGGCGGCCTAAATCAAAGAGTGGTCCATTAGGACCTCCAGGATTTTCATACTATTCGTTGTATTCTCCTGCAGTTCCTATGGTTCATGGTGGAAACATGGGCTTCTTAACAGCTAACTCTCCATTTTCAACTGGTGTGTTGCCAGAAACTGTCTCTTCTAGAGGTTCTACTGCATCAGCCTTTCCTCAACGAATCGATCCTTGCATGGCTAGATCAGTTAGCATGCATGGCTGCTCTGATACTCCTGCGCCCAAGATGTTGTCATCCCAAGGTATAGAAGGATCAACATCTGTGCTCTGAAAATTTAGAAATTCTTGTCTGGTAACTGCTTACAGATTTGTAACCAATTTGTACAGATGACATCTGTGAGAGTACTAAGGATGTTGCTACTGATGCTCGAGCTGTCTCGAGAAGGGATATGGCAACACAGATGAGCCCCGAGGGAAGCATCTGTGTATCGCCTGATAGACAGTGTTCATTCTCTCCTTCTTCTCCATCAGCACTACCTATTGGGGAACTACTGAATGCTCATTCCAACCGAACAGAAGTCAAGGACTTACAGGTTGATGAAAAGGTAACCGTAACTCGCTGGTCAAAGAGGCACAGAAGTCTATACCATGGACATAGCTCAAAAATGCGAGACCACCTACCTGAAAAAGCTGAGGATTCTCAAGGTTTGACGTGGTATGTTCCAAGTTATTAATGGGTCTTCCCTCTTCCATTTCAGCTGCAAATGATTTCCATCTTGAGTTTAGCTTGAATCTGAATCTAGATTACAGGATTGGCACATTAATCAGTCTGTTTTATTCTTGAAAATCATATAAGCAACATGAATTCTGGTTTTTAGCTGGTTTTCATCTATGAAATCAATAGACTTTATCTATTCTCACGTCATTGTTGCAAACTCATGTATCTTAATACGCGTACTATATGTGATATGGTTCAAGGTGACACAGTGGCTAATACTTAATCATCACAGATTGTCATATAATTGAACTAGACTCGGAATTCTGATAGAAAATTTCATATTTATGTAGCGTGAAGACTGAAGAAGCCAGAATCAAATCTTGGGAAAATTTGCAGAAAGCGAAGGCCGAGGCAGCAATAAGAAAGCTAGAGGTTAGTTCCACTCATCTTGTCTCTGTTTACTTTTCTTTGTTCGAATCAGAAAAAAAGTGAGAGAACAACACTTGCTGCAATTGATCTAAGTGACTACATGAGTAGATAACCCATTGAGTAACCAATTTTTCTCAGATGAAGTTGGAAAAGAAAAGAACATCATCAATGGGAAAGATAATGAAAAAAGTGAAATCAGCAGAGAATAAAGCAGAGGAGATGAGAAGGTCAGTGTTAGACAATAGAGTCTCAACCACATCTCATGGCAAAGCTTCATCATTCAGAAGAAGTGGGAAGAAGAAGATGGCTTCCCTTAAAGGTTGCTTCATCTGCCATGCATTCTAATTCACCCGGTAAACCGAAACTCTTCACTCATGAATATGCATAATCTTTGGTTTTTCTAATTCCTGCATTGTATCACTTTTGATAGTTGGTTGTAGTAGCTGTTAATTGAATTCAACACACATTAGAGGTTAATAATTATATTTGTATGTTATATTAGTTCCTAGTTGGAGTAATGCCAAAGGGATGAATCCACTTCTTCCCACCTTTGGTTTTGTCCTTTTGGTGTTTAGAGGTGAATTGATCCCTTTGAAGAAAGACCAAATCTCTTTTACTTACCGATTCTCATTTTCATAATTGTATAATCAATATGTAATTGTTATTATAAGCTTTAGAGATTTATTTAAATTTCTCATTTATGTTAACTATTTTTAATTTTTTAAAAATTTTGTTAACCGAGCCAAGTTATTTTCGAAAGCTAATGATAATCCTTTTTTTGGGAAATTTTCCAAAAGTAATCATATGGTTAAATATTTGTTGTGGTGGTATTTGATTACATGAAATTATAAGTTTGACAAAATTAAAGTAGGTAAAGTTATGAGTATATCTATCTGTATTATTAAAATAATGTTTGTAAACACTATGATATGCAGCAAAATGATTGTAGTTTTACTATTAATGCGACATTTACAATTTGGATTACTTCCTACTTATGGGCCAACATTTTCAGAATGGGCTATACTAATTTAAATTTTTGTGGTAGAAATTTCTTAAAGCCAATATCAGCCCATATCCATGAAGGAGAGCCAATTAGTATGTCACATGAATAAATGAATACGTGAATAATTTTCCAAAGAAATGAACTTAATTGGTTTATATCAGATAAAATACAAAATAACAGAAATGATACATGTTCAGAAGCTCAGAATTTAGAAGAATATAGGTCCAATTAGTGTGTCAAATGATGGTGGAGATGATGATGAAATATATTTGGAAGCGGTTACATGTAGAGAAGCAATAATCACGTCTACAATTAATCCTTCACAATTTTTGGAGGCAAATCTAGATAACACTAATTTCTAATGCAATAAAAAAATAAAGATGATCTCCAGTGAGATTTCCCATTTAAAAACAAACAACTCATATTTTACTAAATTATCTTTATTATGTATGTGTAAGAATCCTTTTTTCAACAATTGAATCAACAAAACTCAATTCATAACTTATATTCTACTCTCTAAATTTTCTTTTAATCTTCCACCTATAGCGAAGAGAGATCGAACCTCTAATATCACAATCATTAGCTAGATCGTAACTACTCAGTGTACTGTATACATATATAAATATATATCTTTCAAAACACAGTCTCTCGTCCATTTGATCTAATACTGGAGATGACCGAGAGACTAATAATAGAGCTATCTTCACGTTTCTAACAATACAGAATGATTTTCACAATCAAATAAATCTTCATACCAACGCTTCGCATTTAAACATTAGGACCACCACTCAGACAGGCATTACATTTTTTTTGTCCAAAAAAAGAAAGATGAAAAGAGGCATCGCATATATTCATTAATTGTCAATTCAAACATGTTCCACTCCAAATGAAACATCCAATGAAAATAAGAGAACATCAATGAAACTAGGAACATATATGACCTTCTTTTACAATTAAATATATATATATATTTATATATATATATAGGAATTGCACAATTCTTCAAAAAAAGGAAAATTCATTGATATTTGTCTGAGAATTTGTTGATATATATATATATATATATATATATTAGCCATTTTATTTAACGTCATATGTTATGCATATCATGAGTATTATTGTACATAATTAGCTTGAACTTATATAGTATACACAATCATGCACATGGAGAATACAATACACACTTATGATCACATCAAATTATACATGTGAGAAAGACTAATCATTCTCTCAAGATTCGGATGCAATTTTACTTCCATGAATTCTCTGTTTAATTTTAATTTATATATTAATTCAAAAAATTTAAAAGTGTTCATAGGAAAGGTTTTTTTGTATCTGGTTCTCACTAATGCTTATTAAGAAGATGAAAGAGAAGTAAATAACACAACATACACGAAAAATAATGGAGAATGAATTAAAGCTCTATAAGAAAACAATAACATTTTGGACTGAAAACTTTCCGTCAAAAAAGTATGATTCGATTTCCGACAAATTTTTGATGGAAAATGGATACAAGAGAAATTGTCGAGTTAAATTCTTACGAGGAATAGTAAATTTACTATTAGTATATTAGTTCAAGTATTAGAAATTATTTTTATGAAGTCTTATTCATTTCGGGTGAAATGTTTATTTCTACTTAATTTACCACCATAATTGGATTATGGGAATCATATTTGCTCTCTACATGATATTGTTAAAAGTTTGAACGAAGAATTTGGGATATTAGGAATGCGAATTCGGGGTCGGATCGGAATTTTTTTTTTTGTGCAAAAATTCTAAAAAATCCAAAAAATCCGACCCAAATTCCAGAAAAATAATTTTTTTTGGAAAAATTCTAAAAAATTTCGATCTGACCCGACTTGAATTCTTCAATAAACTAATTTTCTGAACCGATCCGAATTTCAAATCTGACCCGACCCAACCGACCCGAATTTCAAATCCGACCTAACACGAACCAACCCGAATTTCAAATCCGACCCGACCCAAACCGACCTGAATTTTGGTTCGGATCAGGTCGGATAAATCAGATCGGGTCAAATCTCATTTTGTTGCCAACAAATGGGATATTATAGATATGTCGAACTAATTGTTGGCAACAAAATATATTTGTTGGCAATTTTTTTTTATGTGATTATCTCTAATTAATGAAGATGACAGAAAAGTAAATATTATTACCAACATATCACAATAGAGAAGCTCTCGTACAATTATTTCACTCGATAAGAGTAGATGTAGTGGATAAGCTTATTGATCTTAATTAAGATAAAAAGTATTTCTTAAACATTGAAATATTAAGCAATGAGGGCAAGTTTATCCTCAGAAGGAGGAGGAGGTCGAACCAAACCACCCAAACGAGTGGAGTTGACATAATCAAATGGGAAATGGTTGGAGCCACCAGGGAACACTATTCCCAATATCCTTACAGATCTCATCACCCAATTCTCTTGGTATTCTTTGCCTTTCCAAAATCCTAATATGAAACTTCTTATAAACTCCCATAAACCATTTATCAACTTTGGTATTAACCACAAAATGTTGATGTAGTTTGGATTTGGTGCATCTTCTCTTACCTAATCAACATATAAATAGAACATTATAATTTTGCACCAAGAATGAATTGATTAGGGAAAATTAAGAAAAAATATTACAAAAAAGATTTTTGTAATTAAAGATATATATATCATTTTTGTATTTAGAATCTAGTTTCTAGAGTTTAAAATTTCAAGCCGAGTTCTTCCTAATCTGGTAATAGTAAACGCCTAGCTAGTAATATCTCAAGTGACCACGACAATTTTTTTTTTTAAATATCAATTTTTGGAGTTAAGTTTAAGTTTTAATTATAGACTAATTTGCTAATGTTTTGAAATATATATGAACTGTATATGGTGTTTATTTTAGTATATAATATTCCCTATCTTAAGAATCTTATAGAAAAAGACAACTAAAACTGAAAACATTTTTGGTTGTTATCAAGTTAATTTTTGGTGAAAATTGACAATTCTCTTTTATATTTATGCCCACTTTTTTAAAATTTACTTATTTTATTCTTTGTCTTTTTAAAAGAACCTTAACAAAAAATAAAAATAAAATAAAGCTTATGAAATGTACATACCGTTCCTTTGTATAGACTATTGAAGGAATTGCAAGGTCCATAATGCTTGTATGAGAATAAGTACTTGTCATCAAAAGGCACTCTTGGCACAACATCATTGTTATACACAAATCTCTCATACTTAATATCATGTTTTTTCACCACATCTTTCATAAACTCTCCAAACTCTTCATCACCTACACGTGGCTGTCCAAACGTGTAGACTCCTTCAAGCTTATCAAGTAGCTCATCCTCACCATGAACTGCCAAAATGGCTGGAAACAAAGCCGCTATTGCACCACCAAGACTATGACCTGTTAGTATAAACTTAAGGTTCTTGTCTCGACCAAGCATGTCCCTAAGCTTTTGTCGGATGGTGTAGTAAGCATATTGATGTCCAAGTACTGGTATTGGTAAAATTTCCTTAGGCCATCCATTCTTTTGGAGCCCAAGAGCTCTCGAAAATCCGAGGTGGACTTTGCCAACATTTTTCATCTCATACCTAAATTAAAATCAACAATATTAATATAGAATTTAATCAATTTTTTTACTACAAGTCCAATTTCGAAAAATTCTTTGCCTAAATATATCAAAATATTAGATCACACCATGTATGACATTTTAAGAGTTTTTATTTGGCTTATTGATCTTCTGATATAATTAAATTTACGACAAAAATAATATTCTATCTAAATTCGAACCACCTAAATTATTCTTTATAGTAATATATACGTACCAAGAGATATCAAGATCAGTGCACCAATCATCAGCATTGAAAGGTTCTGTTCCTCTGAAACTGACGACGACGATGTTCGGATTGGTGGTTGATGTTTTACACACAAAGGCTTGCGTCAAAAGTCTTTCTTGGAAGGCTGATCACAAATAAATAAATAAATTCTCAAATATAAATTTATAAAATATTTCAAGGTTCTATGTAAATTATAAATTTAAAAGGATAATTCTAATAGTCGGAAAAAAAAGAATACTACTAATATAGATGATTACGACTTTTGGAATTTTATATGCAAATAAATATCTTGGTTGCTTAAGACAAGATCTTAATATGTTTAATCTATATTTATCTCTGCTTGCTTCTTATAATATAGTTATTATCTTTCTTCACCTAAACAAATATTTTCATTGTTTTTTTTTTGATAAAAAAAATATTTTCATTGTTATATACACAAACATAAATCATATACATGCAGAATTTGATTTTAAGAATCTTTCGATGCTAAACAAATCACGTGATTATTTTTTCGGGGTGACCAATTTTATTCTTATTATATTCGTTGTCGTAAAGCAATTTAATTGAATTTGGGTAAGAAAAATTATGTACAACCAACGACTTTTCAAATATAGTTGGAATAGAACATACATGCACCAACCTAATATAGAAACTATTAAAATACTTTTAAAATAAATTTTAAGTCGTGTACGTGTATTCTTGGTATTAGTGATATTTACAAAAAATGAATTTGTTGTATTACATTTATTCTTTTATCAATAACTAAATGATAAAACCTGACTTATATATGAAATGTATTTTATTAGTACAGTTTTTTTCTAAAGTAATATTTTATATTAGCATATCACGGTCGAATCATAATCAATCCAAAGCAAGATCCTATAGAATATAAGTTGTAGACAAAAAAAAATCTCTTTCACATTCCAGTTTAATAATTTTTATAAATGCGATCTATATTTGACTATCAAATTTTATTTATATATGCCTCCTAAACTTTATTAAATTACTTTAGGATTTAAATTATCATAGTAATTATTATTTTTAACATAGTAAAAATTGAAGACACTTACTTTTTAAAGATAAATATTGTTATATCGATATTTATACTTTCTATATTCATTAAATAGGCTACGATTATGTATCCGTGAGAAGACACATTAAAAATGAGTAGGGTCTTTTCGTAGTTGGCATTTAATTAATTTTAACACGATATGGTATAGTATAGAGATAGACCTATTTGACATTTATATTCAATACGATAATTCATAATACTATTTGACATTTAAATCATTAAGATCTCGTAGACCTATTTCTGTCGTTTTATCAAATAATAAAATACGGTATTTTATAATTTATTCATTGGTAAATTCTTTATCTCTTTCTATTACGACTATGTTTTTTGTCCTACACTCTTACGTACATCTTATTTAAAATGATTTAACCAGATTTAATTATTTATATAATAGTCCAAAAACACAGAAACTTCCCTAAAACCCTGAATTGTGAAAGGAATAACATAACAAAAAAACAACATTAATTAAAAAGAATAATTTATAGAAATTTAATTTACCGTTGTAAAAGTCGTAGTAACCCACAAAGTCCATCTGCATCAAATAAAATCACAATATTCATAGGAATTTAGATGATTTTTCTAATAATAATAAAAAACTATGAAAATATATATAATGATATAATTAAAAGTGTGAAGAAAAAAAGGATCAATGAAGTAAAATACCTTCCAAGTGTTTTTGACGACGGAAGTAATGAAAGGTTTGCTCTCATAAACAATCTTAGAAGCCATAATTGATAACATCGACTTGTAATCGATTGTACCAACATTGATCTTCTCGTCAAGCTCTACTCTTCGATCTGAGCATCCTAGAAACGATGTATATGTCGGCGACGATTCGTCAGGCTTTACCAACTTTCCTGTATAAAAAAGAAGAAAAACCTTTGGGTTAGTCCTGTAACAAAAAAAAAACATATCAACATCAAATCAATATAGTTGGATTATTAACTAAGCTCTTGATGCAATTTATCGTTTGATCGTTTTATGTATTATGTGTTCTACATACGTTCAACGTCTTGCATGTATATAGTAGTTTGTGTTCTGTCTCAAATCCCTATGATAAGTGTCATTGGTCAAGTCCAAAAGTCCACGGGAGATTATTCATATGTTCAAATAATATGATATTTGGTCTTTGAGATCTTTGGAATCATGATAATCTCATATTTTATGGGATACTTTCATACAAAATCACGATGGTATTGTATTTGCGACAATCTGTTCCCGATAGAGGATTTCTATTTGGAAACTGTCTAAAACATATTCTTTAAGTTTTAATTACAAAAGATCTGTTTCAGACGGTTTCCGAATGTTTTACTCTGTCGGTAAATGAGTTATATTTTTAGTGTTATATCATAAGTAAGAAAATTAGGAAAATAAACTTAAAGCTTCTTCAAGTTCAAGAATTGGTAATAGTGATAAAATGAAGAGATAACGAATAAAAATATGATATAATGATGAAGATTAAGTCTCACCTGTCAAAAGGTTAAGTATCAAGTTGAAGAAGCCACCATTTGCTGGAACAAGATTGAGAAATTTGGTAAGGAGACCACCAATGATTGCCATTGGTTTCCTCAATAAAATCAGCAATTTTTGAAGCAAAATAGCCAAAGCAATGATCCATCTACTCGCAAAAGTTGTCCGGACACTTTTGAGAGTGTCCGGAGGAGAATCTATAAATCTTGCACTAGTCAGACTAGGACAAAACAAAAGGAGAAGAAGATCAAGAACACTTGCTTTGGTCGGATCGACCACAAAATAGTTATTGAAAAACTTCATATCGGGTTTTGACATTCTCGCAATATGGAGAGAATGAACAAACTTTGTTTCAAAAGATAAAAATGGAAAGAAGAGAGAACTGGTTGATGTGTGAGTCATGAAACCTAGAGCATTGCTACGTATTTATAGGGCTAGAAATAATTGTGATCATAATATGTTTATTCTTATTTTATTCAAAGTTGATACAATCATACAAGCTTTCCTGCGTTGCTTTTCACGTGCTAAATATACTATTTTTATATTTATTTTTGGTTTTTACACTGTAACCTAGCTAAATGTATGTACCCACCAAAGTTAACGTAAAAATAACCGGTTTAAATTTATTTCTCTTTATTTTTATTTTTGTTATTTTTACCTATATATATACAATTAATAGTTCCAGAACTTGGAATGATAATATTAAAATTTATGTTATATATATTGTGGAGAATCAACCAACTGTACGTTAAAATTTAATTTATAAGCCCTTTATAAAATACAAGAAAAACACAAATTAATATTCGATAAATCTCAAAAAAATTTAAAAAGAAAACTTAATTAAAAACTAATGAATAGGATCCTTTATAGAAAACTCAATTATTAAACGTATTAGTGTTGACAAAAAAAAACGTAATAGGATCAAAGAGTAACAAAAACTAATGAATTAAGATCAAAATTTAAAATACTTGAACTTCTAAACTTTTGAAATAATTTTTTATATTGATTCAGAATTCCACATGTTAGTAAAATTTACAAATGCATGTCTAATATCGTCAATGTAATGTCCAAGAATCTTTCTGTTCTATTGGAAGACGCTCCAGTTTAAACCGCAATAAGAATTTGAGAGTTAGAAAAATATTTGATAAATTGCAACAATAAGCCATATCTCACAACCCCAAAGGTCAGTATCTATATATCTAATACGAATTAATCATAAACGTATAGTATAGAATAATCATAATGCAAATAAATAAAAGAAAAAAAGTTGAATCGAAATAGAAAATAATGCGATGCCAATTGGATTACCGACATGGATCACAATTTCACATTAAATATGCTTCAAAATTTGGTTTGGCAATCATGATACTCAGAATCTAGCTCACGTTATATATTAAATGAGATTCGTTTTTTGTATATTTTTAGACTAAAAATAACTAGTTTTACTTTTTTAGACTTAATATTAAAAAAAAAAATTTACTATAATAATCCACTTTCTTTTATAAATTAATTATTTAAATAACCTAAAATTTTATAAATTACTACAATAATCTATTTTTTTCTCTACTAATTTTAGTTACCAAAATACCATTTTCCTTTGATAAAATGAAAAATTGTAAATTTACCAATTTTAAGTTAAGAGAAAAAGATAATTTAGAAAGATAATATTCTAAGTATATAAAAGGAATATTATTTTCCTTTAAAAGTATAAATATTCATAAGAAATTGTCTCACTTCTCAAAAATTTTAAAATCATGGTGAAAAAAACGAATTTTCAAGTAGCAACATAACCAAACTATTTGTTTTAGGGTTGCGTAATTAAAATCCTTTAGTTTGATAAACTTTCTGCAAATCTGCTAGATTTATGGCATACTTCCTGCATACAAGTCTTCCGGATTCTGGTAGACTTCCTGCAAGTTTACCAGATTTTTGGCAGATTTATTGCAAGTCTGCCGAAATCTGGCAGGCTTCCTGCAAGTCTAAAATTTCTTTTTTGGTGGATCAATTATGCATCATATACAAATCGATCGATCTATGACTTTCAACAAATTTTGCTCTGTCATAACCATAGATCGATCGGTCTTGTTTTTCTTATAAAAAAAAATTTCCATGAAGTAAAAACCCATCAGTCCATACGCAGATCGATCGATCTGTACTTCCTGGACGTTTAGAAATTGTTTTCTTTGATAAGTTTTTGATATATGTTGATTGATTTGAATAGCGATATTCAAGAAACAAGTGGAACATTAGATAAATATGAGTACTACGATGAAAATAGTGGTACTATTGATGTGGAAAACGAGGATTGAATGAAAATAAATAAAAAAGTGGTACATTTGATGAAAGTTGTGAAGATGAGGCACATAGTGCTTTTCCAAATAAAGTATGTGAATTAGGCAAGGGTAAATTGGGTATTTAATTAAAATTAAGTTATCTAAGTAATTACAAAAAAAATTATCCTAGTAATTTTAAAAATTTTGTAGGTTATATTAGTAAATTTTTTTAAAAAAAAACTTATTTCACCTCACGTTCGTCATCCACAATTTCGAATAATAAGTATAACAAATTTTAAAAACGAAAAAAAAAAATCAATTTGTAATGTAAGTGGTGTATATACAATAGACTTAAAAATGTGTGTGTTTTTAAGATTTGTAATTCAAAATTGGTAGGTTTAGTTGATGTGTTTTCTGCACACAAAAAAAATTACCATTTTATTGCAAGTTTATATATCTTTCATCTTAAAAAAACTGTAAATCAATAATACAAAATATAACTTCACACAACATTCCAACTAAATCCAAAATCCCACAAAAATAAAAAAATCTACTGACAATGAATAAATTTACAAATATTAAAACTAAAGTTATATCTTTTTGACTGTTAATTAGCAACTTTTTGTGTCAACCGCTTAAAAGAAAAATACTGATGTAAAAGACATATAATTCAAATTTTAATTATTTATGAAATTATATTGTCATATTGTTTAAGCATATAGTTAAAAACACAATTATATTAGGGAGAGGTGTACCATTCAATCATAAACTCAATTACGATCCAAGTTGAAGCAGTGGTTGCAGTTGTCCTCAATAAATTAGAAAATCTTCTAAGTTTGACCCCAAATGAGTGTGTTAGTTGTAATTTGTAAAAAAATTAAACATTAATTAATTATTACTGTCACGAGATCGACGAGTAAATCAATCAAATGAAACGTGAGGAAAAATAAAACTCTTTTCTTTGCCCATTTACTTTTGCTAATGACTCAATAACCATAACCAAATTTGAAAGTAATGAATTTTGGTCAACAGGTTTTGGAGTGATATATATTTTGGTAAACAAAATGGAGCTTTGTAGTGAGTTGGTTGGTTACCACTTTTGGCTACCGAGTTACGTGTCTAATAAATTTATGTAGAATATATGTGGATTATTTACAAAAAAAACCCTTTCAAATAACAATTTTTTAAATAATTTTATAATATAATATTGTAATTTTTAAAACTCTTTAATTTGCAAGTGGTTTTTAGTCTAGTGGCAAGCGGTAAGTTCATATAAAACATGCACACTTACACAACCAGAGATCGAGTCTCACCGTATATATTATGTAGGAACTTGGCTAATGGACCGACATATTATGGCCAAATGTTGAAAAAAAAAAACTCTTTAATTTTTTAAAATAAAATTTAGATTGCAAATTATTTAGGATTTGAGATTTGATTTGTATTTTTAAATATGAAGGCTAAAATTGTAAAAAATGACCACTATTTATGATCGTTACTTAACTTATGTTTTAATTAACTAAGCTAAATAGAACTTAGAAGTTGCTTAACAGAGTTAAATGGAGTTATGGTGAACTAAAAAAAAAAACTAATAATAGGTGAAAATGATTCAATCAACAAAAGTTTATGATTAAATTCAACCACTCAAAAGTTATGGTTTTTTCATTTATTTTTTAAAGTTCAGTTTTGATATTTCTCTCCATTATAAATATATATATATATATATATATATATATATATATATTGTTTAATCAATATCTTGCATAGATTTTTGAGAAAAAATATAATATAGTTTGGAGTGTTGAACCAATAAATTAGTAAATAAAATTATACGAGACAAGTGAGTCATGGATTTCTCTGAAAAGCTTAATCACTCTAATATCTTTGCACAATTGCACACTTGGCATGTCACCATATACGTTGGATTTTATACTCCGCCGGTCAATTAAAAGTTATATAATATCTTTAAATATAAATTAAATACATTGTTTACATTTATTAGATATATTAAATAAATATTTTATGTTGAGATATTACCTTATTCAAATTTTAAATTTTCGAATATTAATAAAAATATACAAAAAAATCTAAAATAGTATAAGATCAATACTAGTATGCCATGAAAAGCAGTTTTAGAGCAAATTCTGCTTAATTATTGAAAAGATTATATTATAAATTGAATATAATTTTATTATCTAAGTAATCTGATTTTTTTTTTGGTCGGCAAGTAATCTGAATTTTTTGTGTTCACTAATAATCAAATACCAAAACACTACATTTCATTAATTTAATTTAATAGATGTTGTTTACAGATGTGATTAAATAACTGATGAATTATTTTTATAAAACAAGAGTTATAATATAACAAAACATTCATTTGAATCCTCTTTCACAAAATTATCAGGCTAACAAATTTATTTAAGGAAAATTCTTTAATGAAAATTTACTAAATTTATAGTTCTGATTCAATATATATTGTTTTATTTTGTTAATTTTCATGAATATAGATTTATAATCAATATTTTGTATATATTTTATATGTATTTTAACAAAAGGTATGCGCATTTGCACATTCAGATATTGAGTCACTGTCTACATTATGTAAGAATTTGGTTAATGGGGCGAGTAGTTGTTGATAAAAAAAATATATATATTTCAACAAAAGAATGATTTTTATATATATTTTAGTTGTAAAATAGTGCAGTTCGATACAGACTTATTACTCATGTCTCAGATGGGTACGGAGCTAACGATTTTTCATTTTTTCATAAGAAAAATATAATTTAGTTTTGAATGTTGAACCAATAAACTTGTATTTACGATTATACAAGATATTTGAGCCATGGATTTTTTTTTTCTTTCTGAAAAGCTTAATCACCATTCACACATTTGTAAAATATTTGGCATGTTACCAAATATGTTGGATATTGTAACTTTGTCGTATTTGATCAGGTTTTAGAGTTTTTCTTTGTCGTCAGGCTCTAGAATTTTAACTCACTTAGCTCAACGTTATATACTGCTATTTTTCTTTTCTGTTTTTCATTTTTTCAAAAGACTTGTTAAAGACGAACTGGGTCGTGGCCCAATTGTTTAACAGTCTTTAGAAAAAAGAAAAGAAAACTTATATAAATAAGTAACAACACAAATTCAATATATATTCTAAAAATAAAATAGAGAGAAGAAGAGAACTTAGGGTTTAAATGAGTTGTCTTCAGCCATTGATAAACGTCTTAGGCATGTTTCCGAGAAGAAGGATCGTGTGATGATCTCTAAAAGCATAACATAGTCTTCCTCAAATTCATCTATCAAAGTATTGGAATTCTGTTCTCCAAAGTTCAGATTTTACAGATCTGTTTATGAAAGTGTCTTCTTCTCGTCCTCGTCTCCTTTTCACTGTTCTAACAAAGAATAAGCGGCACATCTATTCCGCACCTCAACCTCTGAATCCAAACAACAACTCATCTTCTGTAACTCTCGATTACCACATGAGTTTCCTTAGGTCAGACTGTTCCGTTGATCTCCATGCTCCTGTCAATGGTTTGTTGTGTTCTCGAAAAGTAAAGTTTAATAGTGGATGTAATGATTCAAAAGTGATGATCTATAATCCTAGCACAGGACACACCATACCATTACCTATAATGAAATGACAGAGTAAAAAAGCAAGATCTTTTTTGGGTATGATCCAATCAACAAACAATACAAAGTATTGTGCATGTCAGTGAAAAGGAATCATGTCAGTGAGCATGAAGTTCTGACATTAGGCATAAAAAAACCAGCTTGGAGAATGATTGAATGTTCCTTACCACCACACTATCCTTATTCTTCGTTATGTATCAATGGAGTTCTGTATTATTTAGGTAAACATGAGCTTTATGGCGAGGAAATTATGGTAATTTGCTTTGATGTTAGGTCAGAGAAATTCAAATCCATTCAAACTAACAAGGTAAAGATTTACTCATCAAAGTTGATAAATTACAAGGGTAAATTAGGCTATGGAACAGAGTGAGCATAACATTGTCTTCGGCGGCTTCCTTAACTAGGAGCCAAGCTTATTCATTTGGTCGACTAAAACTTCTGAGTTTCGAAATTAATTAAGGATTTTATCTTAGAAACAATAATTTTGTGTAGCATTATTACAGATAACTTGGCACAGAGAAATACGTTTCACCAGTTCTGAATTATTTATGGATTTCGAAACGGTTTTAACTAATGTATTAATGTTGAAAAAAAAATAGATGTTTACATAAATTGAAAAATTATCTAAACATCTTATACTGCTGCGATTTAAGCTGGATCAATGGGCAATTGAGACAAAGGTTATGAGAACAAGAACAAAAAAAAAAGAAGTTTATTTTAGTTGAGCAGATTTACCAAAGATACTAATTGGAAGACTACCCAACCTATTGCCATGTGAAGATTTCATTCTCCACGTTTTTCAATTTTGCCATTATGCTTCTTCTTCTTTTCTTTCTCGAGGTTTAATTTGTGACAAAATAAAAAGAAATACAAAACTTTGTTGGCACTATCTGATTGTTTTTGCATAGTTTAGGTTTTTTTTTTTTTTTTCTTGGTTTATGACTTTACTAATTTCTTTTCTTTTTTCTGATTTTTTGGGTGCAGATCGTTAAAAAAACCCAGTGATCAATCCCACAAAACCATTATCTCCCCAAACAATATACATTATACGATCAACCATCTAACCGCATTGAATGTAAAACAAGTTATATAGGACGCAGTTTTGAGTATTTGATTTGTTATACTACAAACCAAACCCAGTTTGCAAACTTTTGATATGTTCATGTTCTATCTAAGAAATCTCAAACTTACCAACATAAACAGTTACTCAGTCAAAAAAAGTAAGAACGCTAAGTTCATATATAAACCAACGTGAAAAAAAATCCAGACTTGAGAACTTGAAAATAGATATTACTGTAGGAACTAATGAAAATTAAATCAAAATTCATATAATGGTGAAAGTTACAACATTAGTCTTGGAGAATGCAAATCAATCTCAGTAAATAAAAAACAAGATGCGATATAACTTTGTGATCACGTCTCACTCTGTTCCATAGTCATCTCCTGACATATACATCACACCACTAACAAAATAAGCCAATTAGTACATAGTTATCAAATGATGATTATAACCTTAATCTAGTGTAGTAGTGTTTACTATAGTTAGTAGTTATACAGATCGGTTGCAATGAATACCTTATGGTTTCGTCTTAGTTGATGAGAGCTTAATTAGAAGCCAAGCAATTTAGAAATGATATCAAAGTCTTATGAAATCCTGAGCACTCTCACAGAAGCATCACATTCTCTACATGGTCTATAAAAGTCTGAACAAATTGACTTTCATTGGATTCCATTCCTTGGATCCTAACTCTTGCAATAGTATTCTTCTCCTCATTGTAGAAGACTATGTCCAAAGGACCATACACAACAATTGAAGAGAACACAAGTTCACCATTACCAGTCATCCCGACAATGTCTACTTTCATATCCGCAACTATGTCCTTCCACAAAGGTGGCAATACGAAAATATGTTGCGTCCATTCATTCTTCTCAACATCATCTAGAACCAATAATTCAATACTTTTTGTTTCTCCATTATAAAAACTGACACGAGGAAATACACCTAATTTACCCTTGTAATTTATTGTCTTTGAGAATCTTGTTACCTTGCCTTCAGTGAATTTGAATTTCTCTGACCTAACATCAAAGCAAACTAGGGTAATTCCCTCGCCATGATCACCTAAATAATAGAGAACTCCATTGATACATATAGGAGAATAAGGATAGTGCCGTGGTAAGGAACATTCAATCATTCTCCATGCTGGTTTTTTAATTCCTAATGTCAGAACTTCATGCGCAAAGACGAGATTCCTTCTCATTGACAGGCACAATACTTTATATTCTTTGTTGATTGGATCATACCCAAAATAAGTTCTTGCATAATCCCTCCGTCCTTTCACTATAGGTAATGGTATGGACTGCCTTGTACTAGGATTATAGATAGTCACGTTTGAATCATTACATCCAGGTTTAAACCTTACGTTTCCAGTACACAACAATCCATTGATAGGAGCACGGAGAAGAGAGGAACAGTATGGTAAAGGGAAACACATGTGGTAATCGGTAGTTAAAACAGATGAGTTGTTGTCTGGATTCAGAGCTTGAGGTGTAGAAAAGAAGAGCCACTTATCCTTTGTTAGGACAGTGAAAAGGAGACGAGGACGAGAAGAAGACACTTTCATAAACAGATCTGTAAAATCTGAACTTTGGAGAACAGAATTCCAATACTTTGATACGCAACGAAACCTCACTATGGATTTCCAAGGCAATTTTGAGAATATCTCAAAGCGGAGATCAGTTGGGATCTGCTCTAAATTCTTTATTGATTTAGAAAAAGATCGTGTTGTGCTTTTAGAAATCATTAGATGATCCTTCTTCTTGGAGACATGCTCAAGACGTTTTGCCATGGCCGAACTAACCCTAAGTTTTCTTCTCTTCTCTGTTTTATTTTAGAAGATATTGACTTTGTGTTGATATTCAATTATATAATAAGTTTCTCTTCTTCTACAGATTATTAAGCTAATTGGGCCACACGGCTAGTCCTGGGAATTGGGCCCACGGTCCGCGGGTTTGGCGGGTTTTGGGCCGCGCAGGGCGGATATGGGCTTCAAATTTGAAGCCCGTTTTTTTGCGGGCTTCGCGGGGCGGGCTTTGTTTTTTTTTTTTTTCGGGTTTGGCCTGCGGGCCCCGCGGGTACCCGCAAAAAAAAATCATGTTGTTTTTGTGAAACAACGTGATGTTTGCATTACAAGTTAGTGAATATCGCGATATTTTTTGCTAAAAAACAGCACGATGTTTGGAATTAGAGTTATTTATCGGTAAAACCCGTGGGGCCTGCGGGTTTTTTCGCAGGTTTTCTGCGGGTTCTGGTGAATTTCTTTTTTTTTTTTTTTTTTGGTTTTTGCAGGTCGCCCGCGGGTCATGCGGGTTTAGGCGGGGCGGATTCAGGTTGAAGGTTAAAAACCCGCGTTTTTGCGGGGCGGGTGCGAGTTGAAAAAAAAAACCAAAAAACCCGCGGGTTTTTTGCGGGGCGGGGCCCGCAAACCCGCATCCCAATGCTACACACGGCCCGCACTGCTTATTGGACCCGGTAACGTGTGTAGCAAGAAAGAAAAAGAAGAACAATAAAACTGAAATTATCCAACCAACTAATATATTATGGGATCTAGGATCTACAGACTACAATTCAGCATACGAAGCTATTTCTAGAACTTTAGCTTACTTTCTATGCAGTAAATTGTGTCATCCTTATACCATGCCGCATTGGATAATTTAGATTTTATAAAATTGGTTTTATTGAAGATCTCGGTTTGGTTTGGTTTCAGGTTTAATTCATATTTTATAAGTTTCAGAAAATATATCATATCGATCCAGTATGATTTTATATATTTTTTCGGTTTTTGACAAATAAATTTAAATAAAAATAAAAATAATTAATCAGTTTTTCTTTTCTATTATTCGGTTTGTGAAAAACTTATTAAACACGAACGGGGTCCAAAAGCGGTATGGCCCAATTTCCTTAGAAATCTTTCGAAATAAAACAAGTTATATAGTGGAATATCAACATAAATTCATTACTAAATAAAAGAGAGAGAAGAGAACTTAGGGTTTTTACGAGTTGTCGTCTTTCGCCATGGATAAACGTCTTAGGCAAATTTCCAATGAGAAGGATAGTGTAATGATCCCTAGTCGCAGAAGACGATCTTCTTCTTCGAAATCATTGAAGAAATTAGAACAGATCCCAGTTGATCTCATCTTTGAGATATTCTCAAAATTGCCTTTGAAATCCATAGCGAGGTTCCATTGTGTATCAAGGGAATTGAATTCCATTCTCCGGAGTTCAGAATTTACGAATATGTTCCTGAAAGTGTCTTCTTCATGTCCTCGTCTCCTTTTCACTGTCCAAGTTAACAAGGAGCGGCACTTCTATTCCGCACCTCAACCTCGGAATCCAGACAACAACTCATCTTCTTTAACTATCGAGTACCACATGTGTTTCCCTTTGCCGCCACAGTATTCCTCTTTTCTCCATGGTTCTGTCAATGGATTGTTGTATACTGGAGACGTACAGTTTGAACATGGATGTAAAGATTCAAAGGTGATGATTATCTTTAATCCTAGCTCAAGACAGTCCATACCATTACCCATAATGAAAGGTCCAGAGATGGATCATGCAATTACTTTTTTGGGGTATGATCCAATCAACAAACAATACAAAGTCTTGTGCATGTCAATGAGAAGGAATATTGTCATTAAGCATGAAGTTTTGACATTAGGAATTAAAAAACCAGCTTGGAGAATGATTAAATATTCCTTACCACCGCATTATCCTTATTCTCCGATATCTATCAATGGAGTTTTGTATTATTTAGGTAATCATGGGCCTGATGCCGATGAAAATATCGTAGTTTGCTTTGACGTTAGATCAGAGAAATTCAAATCCATTCAAGCCAAGGTAAAGGGGTACCCAATGTTGATAAATTACAAGGGAAAATTAGGAGTACATCCTCATTTGGGTCCCTTGAATGGAGAAACTAAAAGTGTTGAATTATTGGTTCTCAATGATGTTGAGAAGAAAGAATGGTCACAACATATCTACGTTTTACCACCTTTCTGGAAGGACTTGGTTGCGGATATAGAAGTATACTTTGTCGGGGTGTCTGGTAATGGTGAATTTGTGTTCTCTACAGCATACGATCCTTTGTACATATTCTTCTACAATGTGGAGAAGAATACTATTGCAAGAGTTAAGATCCAAGGAATAGATATTTGTAGGAGTCAATACATTTGGAGTTTTATAGACCATGTAGAGACTGTGAAGCTTATGTGAGAATGTTCAGAATTTCATAAGACTTTGATATCAGTCCTACATTGCTTGGCTTCTAATTAAATTCTCATCAACTAAGAGGAAAACATAAGCTAGGTACCAAGTCTTCCTTCTTCAATACTTTGGTTAAAACCGATCTGTGTAACTACTAATTATTGTGAACACTAGCTAGGTTAAGGTTATAATCATCATTTGTGATCTTTTAATTGGCTTATTATGTTATTTGTGTGATTTATCATCTCAGGAGGCTTTGGAACAGAGGAGCATAACATTGTCTTCGGCTTGCTTATTCTTCTGCGTTTTGGTGTATTTCATTTTATTTTAGTTGACTAAACTTTGTGCATTTTGATTCCATTCTTTTCTTCTTTTTTTTCTATGATCAACTTTGATTTCATTCTTATCAATTTCTGCAAACTCGGATGCTCTCTCCATATCTTCTTGAATGAATTTAAGAGAAGCACAACATTGTTTTCTTCTTCTTTTTCATTTCTTTAATTTCATGTATTTTGAATTGTCGGTAAAATACATAACTTGGCACAGAGAAATAAGATTTACCAGTTATAAATTATTTATGGATTTCGAAATGGTTTAAAGTAATATATTATTGTTGAAAAATAAACAGATGACTAAAGAAATTTAAAAATTATACAAATATCTTATACTGCTAATATTTAAGCTGGATCAATGGGCCATTTAGACAAAGATCATGAGAAAGAGAACAGAACAAAAAAAAACTCAAGTTTTGAAAAAGAAAGTTTTCTACAAAAATATATCATACTTTATAATTTTGCCCTTTTTCTTAAAAAAATATAAATCAATTCCACGGAATAGAAAATAATACACATTATAATCCTCAAACAAAACTCAAATAAATTTTACACCGGTGTGTTTGATCAACTGATCATGAATGTGAACCTGATGTATCTATTATACTAATTTTGCTTAGCATTACTACTTCGCACATTCTGATCCAATTCTTATCAATTTTATATTGCGGATATTTAAGTTGGTTCAATGGGCAATTCAGAGAAACAAGACTCAGAGAAAGTATAGAGCTGATGTTGTACTTCTTAGAGACACATGTGATGCGTAGGGGAAGTAACTTGCGTTTTAAGATACCACTCTCAATAAGAGAATCCAATAACTTAACGAATGAAATCGACTTTAGAGATAAAGTAGATAACTAATTACATAATCAATCACCTCAAAAACTATAAATTGTCAAATTGGCTTACAAGCTATCTTGTTTTTCTCTTTGACTGACTAAAAAGTGATCCAAAAAATTAACTGATTTTTGGTAAAATTAGTTTTGGTAAAATTAACTGATCCAAAAAAATTCAGAAGAAGCAAAAAAATTTCTTAGGTTCTCCTTCCCTTCCTATCTCCCTTAGTTACTTCCCTTCATTCATATCCATTTAAACATCAACTTGCCTGGAGTGAATTTGATAGCTTAAGGTCTTTCAGTCATTGCCTTCTTGCCTGGAGTGTTTAATCCTGTTGTTTTGCAAATTGGGCAAAGATTCTTCTGCTTCAACCATTCTTTGATGCATTGGCTATGGAAGTTATGTTCGTATTCAAGAATTTCTAGTTCTTCTCCTTCTTGTATTCCTCCTGCAGTTTTAGCACCAATTTTAAGGCACCAGCAATTCACAATAATAATAAGATTGTGACACAAAGGATGTAAGACTAGCGGAAATCAGATATTGTTACCTGACAAATACTGCATGGCTCTTCTTCTTTTGGAGATCCGGTACTAGTTTTGTACTTATGTTGCTTCAATTTGTTTGATATAGTTTCCTCGTTCACACCGGTACACACATCTCCAATCCTCTCTTCTAGAGACAACAACTCCTGCAGATTTTATATACTCATGGTTAATATGATGAGCAAATAAAGGGAAAATCGGTGAAATAATACCTTTTGAAATTATTATTAAGAATCTGGTCATAAACCCTTAAGACTTAATATTCAACATATCCATTATACCCTTTTCATTTAAATTTTATTCTTTTTTTTCTTATTTTCTCGTTCTCTCATCCTCTAATTTATATACAATATATCTTTTAATAAAAAATAAATTCAAAATTTAAAAATTCTACATATACTACAACTTAAATTTAAAAAAAATGAATAAATATTTTTACAAAAAATAATATGTTATTAACTAATTTTATATAGAATATCTATTTGATATAGAATATTTTTTTTTGTATTAAATCACCAATTTATACATATTTTTTGAAAAAATCTCATCAACTTTAATTTACTTGTTTTTCTATTCCTACTCTTTCTTCCTTCTATCTTCCTCCTACTTCTACTTCTCTTCCTACTCCTCCTCCTCCTCCTCCTCCTCCTACTCTTCCTCCTCTCCCTCTCCTTCATTTTCATCGTCTTCATTATCCCCATCCTCTTCCTCATACTCTTTCTTGTCTTTCTCATTCTCCTTTGATTTTTCATTCTTCTTCTCTTTATTTTTTTCCGTTTCCTCATCTTTATATACCATATAGATGAATAATTTTCATTCTTGTGTACTTTCTGTTTTATAGTATATAGTAGTTTTATACCATATAGTATAATAGTATTGTAGCAAATATACTTCCTCAAGTCTCTTTCATCCGCATAAGTTTTTTTTTTTTTTTAATCTTAAATACAATTAATTAAAAGGTTAAAATTGTAAATAGTTAAGGTTTTATGCTATTCTCTTAATTATCTCAATACATATGCTATATACTCAATTATTATGGATTTAGGCTATTTCACCAATTCTCCGCAAATAAATGATGATGGGTTTTCTCTGGCTTTACCTCATATGTCATGTCGTCAACATCCAGTCGCATGTCTCTATATAGGTCATGAATATCAGCACCACCTACCATTGATTGATGGAGAAGCATAACATCCTGGATAGAACATCACAAGAAAAGAAAAAGATGTCTGAAAAGACCATAAAGGTAAAATTTAAGGTTTGATACAATTAAATAGCAAGATATGAAATAAATACATAAAGAAGACTAGTCGTAAATCAATCCAACTAAATAGAAAACAAGATGCGATATAACTTTGTGATCACGTCTATCAAAATTGTAAAATTATTTTAAATAATACATCTTCTTTTGTTTTTTTGTTAAGACCATGTTATTCTCATGCACTCTGTTCCATAGCCACCTCCTGAGATCATACATCACACCAATAACAAAATAAGCCAATGAATAGTTAACAAAAATGGTGATTAATTATAACCTTAACCTAGCTAGGTTTCACAATATTTAGTAGTTATACAGATCGGATTTAACCAAATTATTAAAGGAGGAACAATGAATTTCTTATGGTTTCCTCTTAGTTGATGAGAACTTAATTAGAAGCTAGACAATTTAGAGCTGATATCAAATCTTATGAAATCCTGAGTACTCTCACAGAAGCGTCACATTCTCTACATTGTCTATAAAAGTCTGAATTGATTGACCCCAATTGAATTCTATGCCTTGGATATTAAGTCTTTCAATAGTATTCTTCTCCACATTGTAAAATTCTATGCCTTGGTTTTGTTTGGAGTCGGATTATTCAGTATATACTTTTTGTTGTATTTCAGTTCGATTTCAAAATTTTAAAAATTTATTCAGGTTCTAGAGTTTTTCTTTGTCGTCAGGCTCTAGAATTTTAACTCACTTAGCTCAACGTTATATACTGCTATTTTCTTTTCTGTTCTTCCTTATATTGTGACTATGAATCCAAAAGTAGTATATATTGAGTTTTTCTTTTAGCAATTGGATCCACAAGACTCAATTCATAGTGTAAACTTCACTCACTCCCTAACACTCTTTTATAATCTAGAAAATATTCAAACTCTTAATGTCATAGTTATTAGTTGAATCATCCTACAAAACTGAGGAGAACTCCACAATATTTATTTTTTTACAAAATCTAAAGTATGTGAGTATGTGTGACTGTAAAAACACTTTGAATTTCGAGGGTTATAATACATATTATTTGTTATTTGGTGGAATTGATTTGTATTTGTAATTTTTAAGGGTAAAATAAATAAAAAGTGACGATCAGTCTAGATGTTTTTTTGTCAAAAATTTGAGTCTTCTTTTTTTGGTTCTCTTTTTCATAACCTTTGTCTCAATTGGCCACTGATCCAGCTTAGATCACAGCAGTATAAGATGTTTAGATAATTTTTTAATTTCTGTCGTCTTCTGTATTTTTTTCAACAATAATACCTTAGTTAAAACTGTTTCGAAATCCATAAATAATTCATACTTGGTAAGTCTGATTTCTCTGTACCGAGTACATGAAATTTATAATATTGAAAGAGAAGAAGAAATTGATAAGCATGGAATCAAAACGTGCAAAGTAATGATGCTACAAAAAATTATTGCTTCTAAGATAAAATCCTTAATTAATTTCGAAACTCATCAGTTTTAGTCTACCAACTATATATAAAGGTTTACTTATATTAAAATAAAACGAAATACACCTAAAACCAAAAGAATAAGCTTGGCTCCTAGTTAAGGAAGCTGAGAACTTAATTAGAAGGCAGACAGTTTAGAGCTGATATCAAAATCTTATGAAATCCTGAGCATTCTCAGAGAAGCATCACATTCTCTACATGGTCTATGAAAGTTTCAGCTAATTGACTACTACTGGCATCTATTCCTAGGATTCTAAGTCTTGCAAGAGTATTCTTCTCCACATTGCTGAAGACTATGTACAAAGGACCATACACAAAAATTGAAGAGAACACAAGTTCACCATTACCAGTCATCCCGACAAATAATACTTTCATATCCGCAACTATGCCCTTCCACAAAGGTGACAATACGAAAATATGTTGCGACCATTCATTCTTCTCAACATCATCTAGAACCAAAAACCCAATACTTTGAGTTTCTGCATTAAGGATACCGACATGAAGAAGTACACCTAATTTACCCTTGTAATTTATCAACCTTGAGAACCTCATTACCTTGTCTTCAATGAATTTGAATTTCTCTGAGCTAACATTAAAGCATACTAAGGTAGTTTCCTCGCCATGATCACCTAAATAATAGATAACTCCATTGATACATATCGGAGAATAAGAAAACTATCGTGGTAAGGAACATTCAATTATTCTCCAAGCTGGTTTTTTGATTCCTAATGTCAGAACTTCATGCGCAAAGACGAGATTTCTTCTCACTGACATGCACAATACTTTATATTGTTTGTTGATTGGATCATATCCAAAAAAGGTTCTTGCATATTCCCTCCGTCCTTTCACTATAGGAAGTGGTGTGGACTGTCTTGTACTAGGATTATAGATAGTCACGTTTGAATCATTACATCCAGGTTTAAACGTTACGTTTCCAGTACACAACAATCCATTGACAGGACACTGTAGGGGCAAAGGCAAACGCATGTGGTAATCGGTAGTAATAACATATGAGTTGTTGCCTGGATTCAGAGCTTGACGTGCAGAATACAAGAGCCACTTACCCTTTGTTAGAACAGTGATAAGGAAGCAAGGACGAGAAAAAGACACTTTCAAGAACAGATTGGTAAAATTTGGATTTCGGAGAATGGAAGCCCAGTACCTTGATACGCAACGAAACCTAGCTATGGATTGCAGAGGCAATTTTGAGAGTATCTCAACGATGAGATCAACTGGGATCTGTTCTAATTTCTTCTTTGATTTAGAAGAAGATGGTGTCGTGGTTCTAGAGATCATTAGAGGATTTTTCTTCTTCGAGACATGCTTAAGACGTTTTTCCATGGCCGAACAAAACCCTAAGTTCTCTTCTCCGATACATTGACTTTGTGTTGATATTCAATTATATAAGTTTTTCTTCTTCTACAGATTCTTAAGCTAATTGGGCCTCACAGCCCACACTGCTTGTTGGACCCAGTGACGTGTCTAGCAAAATATTGAAAGAAAGAAAAAGAAGAAGAACAAGCGCCGAGTATATTTGGTCATATATTATCTTATCTCATATTGCCCCATCTTATTAAGCTGAAAATAAAACTGAAATTATCCAACCAACTAATATATTTTGGGATCTAGGATCTACAATTCAGCATACGAAAGCTATTTCTAGAACGTTAGCTTACTTTCTATGCAAGTAAATTATATGTCATCCTTGTACCATGCCGCATTGGATAGTTTAGATTTTATAAAACTGGTTTCAGGTTTAATTCAATTTTTTTGAAGTTAGAAAATATATCATATCCGGTATGATTTTAAATATTTGTTCGGTTTTCGACAACTATTGATCTCTAAACGCAGAAGAAGTTCTTCAAAATCAGTGAAGAACTTAAAGCAGATCCCAGTTGATTTCATCTTTGAGATATTCTCAAAATTTCCTTTCAAATCTATAGCGAGGTTCTGTTGCGTATCAAAGTGTCTGTTTCTGCAAGTGTCTTCTTCGCGTCCTCGTCTCCTTTTCACTTTCAAAGTTAAGGATAAGCGGCACTTCTTTTCCACATCTCAACCTCTGAATCCACACAACAACAACTCATCTTCTTTAACTATTGATTACCACATGAGTATCCCTTTCACAGAACCTTCCTTTTTTCTCTATGGTTCTGTCAATGGATGGTTGTGTACTGAAAGCGTAAGGATTGAACGTGGATATAAAATTAACTCAAAGTTGATAATCTATAATCCTAGCTCAAGACAGTCCATACCAGTACCTATAATGAAAGGAAGATGGAGGCATGAAGCAAGAACTGTTTTGGGGTATGATCCAATCGACAAACAATACAAAGTATTGTGTATGTCAATCAGAAATAAGCTAGTCATTGGGCATGAAGTTCTGACATTAGGAACGGAAAACCAGCTTGGAGAATAATTGAATGTTCCTTACCACAATACTTTCCTTCCGATATGTATAAATGGAGTTGTGTATTATTTAGGTAATCATGGCGAGGAAACTATGGTAATTTGCTTTGATGTTAGGTCAGAGAAATTCATATCCATTGAAAGCAAGGTAAAGAAGTTCTCAATGTTGGTAAATTACAAGGGTAAGTTAGATACTTCCTTATGTCCGTAATTTTAATGGAAAATCTAGACGTATTAAGTTATTGGTTCTCAATGATGTTGAGAAGAAGGAATGGTCGCAACATATCTACGTTTTGCCACCTTTGTGGAAGGATTTAATTGCGGATATGAAAGTATACATAGTTGGGATGCGTGGTAATGGTGAATTTGTGTTCTCTTTAGCATATGATCCTTTGTACATATTCTTCTACAATGTGGAGAAGAATACTATTGCAAGAGTTATGATCCAAGGAATAGAAACCATTAAGGGGCGATGTATTCAGACTTTTATAGACCATGTAGAGAATGTGAAGCTTATGTGTGTGAGTGCTCAGGATTTCATAACACTTTGAAATCAGTTACAAATGGCTTCGTTTCTAATTATTTTCTCATCAACTAAGAGGAAACCATAGGTAATTAAAAGTCTTTTTTTTTGTAATAATTACTAAGTCTTTCTCTTCAATACTTTGGTTAAAATCGATCTATGTATATATATATATATTGTTATGATCACTATTTATTAACGAGTGGGTTATTTTGTTATTGTTTGTGATGTATGATCTCAGGAGAAGGCCATGGAATAGAGTGAACATAACATGATCTTCGGTTTGTTTAATTATTATTAGCCTAGCTTGGTCTTCGGTTTATTATTTAGGGCTAATCCTTCTCTTTTTTTTAAGTAAGAAAACCTATATATATGTTTCCAAATTGATGAGTTTCGAAATCAATTAAGGACTGTTATCTTAAAAACACTAATTTTGCTTAGCATTACTACTTCGCACATTCTGATCCCATTCTTATCAATTTTACATATGTTGTACTTCTTGAAGGCGTAGGGGAAGTAACTTGCGTTTTAAGATACCACTTTCAATAAGAGAATCCAACTTAACGAATGAAATCTCTAGTATAATTAGCTTTTCCTCTCTTGATAGATTCACTGTAGAAGTAAGATAGATAACTAATCACATAATCCATCACTTCAAAAACTATCTTGTTTTTCTCCTTGATTGAGTAAGAAAAGTATAAAGAACAAGTTTTGGTAAGATTAACTGATCCAAACAAATTCAGAAGGAGCCAAGTTTTTTCTTAGCTTCTCCTTCCCTTCCTATCTCCCTTAGTAACTTCCCTTCATTCATATCCATTTAAACGTCAACCCCAAACGCAGAACCAACTTGCCTGCATCGAATTTTGATAGCTTAAGGTCTTTAAATCATTGTCTTTTTGGCTTATCTGCAGTGTTTAATCCTGTTGTTCTGCAAATTGGGCAAAGATTCTTCTGCTTCAGCCATTCTCTGATGCATTGGCTATGGAAGTCGTGTTCGCATTCAAGAATTCCTATTTCTTGTCCTTCTTTATATTCCTCCTGCAGTTTTCGCACCAATTTTAAGCCACCAGCAGTTCACAATAATTAATAAGATTGTTCAAAAGTCATAATGACTAAAAGGATTGTGGCACAAAGGATGTAAGACCAGCGCAAATCTGATATTGTTACCTGACAAATACTGCATGGCTCTTCTTCTTTTGGAGATCCGGTACTAGTTTTGTACTTCTGTTGCTTCAATTTGTTTGATATAGTTTCCTCATTCAGACCGGTACAAACATCTCCAATCCTCTCTTCTAGAGACAATAACTCCTGCAGATTATATATACTCACAGTTAAGATGATGAGCAAATAAATGATGATGGGTTTGCTCTGGCTATACCTCATATGTCATGTTGTCAACATCAAGTCGCATGTCTCTATATCGGTCATTGATATCAGCAACACCTACCATCATTGACTGATTGAGAAGCATAACATCCTGAACATAGCAATTCACAAGATAAAAAAAAAGTTTAAAAGACCACAACGGTAAACTCTAAGGTTTGATTCAATGAAATAGCAAGATATGAAATAAATACATATAGAAGACTAGTCGCGTTGGTTAGAGTTTTCAATCGTCAAGTTGGATTCTGCAATGGTAAAGTACTTTTGTTATACGCAAATGGAAAACGGTACCTCAAAACGCAAGTTCCCTCCCCTGCGCATGTGCTCCAAGACAGTGCGGATCTGTTCCAGAAAAAAAGTACAACATCAGCTCTATATTGCGCAGTTTCTCAAGAAAGCTATAGGGTTTTACAGTCAATATGGGCATCAATCTAATACCACTACCTACAAGAAACGAGGTAATAATAATCTTTCTTTGAAACTTACCTCGGATGCCCCGATTCTGCTTCTTCCTTGACTTGTGGATGCCAAGCCTCGCAAAGAATGAGGAGTGCCAATTGCATTTTGCCCTTGTCTTTGACCTGCTCTCGTGTAAGCCTCATTCTGCACCTGAGAGGTGTTATCACCACCAGATTGAAGCACATGCTCATCTAGTGAAGCAGTAGTGACCAAGGAACGTGCAGCTCTCTGGTTTGTAGCAAGGGAAGAAAGCAACGATCTACGAAAGCGTTCAGATAATCTTCTTTGATTATGTGGCACGTTATTCTGGTAAGGATTCAATTCTAGATTAGCCGGAGATGGCTGAGCAGTTGTCCTGGATGAGGAGGATGCAACATGTCTAGCACTACTTGCATTTCTACTAATATGACCATGGGCCCCATTTCTCAATTCAGGAGCAGGAACAAAAACAGGGATCTCTAGAATACTACTTCTTTGTCTTGTTTCATCTCGATGAATTACATTTCTGTCAACGCGAGTAGCAGAACTTGATGATACAACTACTGGGCTCCCACTCCAATGAATTGTATTTCTTGAAACAGGAGGCATATGAGTAGCAGGATCATTTGGGTCCTGAGAAGCAAAATTGCCTAAAGCATGTCCATATCTCAAGTCGATCACTTGTTGATCTGCTGGCAGAACCCTTGGTAAGTTCAAGGATGGAACAAATGGTCGCCTGCTAACACTTCCCGCAGCAAAGACAGATGGGCTTACTGTTTCTTGTCTATCAGTGGGATTTAAACTAACAGAGTGATTTATAGTCGAGCTCTCTGTAATGGCAGGGGCAGGTAGCTTTGGAATGGGGCCAGATACCAACCCCCTTGGACCATGATCAAGAGAGAGATTTAAATCAGTTGCTGCCATTGCCGGACTATTATATGCAAGAGCTGAGATCCATGAACTGTTTTCTCCACGCTGGAACTTACGTAAATCTCTTTCTGACGAGCAATGACCAATGCTTGCATCATGAGCTTTTCTTTTACAAGATACACGGCGTTCATCTATAGAGGACCCCGGTCTAACAGTGTTCTCTGTTGAAATCCTAGGCCCTACTCCATAAACCTCAAAAAGACCATGCTGACCTGTGACCAGATTCATATCCTCAAGATGCTCATTGTATTCTGCATTCAGATTGACATTCCGAACAGTGCGGTTTCCACTAGGCGGTTGCACAAACAAAGGGTTCAACTCAAGCTTGTCGTTTCTTCGTTCCTCAAACTGTCTAATATCCACCAATTGTTCATTGTGACTAGTGGTTTTGTTCTTTGTACCACTAGAACTAGACTCCCCCAGGATAAACCTGTGTAAGTTGTGTTGCTCATGATAAACTGAGTTTGGAGACGCGGTATGTGTATCAGCAGCTGAAATCATGTAATTCTGCAATTCACTATCATTATGATTGTGAATATTCTTCCAACGAATTTGTTGATCCATCACAACATTACTAGATGTAGAAGTAAAACCATGCTCAAAGTTCAAGGCCTCTGATAAAGAACCGAGACTGGCTCTCTCTCCCTGCATCCTAGATTTAACCACAGTTGACACTTGATAATTCACCAACTTCCGCAATGTAGCCGATGCTGGAAACACACAAAAAAAATACAAATTTCACTAACAAAGAGAAAGAAAGAAGCACGGTTAAACACTCAATTGAAAACTATTCCTCAGAAGCGATGGTATTGAATACAAGTGGTGGTGATAAGTCACTCTCACATTGAAGAACATAAAGGGGTTCTCACTTAGCCAAAGAAAGATGCAACCAGCAATTCAGGATATGCAAGCAAAAGTGGGATATGCAATGCCACAACCTCAAGCTTTTAACTTGGTTAATCAGATATAAAAGCTACATTATCAATTTGACACCTGAAGTTCGAAATAAAGCAACATAAAACCAATGGCACTTGAAACATGAGTCATATAGTTAATGAAAACAATTTGCACAACTACGACAAGAACATCATCAGTAGATAACATAAAGATCAAATCTTCAGCGAAGTTTCCAGTCAAAAACTAGCACTACCCTATGAGCAACAAGAACATATTCATATCAACAAAACCAGCAAATTCTTTGACTATTATAAATCATCGCTAAAAGAGCCCAGACAAGCAAAGAAAATGTTAAAGTCCGGTATAACATAAACAAAAATAACAAACGCCACAGAGATATCAGAAAATAAAGACTTAATGTATCACACAAAAAAGGAAGATTAATTCAAACTCATTACAAAGACTGAAATTTTTTTCAACCAAAACCTGTATAATCTATAGATTTTAGGGAAAAAACAAACTTAACCCACCAAAGAGATTCACCAATTTTGATCGAGTTTAAGGGAACCCAGAAAACAAAAAACCAAACAAAATTGATCTGGGAAGGTTTGGTGTGAAAGAGGTAAATAAACAGCTTAACGCTCAGGTAAATAAATTTGGTAGATTCTTCGTCAAAGAAAATGGAAAAAGGAAACCGATTGCGGAGAAACTAAGGAAAAGGAAAAGAGAAAGAAAACATACCACTTTTTTCCAATGCAGAGAAGAGGAAGATGATGAGAATTGAAGGGAAGCTAAGCACACAATAGAATCAGGAGATTATTTTTATTTTTATTTTTATTAAGAGTAATATAATTATGTTATTTTTATTACTGTATTATACTTCAATTTTAAATTTTGAACAATGACAACAAAAACCTTTAAAAAGGGAAAATAAGAAATAAAAGATGGAAATAATTTCATAAAAAGTCAAAAATGGATACACTTTCCAAAGACAGAATTAAATACATTAACCTAGTAAAGAGATACAAATCACAAAATAAAATTTAAAAATATAGTAGATATTGAGTGTTACAATAAACGTGAATGTGTAAAAGTATAAAGATTGATGTTACTTGAACCGAATCCAAAGCCAACCATAATATGACTAAACAAACCAGTTCTGATAAGACGTTAGAAAATTACTTCCATTCTGTCCGAAAGTTGCATACTAGAAATCAATTCAATTTGCTTAGAGTTCCTATTGAAATACCACAAGAGCATCTTGAGGAAAGTATTACTCAGAATAAAGCAAATTGAGGATTGGATGCTCTTCGTTCATTTTGTCTGATTGGGACTTTATGGTATATAATGAGGTTTTGGATTGAAACATAAACAATTTATTAGTCATTAATATAAAACATAAGAACTCATGCCTAGCAAAGCAATTGCTTCTTCTTAGAAACAGAGACAATGCCTACCCCTAAAAAAACAAATAATTGGTAATTAGAAGGCCTACTCGAGGTCGTCTACAATACCAAATTTAGGTACTTGTTAAATTAGGATATATATCTCATAATTTGATCGATAGTATATAATTTATAATTCAAAGTCAACTCTAAAACTTCTTTTAATCTATCTGATGTAACAAGGAGAAGTCGAATCTAATGACATGATAATTAATTGAATTATCCACCATCAGATTGAAAAGAAATCGATTGATCGAAAGTATTTAATAAATGGATTAATTTAATTTATTTTTTAACCATGAATATAGAGAGATACATAGGAAAAGAGTACCATGTGTTGTTTGGTGCTCATAAACTAAATGATTAAATATACTTTGGAGAAGATTAGATTATTATTTTATCCTTATTTTAATAACTAAAATATCTTTTGATTCTTGAAACGGTAAACTGATAAAATTAAAATTAATTAAAATTGAAAGATGTCACGGCTGAGTTGTTGAGGCTAAACCAACCCCATAGCAATAGCACTGTATTAAGCTTTACCCAAAACCATGAATCCTTCTTCTTCTCATCATCGTCGTTTTATTCCTCGCTGGCATCACACCGGATTGTCTTTCCGCCGTTCCTAGTTTCTCATTCCTCATCGCTTTTCCGGAGATGAAACTTTTCGTTTCTGCTCTTCACGCCGGAGAAGCCAGAGCCTGGAGGTATTAGGGTTTTCTTTTCTTCATGCAACGGCGACGAATTTCCTCATTTCGCCCACACGAATTAAAGCTTTGCTATGGCGGAAGATAATCGTAAGGGTCGAGGTGTATCGCCTGAAATCACGATTCCCTCTGGTTTGAACCGGATCAAAACTCGGTTAGCTTCATCAGGTCTTAGACCTGAAGATTCCTCCAATACTGTTTCAAAGCCTCCGATTAGTCGTAAGCAAAAAAGTATTTTTCCTCGTGGACATGGCAGAAACACTGGCGCTTCCAAACAAGGTTTTGATTGAAGATTATTTCATATTAATTTCTTTTCTTTGTTTTTTAATCCTCTGAACAAGCAATGATTTATGGTTTTAATTTTCAGTACAAAGTTAGATTTTTTTCCCTAAATTATGGTTCATATGATCAACTATGAAATCAAAATTTTCATATGATCATTGTCAACGAGGAGCACTCTGTTGAGAGATGAGAGATATGCTTGGATTTTAGGATATCCAATCCAAATATGATATTTCACATATCGTAGTTGATGAATTTCTTGCTGGTGATCACTCATAAGTCTTGATATTAACTCGTAGTTTTATATTAATTACCAGAGCATAAAGGGAAAAAGTTGTCGAGGTGGCTCGCTTCCTATAAACCCAAGTATTCTTGTCACCCTCCAAAATACGCTTGCTCGAGTAGTGAGGTAAAAAGTGGTTATGCTCCCGATGTTCCATGAAAGGGTCTCCATTGGGGCCGACATTGGCTTTGAATAAACTGCCTTGTTTTCATGACAGGATGTCAATTTAAAGGTCAAGAGCTCCGGTAAAGACGAAGAGAAGATGATTAAGCTACCTGAAACTAACCTTCCCTCTCCCAAGCCAATGGGTATAAAAAGCTTTTCCCATGAATTAGGGCCAAGGGGTGGTGTTCAAACTTCCTACCCTCGTCCACACAGCTACAATGATCTAAAGGTACTACAATGATCTGAACATTAAAGATTTTTCTTTTATTGAGTTTGAACATTGTCTCCAGATTCTTTTACAAATTGATGAAACTTCACTGAGTTGAGTTGTCTTTTGTTAAGTTTTAAGAAATTTAAGTAAAATCTATGTGCCATATAGCTAGTCTAATCATTTTGGAAATCTAGTTATCTTAATTGATTTTGTTTTCTCAATATCGTTCAGGAACTTTTGGGTTCACTGCACTCAAGATTTGACGTTGCTAAGGAGGTTGTGGACAAGAAGCTGGATGTCTTTGTCATAGATGTGAAAGAGGCTATGGAGAAAATAGATTCAACGTGTCCTGAAGATCGAGAAATGGCAGAGGAATTACATAACTTGGCTCAAGCCTGTATAGAGATGACATCTGCTCAACTTCGTACTACTTGTGAATCTATTGTCCAAGACTTAAATAAGAAAAGGAAACAGTGCCAAGCAGGACTTGTAATGTGGCTGTTCTCTCAGTTGCTTTTTATATTGACTCATTGTACAAGAGTTGTGATGTTTCAGAAGGAGACTGATCCAATTGATGAGAATTCCTTTAGAAAATTTAAGGAATGCTTAGAGAGCATCCCTACTCTGGAATCAAATTGGGGTTCCACTCCTAGAGTTGATGATCCTGGTTCTGGTTATCCTATGTATGAAAGGAATGAAGCTGGGCAAAAGAGCAAGAGATGGAACAAAGAAGAATCGTTGGAGCCAGATACAACTTTCAGTTATGTAATACCAGATGATCATAGCAATAATGCTGCTAGAGAAGATAATGTAGCTCCTAAACAGGAATTGCCATCGCAGAGATCCCAAGTTGATAGTAAAGTAGTAGAACAAAGATTTTTCCTGAGTGATGAGTATCAAGATAAGTTGCTAAATGAGCCTGGAAAAGAGTTAGGTGGATCTGATAATGTAATCTGCAGGATATGTGAGGAAGAGGTTCCCCTCTCCCATCTGGAACCACATTCTTACATATGTGCATATGCAGATAAATGTGAAATAAATTGTTTGGATGTTGATGAGCGCCTTTTGAAACTTGAGGAGATTCTGGAACAGATAATTGATTCACGAAGTTTAAATTCCTTTACTCAAGCTGGTGGCCTAGAAAACTATGGTTTGCAGAAATCTGGAGTTGCATCTGAAGGTTGTTCTCCCAAGGTAAATGAATGGCGGAATAAAGGTGTAGAGGGAATGTTTGAGGATCTGCATGATATGGACACTGCCTTCATAGACGAGTCTTACACATATCCTATTAGCCTGAAGAGCTATGTAGGGGCCAAACTTTGCAATCATGGCACATCATCATCAACGGGTAGTGTCACGTCAGTATCTTCAACAACTACCCCCAGAACAAGTCACTTTGACTCCTATTGGCCAGAGCGGCATAGTCCAGAGCAAGAGGATCTTCAATTGGTTAGTTCTCTGTTTCCCGATATATTCTTTTTTAGGCAGAGTAGGTATCAGCTTAACGTTATATTTTGCTGCACTAGTTTTTTACTGAGCCTTGCTGTATTAATTCCTATATATAATTAGGTCATATTCTGATGAGTTTTGGAAATATCAGTTTGTTCAAATCAATCATGTGGGTTTTCTAGTTAAAATCCTTAAAAGTCATCAATAAAACTTTAAACGCTTTAAATTTGTGAGTATTAATGATGCCATTAATGGGTTAAGAATTTTCCCTCACTTGTTATAACCACTCTAGGTTTTACCGAGTCCATAGCTTCAACTCCTTTTGATTCGTGATTTTGTTACTTTTCCATGGCGGGTCTCTGTTCTTCAAAACATATAGATACCAGTTTTCCTATGTCACCGATTTCTTATCTTTCTTTTTTATTTATCGGCAGATGATGGACCTTTCTGATATTGCCCGCTGTGGAGCAAGCACAGATCTCTCAAAAGAAGGGTCCTGTGACTACTTGCTTGCCTGCATGCAAGACGTACAAGCTGTCTTGAAGCAGGGCAAGCTCAAAGCACTTGTAATAGATACTTTCGGGGGGCGGATCGAGAAACTTCTCTGGTAAATTCACTGTGTTAGAAAATACTAACTCCGGCACACATCCTATAAGCTATATAAAATCTGATCTTATCTGCAGCGAGAAATACATATATGCTGGTGAATCAATTGCCAATAAAAGTCCCAGGGGTGACATGAAAGAAACGGAAACTGTCTTGAAGCATGCATCAGCTACTCCACACTCACTGCCGAAAGAGAGGATAAGCATCGATGACTTTGAGATTATTAAACCAATAAGTAGAGGTGCCTTTGGTAAAGTCTTTCTTGCACGCAAAAGAACAACAGGGGACTTTTTTGCAATAAAGGTAAGTGCATTTTGTTTTCATTTTGTTGTAGATATGGTGTTTATTTCGCTTTCTGTAGTTTCTACCTCTCTCAAACTGACAATAGTCACAATACGTCAGAATTAAATCCATAGATATAAAAATTCCACTTGGAAAGCTCATATAAGTGAACAGGCTAGTAATCCTGGCACCTTATGTTGTCCTATTTGTTGCATCATTATTCTGTTAAACTATGCGAAGTTGGGTTGTCCACGTGCTAATTTATTTAGTTCATATACAGGTACTCAAGAAATTGGATATGATCAATAAAAACGATATCGAGAGGATACTGGAAGAGCGAAATATACTAATAACTGTCAGATACCCCTTTGTGGTAAATGTTTTACTTTACACCTGTCCAACTATAGTATTCTTACAAAATCTAAACACCTGATCTTATCAATGCAGGTTCGATTTTTCTATTCATTCACCTGCAGAGATAACCTGTACTTGGTGATGGAATATCTTAATGGTGGTGATCTATACTCTCTGCTCCAGAAAGTTGGCTGTCTTGACGAGAATATTGCTCGTATATACATCACAGAACTGGTGAGCTGAAGGCTTTTTATATTTGGAATTCTAAAGTTTGTTGAATTCTATAAGAAACAGATTTCATTTATTTCAGGTTCTTGCATTGGAGTACCTTCATTCTCAGAATATTGTGCACCGTGATATAAAACCTGATAACCTGTTAATCGCCCATAATGGGCACATCAAGGTCTGTAAATTATGCACATAACTAATATTTTCTTGCAGTAGGATGGCCAAATGTATTTTTCTCAATGCACACAAAAAAAATGTTAAAGATGAGTTTTTTCTTTTGTTTTCTAAAAAAGAAGTTCTATACACCAGATGTGTAAACACAGATTGTATTCTCACTCTTTTACATAAAATATGAAAAGTATACTGTTTCCATTTAGATTGTTAAAGCTTTGTTTAACCATCTAACTTGTTATTATCTTTGGCACCAGCTAACTGACTTTGGGCTTTCAAAGATTGGTCTTATAAACAACACAATTGATTTATCTGGCCATGAGTCAGATGCATCTCCAAGATCAAGTTCTCATCATTTTCAGAAGAACCAAGAAGAAGAAAGAATTCGACATTCAGCTTTTGGCACACCTGACTACTTAGCACCAGAGATTCTTCTTGGAACTGAACACGGTTTGTCTACCACCTTATACTTAGGCTTTCCTGAAGCACCAGGAATTATAGTTATGTTCTTGGTGTTGCATGCAGGTTATGCTGCGGATTGGTGGTCTGTTGGAATCATCTTGTTTGAATTGATAACTGGAATTCCACCTTTTACAGCAACCCGCCCAGAGGTACCTCCATTTTAAATTTACTGCTGGACTTTCAAGTATGGTCTTTCCTAACTAGAATCTAGGTCTGGTTCTGCCAGCAAGGTTTAAAGTCATAAAAGCTTAGTGGTCACAATCATATTTTTGATCATTGGAGTCCAATGTTCATTAGGCATTTTAAACATTTTAAGCACAGAAAACTGATCATATTTTACTGTGGAATTGGCGTTTTTGGGACTTGGTTGCTTCATTTCCCTTTCACAATAACGCTGAGGATTCCATATGCATATATCTGATTCTTTTATTCTAGCTATGCCTTTGTAGCAAAGGATTCCCGGAATAATTAAATTAATAAGTTCTACACAGTACACACAATCTGTTTTTTAATGTTAGTAAGTTTCATCATAGACTCACCTTTTAAATTGTGTTATACAGATAATATTCAATAACATCCTCAACGGAAAAATGCCCTGGCCAGATGTGCCTGGTGAAATGTCATATGAAGCTCAAGATTTGATTAGCAGGTCTGCTTTTTGGATTCTCTTTACTGCAATCCTGCTCAGGTCTTCTTATCATTAGTCTTTCTCAGTTCTATTCATGTTTCTCTAAGAAAATTCAGTATATTTGTAGTCTCTAAATTAACATTTATCCTAGTTTCTTCTTATTAGTTACGTACAGCATCAGCTGATTGTAGGCTTTATGCTGGTTGATGTTACATGGGGAATCTTAGTTCGACATAAGTATATAAGCACTGTATGAGTTTGACATTTTACTACTTTCTCCCATATTCATATAGATTCACTTTCTTTCCGTAATAGGCTTCTTGCCCATGAGCCGGAAAAACGACTAGGGGCAAATGGAGCTGCAGAGGTTTCATCACTATTCCTTTTCGTACCTTATTAATGCCACAGAATTGACCTTCTAGATACATGCTTCAACAGAAGGATGCTGTCTTAACTGAAATTCTCAGTAACAGCTCTGGTCGTCTTTTCAGGTAAAATCACATCCCTTCTTTTGCGGAGTCGACTGGGAGAATCTTGCTTTGCAGAAGGTAAGAACTCGACTCTGCACCTCTTTTTGCTTTCAAGAGATATTCGATAAATAGATTATGCTAATTAAGAAATGTTAGTTGCCGGATGAAGAAAGAAACGAGAAAAAAAAAACAAATAAAACAAAATCTGTTCATTCGAATCTGGCTTTGTGCTATTAAGTATTGACGAATGCACATATTGAATGAAGGGGGGAAATGTTCTTTTATATCTTAGCCGCTTTTCTCTTTTTTGCCTTTTTGGCAGGCTGCTTTTGTACCACAGCCTGAGAGTATCCATGACACAAGCTATTTCGTATCACGATTCTGTGAAAACAGTTGCAGCGATACTGAAACCGACAACAACAGCGAGTCATCTCCAGATTCAGGAGACGAGGTAAGCATCTAGAAACTCAGATTGTTTTAGTTGCAATCATCAGACCTATAACAAACTGTTTATCCTGGTTTTGTTTCCTTTAGTTGGATGAATGCACCAACCTGGAGAAGTTTGATTCTCCACCTTATTATCTCTCGCTCATTAACTTTTCATTCAAGGTAAAGTAGCTACGAAAAGCCAATAGAATTTGTCACAATATACTTTAATTGAAGTTGTTACATAGTCATGTCTTAGGATAAGTCTTATTAAACTATAAGATATTGTTAGTAAAACATAATATTTTGATGCAGAATTTGTCACAATTGGCTTCAATCAATCATGACGTGTTATTGCAAAAGGATCCAGCCAAAGGAGGAGTAGGAGGAGGAGGCTCACCATTTAAAAGCTATGGAACGTCGTAGAGCTATGTTACAACCGTCAAAGCTGGCCTTAGACCTCAAATTTGGTCTGGTTTGTGCCTGCTTTGACCGTTGTAGCTGCTGCTACTATGACTGAAATTGTTACCTTAAAGGTTTTGGGTAATTTTTTTGTCATAAAATCATTTGGAACCATTAATCGATTGTGACAACAATACACACACACGTGTATAAGGTTGGTGTGTATTGAGGCTAATGAAAATAAGAGAGAGCCTTGGTTAGTCAATTATGAGCATATCCCACTTCCCTGATTCTGATTCCCATTCTATCAGAAAACTAAACCTAACTCGCCGAGGTCACGGTCAATTAGAATAAACCGGTTTCCGGTTATTGGCATATCTTATATATAAAATTGCAAAATCAAAAACAAAAATCCAATTAACCATTCATGGTCCTAAAAATTTGTTATCACATATTATTCATAGAGAATATACCTATAGCATCATTTTCCAAATAAAGCTGTATTATATAATTAATATTTTAACCTCCATTCAGTTTTGCCGTCTAAGCTTTGGAAATAGTCTACAATTGTATACATAAAAAAAACCTTTATCATACCGACAATAATTTTCATTATTATCAAACCGATAATTATTAACATTTATTTATAGTATTTCGGAGACCGACAATTATTTATGACCTGCGAAACCGAGGAATCAGGGATTTGGAACAATATTTATTTCAATAATGCACAACTATCACGTTGTCGTCATCTAGACCTTTCGATATGATCATTAAGTTATCACGCCGTTGACCCTTGACGTAGACTTTTCTATAGTCTTCCAATATCAACCGTTAGATCCATTTACATCTGTCAACACGATGACAACGCATGTCATCCACTGTAATATTTATTTTTTAGTATAATAAATTTTAAAAATAAAGACCGAGATATGGTCGTCGTCTTCACCTGCGTTTTCTATAAAAACCTGATCGCAATGTCATAATTTTCAATTCACCAAACAAAACAAAATCATCAAATCTCCAAAAGCTTGAAAAACAACAATGGCCGGAGAAGGAGAAGTGATTGCTTGCCACACCCCTGAAATCTGGAACGAGAAGATCAAATCAGCCAATGAATCAAAGAAACTGGTACTTTCTTTTTTTCTCTGATCCTCTCTTAATGGTTTCTTCACTTTAGATTCAATGTTTCAAAGTTCTGAAATTTGTTTGATTGATGAAACAGATTGTGATAGACTTCACTGCTACATGGTGTCCACCTTGCCGATTCATAGCACCAGTTTTTGCAGAAATGGCTAAAAAGTTCACTAATGTTGTCTTCTTCAAAATCGATGTTGATGAAATGCACGATGTTGCTAAAGAATTCAAAGTTGAAGCAATGCCTACTTTTGTTTTCATGAAAGAAGGTGAAATCATTGATCGTGTTGTTGGTGCTGCTAAAGATGAGATTCATGAGAAGCTAATGAAGCATGGTGGTCTTGTTGCTTCTGCTTGATCTTTGAGTTTCAGTTTCTTGTTATCTTTTGTATCTTAAATCACTACTCTGCTTCAGAGCTTTTATCTTTGTTGTGAAATAAAATGAAGAAGCATTATCTACTGCACATTATGTATTTATAAACTATTTTCGATTTATAATTTTCTGGTTTCTGATCACAGAGGGATAATTTAAACACACAGCACGAGTAATGCTATTGTGTAAATGCACACAGACACAATATTGAGTTGGTTTTTTGTAAGTTAACGAACTGATCTCTTCACAACAGAGACTTTGGAAACATCTCCACCAAGTTCTTCAAAGAGTACTAACAAGTTTCCTCTTGGTTTCAACCATGAACGCGGAACATGATACCTAAAAAAACAACCATAAAGACTCAGTTTTTTGACATGAGAAGTGAGTTTAGCTTGAAAATGTTTGGTTAAGAAGAAAGCAATGGTAACAATACCATCTTTGTGATGGCTCGCCACAGCCAGATTGGCATTTGTATTGTCTGTATGTTCCTGCGTAGTTACATTTATCACATTTTCCTTTAGCGAAAGCCATCCAGTACCTGCCTACGCTTTGCCCGTTTATCCAAGCTTGCCCTTTCCCCATACTCTTCAGGTCCAAAGCCAACGACTCGTGCCCTCTAGGCGCGTCAAAATAGGCCTGTGGATGTGAATAGCATAGACACACAGTGAGTGAGAGTGAATAAGTTTCAACTGGTCATGCCTTATAGGTTTACTATTTAGCTAACATCAGACTGGAGAAAATAGGTGGGAGCTGGTAGGAGTTGGTTTAGTGAGGAACTTAATTACCTTGTACCATGTCAAGGGTTGTTTGTTTTGCTTAGCCAATGATCCTTTGATCCAATCAATAGAAGTATCTTCTGTAGGAGAGACCAAGTTCATTGCTTCCCCTCGCAGACCAGCCTGTAATATTACCAAAAAAGGCAGAAATGTTCTTTAGTTTCAGTTGTCAATTGGGTCAATCCAAGAGAGTTTCTTCATGCAAGAGTTCTTTTATCTCACCTGATATGTCCATTTCTGCCTACTCAAGTCTTTGTTACCTCCATTAAGGCCGTGAAGCACCACAGACCCGACGATTCCCGTGGCCCACGTCTCAAAATGTAGTCCAACATTCTTCAAACCACACAAAAAGGAAAGTTTTGTATCAGTCTGCAACAAGAATCTCAATGACAAAATGTAGTGTTCTCATTCTAGGAACTGACCGGCAAGCCAACTGCTACACTCAGTAGTGCGATTCTGTTAGCTCCACCTCGTAGATTGACCGGTGCACTAAATGACAACTTTCTGTCTTCTCTTGTCCCAAAGGCAGATCCTGCATTGTTCAAAGCAAACAAATAAATAAAACATTTGATGAAACAGCTGTTTTCTTAGTTAGCTAAGGAATGATTCTTACCGTAAAAGTGTCCATTAACAAAGACATGAACAGCATGTCCTGCAGAATCCACTGTAAGAGTCGGCCATTTTCCTCCATGCAAGAACGATTCTGATGCTTTAATATTCACACTGGATACACCCAAAAAAACGGATTCATTTTCCAAGAACCAATCGTGATTGACGAAAAGATAAGGTTACAACAGGAGATTCAAAACGTACCTGGTTATGTACCACAAATAATCAGTTGTATCTCGTGTAACATTAACCTGCTCCAACAGTCCAAGAGCTGTGATTGTCCCATGGTCACCATAGGTAGAGATATCTTCATCATATCTAGCTACCGAGTACAAGATAGAGCCAGATGGCACCATTTGCACATTTGATGGCTTCACTCCAACCTGGCTTACAACTTCATATTAGCGTCTCCATGATGCAACTAAAGTCTGTGCCACCAAAACAACAACTATTTTACATACCGTTGCAGTGTTGAAAACAACGTTTCTGCAATCTGGAAGAATGCTAATAGACCATGCAGGTAAAGTATAGTGCCGCTTATTGAACATTACTTTTGCTGGTGCATTCATGTGAAAGTTTGATAGGAAAGCAACACAACTTCCTTTGCCGGCAGAGAACACATGAGCCTCCTCATAATTTCCTAGTTTAGTAATCTTTGGATCAGAAGAAACTAAGGCAGGTTCACATTGCTTAATTGCGTGGTGAAGCTGCTTAAGATGGCTGTACTTGGGCTCTTGCACCAACCCTGCATCATCGTAAAATAGAGTTTAGTAAAATGTAAAAGAGAACCAACAGTTTGCAAACTGTTTGTAAGATAATTGTACCATATTCATCGATGGGAGCATCATAGTCGTAACTAGTGGCGATAAATGGACCTCCTGCTGTACGCCCAAAGTTTGTTCCTCCATGGTACTGTTATATAACCACACATCAAGCATCAAGATGAAACTGATACCGACAAAAAAGATAGATTTAGTAATGTTTGCACAAGGACTAAGTACCATGTAGTAGTTGACATACGATCCCCCCTTTTGTATGAAACGGAGCACTCCAAATGCTAGATCCTCAACAGGTCGTTTTGGAATAGTTCCACCAAACTCTGTGAACCTTTTAACCATCATAATGGACAACAACAAGAAGCAATTAACACAAGTAGCACACACATTATGCATCTCTTACGATACTTAATGTTACTTCTTTTACCAGCCACTCCATGCCTCTGTCCACATAGTTGGCTTATATGGTTTGTTTGGAGTAAAATAATCACAGTAGAATCCGTTGCAAGCGTTTATCTACAAAACAAGTATCACAACGGAGTAAGAACACAGCATTATAAAGTCACAATAGATTATAAGATTGGTCTCACAATTGGGTCAGGTGCATCATCTTCCTTGCACATCACCCATGGAACTCCAGTGTTTAAACCAACAGCCATTTTCGCAGCCCAATTGACATATGAGCGACCAGCCGGTCCAAGTGCTCTAGAATCTGGGCCAAACTCATTCTCAATCTATACATTTAAAAGATCAAAACCTTTTAAGTATCTACACATCAGTTCCCAGAAACAAGTTTTGTGAATTTTATATAGAATAATACCTGAGATAAGATGATTGGTCCACCTTGTGACGCAAAGAATCTATGTTGTTTCATCATCTGAACAATCTTCTCTGTAAAACCTTGCATCGCAGCCTGAACAGTAAACAGTACACAGATGTTACACTAAAGTAATACAAGAAATTGAACATAAAATCGAACATCAAACAAACAAAACAAAAAAACATCATTTATTACCTTGAAGGGTCCATTGTCTGTTCTGAAACTTATCCCATCTACATACTTCAACCAAACAGGAAACCCTCTGCAAAACAATTAAACAACCCAAAAATAAATATAAAATAAACACATTTTTCAATGTTTGTTTCAAAATTCAAACTTTTTTTTCTTCTGAATTTCATTAATTGAAACGTTACCCAAAATTCCATTCTGCACAAACGTAAGGACCGATTCTAAGATGAACATAAAGCCCCACTTCCTGAATCGTCTTAATGAATCGTACCAGATCGTATCTTCCTTTAAAATTATACTGCAAAAACAAAACCCCACCAAGTTTCACTTACACAGTAGAATCCATTACTCAAATTCATATCTGAACTTCACAAAGTTAGTAACTTTAACTTGATTTAACAAAGAAAAATCTTACATTTCCAGGAGAAGGTTCATGGCCATTCCAAAACACATAAGTGTCTATAACATCCAAACCTCCATCTTTAGCTTTTTTAATAAGATCTTCCCACATCTAAAACCAGAAAATCACAGATCAAATTCAAACAAAAACCCATTTTTGATCTCTGAAATCGTGATTTATACCTCAGGTGTGCTTCGTGGGTAGTGAATGGAGCCAGAGAGGAGGATTCTCCGGTGGCCATTAACGACAATTGCTTTCTTATCATAAGTCACACTACACTGAATAAAACTCGATCCAATCAGCATTGTTGTTAGCAACAACGCTAAGATCTTTGAGAGAACGAAGATCGTTCCCATTTTTAATGTTTTTGGGAACAAATGTGAGAGGGAAATTAATCTTTTCAAACAAAAGAAAAATGAAAGAAAGATTAGAACAGAGTGTAAATAAGTGTGGTTGTTCTGATATACTCTCTGGTTTCGTCGCCTACTCTCAATTTATTTTGTAAGTGAATTAATTGAAAATTGCAATTGTTTAGTGGACCTTTCTTAATTATTTGAACTAATCTGTATTATTTTATTGTACATTACCTTATATATAAACAACTGTTTTTTTTCGGTACTGTGAACAAATAAAATATTATTTTTTATGTAGATGTTCTAGAAAAAAATTGCTTTCGGACATTGAATGGTTGTTAAACTAATATTCTACATCGAAAATCGCATAAAGATTTTTAAACGGTTTTGAGTTAAGAATTCATGATAAAAAAAAATTTAATCACAATTATGTATTATTATTAGTTTAGTAGATTACAGATTCTAGTTCTGAATAAAAATGCAGAAAATAATTGTGTGATAATATGGTGTAATTATAATATATATTTATATATATTATAAATATTTACATATATTGTTATTATTAGAAATTTAGAATGGTACACATTCGATAATTTTTTACTAATTTGTTGATTCTTGTTGAAATTTGGTATTATATGATATTTGCTTTTATTTTGAGAAAAGGAAAAATATTTTATATGTTTAAGTGTACATCAAGTTTGAAGATTTAGCATTTAATATTTGGATTATAAGTATTATTTTATTTTAGATTGAATGTTTACAAAATTGGAACATTATTATAGAAATTCAAATATGAGAGTTTAACTTTGCTATGTTGAACCAATATCTAATTACAGCTAATATCTACAGGTTTTAGTTTTGATAGTGAATTTGTATTTCTATGATTTTTATGTGTAAATTGAATCAAACAAAAGACAAAAGTTTTTTTTTGTCAATCAGAGACAAAAGGTAAAAGCTTTGAAATGGCACATGGAAGACCCTAGGCTAGAAATTAAAGCATCAATGTCGCATCAAGTATTTATTTCATTTAAATATTTGGAAATTATAAAATTTAGAAATTTCAGCATTTAAAGTTTATATGAAAGAGACACCAAAAAAAACCTAAATTAAAAACAAATTACTCAAATTCGTATTAATATAAGGATTAAATTCGTTACCAGAAAAATATAAGGATTAAATTGATCGACTATGCATGTTATTTATTTGATTTTCTTTTATCTACCAAAGGAATGTGAACCATATATTTGGTAATAGCTCATATGATCAAAACATATTATTAGGTTAGGGACCCAATATTTGCTAATAACCTTTATATATTTTTTGGAGAAAATATCTCTAACAACTATACCAACTATATTAATTTATAGCATCATTGTAAATCACTATACTCATCACGATCTACCGAACCAAATGAATTTAATGTTTATTATAAGTGAATTAGTTAAACATAATAATTTGATTTATATAGAATTAATGTTTGTAAGTTTGCGTAAGATCTTAAGTTTGCCATTTTGTAATCTCTTTGTGATCAATATAGGAATTGTCTATTGGAAGTAAACATAGCTCTTTGTTTACAAAAAAATTCAACCACAATTTTTTAAAATTGAACTTGAATATCGATAGCATATGTAGATATTTAACCACATTTAATACCTAAAAAATCCAATCAAAAACATTGGAAGACATGTAAATAGTCTTCATCTTTTCCCGTATAAAATTTTGAATAATTTAATCATAATTTGTACTCTAAGCATTTTATATAATAATAATTAAAGAAAGTGGAAGTTTATTGTTAATTGAAAGAAAGAAGCTATATGGTTAATTTTTTTTCTTTTTTTTTCCTTTTTTAGTATTCGGACTATATTAAAAATAAAGAGCCAATAGACACATAAACCAAAGTAAAGAGGCAATCGAGTTCACCGAGTAATTAGTTTTAAAGTGGATGAGATATTAAATGATGTTGAAGTTGAAACTATGAATTATAAAAGAACCAAAACATAGAAGAACACATGTGCGTAAACGACAAGAAGAAGATGAAGCAACACGGTGATGGGTTCATGCTGGGCTCCATTGCATGTGTTTTTGATCTAGATTTACACTTTTATTTTATTTTATCCTAATTAATTCCTTATACATTTATATGATCTATCCACAATTCAGAATATATTAAAAATATATTAGAGTAAAACACATCTTTATTATAAATTTTTTTAAAAATAAAAAATAAAAAATAGAGAAATACAATGAAAATGGTCTAAACGACAACTAAGGAATGGATGTTATTTTTCTCTTTACCCAAAAATTGTATGTCCATACTAATTTTCCAAAATTTATATAGAAATTCAGATTTTCTGATCACAAAAAAAATATGTATGATTACAATAAAATAACATGATCTATATATTTTGATTTTGTGAATTAAAATGATCTATATTTAATAAAATATATATATATACTTCTTTTAATTTTGTATTTTGAGTCGTGCACGACGCTATCCTTTGGAATCACTCAACCTCCATACAAAATGATTTTAACTTAGCTCCCACGAGGATTATGAACATGTGCCTATCATCTTCTATTTACTTCCTTTTCATTTTTTATTTTTTTTCGATACTGGGTAACGACTAATCGATCCATTAGTCAAGTTTCTACATAATATAGGCGGTGAAACTCGATTCTTAATTGTGCAAATGCACATATCTTTAGTGGACTTACCACATACCACCAGACTAAAAGTCACTTGCTACTTTTTTTTTTATTTTACAAAAAAGAGGGTAATGAATTTATTTCTTTTTAGTATCGTTATCACTACAATTACTAAAAAGAAATAAAGTCATTATTATTATTTTTTTTGTTAATAATTAGATCAATAAAGTCTGATCTATAACTTAGCTCAATCTTTAATATTCTTATTTAATCTATTAATCGATAAAAGAAGGAATCGAACCTCGGATGTCATAATCATTAATTAGAATCATTATAACCATCCAAGAAAACTCAACAAGTCATTATTATACTTAAGTATAACGAATTTTATGTTCTTTATGACTTGAATTGTTTTTGTTTACTTTAACTTTTCTGTATAAAGCATCCAATTCTATATCAAAATCTTTGTGATATAACTTTTGTTTGTAAGTAACTATCAATAATAAATTAATAAATCCTTTATCATAAAAAAGAAAAGCTTAAATGTCAATTTAATATATTTATCTCAATTTAAGGAAGAATTAGTTTGATTAAAAGCTTAAATGTCAATGTTTATTGGTTCCAAATATTTTGTAATCATGCGTATAGAGTATGAGTTATAGTTAGGTTTTGTCAATACAATTATTAATAAAATATATAATTATTTCACTCCATAAATAAATAAAAACTCATTATCATTCATAACAGAACCAAATCAAAAATTATAAAACGATAAAAGTATTAAAAATAGTTTTATAATATTATCTTTTTTTTAATTAATTTATCACATATATATATATATACAATTTTTACATGTCACATAAACGTATTTTAAAAACAATTATTTTTTTTGATAATGGAAAAAAATTGTAAGTGGATGACAAAAAAAAATTTGTTAGTGTATGCGTAAAAATAAATTGACATGTGGTCGTCAGACATTAAAAATTGGAATTAAAATGATTAGGGATTCATGATTATAAAGATAATTAGTAATAGATACTGCAGTGACAGTGAAACTTTTGATTAGATTAGATTTATTAATAACGAGGAGTGAGATGCCGTTTAAGCGCCGTTTGTCACTCTATTGAAATTTTTGAGACCAAAGCAAACGCCGCTAGATCTCCGTTCCGTTTACGTCGGTGCATGTTTTATCCAGACGAGACGACATTACGTGTTTTCTGTCTTTGTGTTTTAACAAAAATTAAAATCTTTTCTTTTCAGCCAAAAGAAATTATACATATATTATATACTCTATATGCAAATAAATGTAATTCTTATTAATTACTTTCATAATTTAATTCAATTTCTTATTAATTATTTTCATAATTCAATTTTCTTTCCTTAAATAAATACAAATACAACTATGATGGTCTCAAAACTAACATTATCTATTTGTCTAACCAAAAACAAAGACCAATCATCCAGATTACGGATATTACGCTAAATATTTAGAGAGTTATATGGAATTTTCTCAAAAAAATACTACAAATAAATAAATTTTGGATTTTGGTTATGGGCTTAAATTCATACGAGTTTGTTTTCTTAAAAGCTCAATAGCCTTTTCGTACAAAACTGAGAGGCCCATATCAAGACGTTGAAACAAAAAAAACAATTGATCTTTAATCCCTTGAGCACCAAAAACCTAAACAAGTAAAAACTAAACCAACTCTTACCTGAATCCACTAAATCAAAATCCAAAGCTCAAGGGATTTTGAGAGTTTTAGGATCATGATAGAACCAAATTTGACCCAACAGTTTTATAATATGACACTGGTGATTCTATAGTAAAGTCTTCATATTCGCAATGACCTCTTACTTAATCTTTAGCATCATCTTCTACTTGAATCTGCTTTCCGAATTTATTCAATGCCAGTGAATATGACTCTTTCCTTCTCATTGATGTTCTTTCGGTCACTATTTTCACTGCATGATAGATCCATAATTTCTAAGTTATATATATACATCTTGAATATGTGATTGTTTATATTCGAACTATGTGTAATGTAGATCTTAAAGGAGGTTCTTATATCAAAATGGTTACCGAGGAAAGGCTATGTCCATCAGAGATAAGCCCTCTTAACTCTTCTTCAAGTTGAGACTCCGTCGGATTTTCGGCTTTAGTTTTTTCTTTTCCTTCCTTCAAAATAGAGGATTTAAGATGAATTAATTATCATATTTTAAATATACTCTTAATTATAATTAATAAAACTTGACAACGAAAACTTTTAGATTTCGCAAGATATCATTTTATCTTCTTTTGATAATTTGTTGCAAAATCTTAATAATAGGGATTTCATTACACGTAAAACCTTATTATAAATATAGTAAAAAAGCAAATCAAAAGTTGTCATTCTATCAAACGTGGAGATGGTGAGAGCTCAGAAACAAACACAAACACAATAGACTAAAATTAAACAATTCAAAAATAATTAAGTCATTTTATTTCAACTATCAGAAATATTTAATTCGAAAATTAACTTTTTTTTATTGATAATTATAAAATGTATTGAAATTCAACCATTTTAGTAATGTTTTATTATTCTTTATTTCGTACAAAATGTGCACAACTGCTATATCTGGAAAAGAGTCGTCATCACCTATTAAAAATGTTTCCATTCAGTTTTTGTTTTTAAGCTTTGAGATCATTTAGTCTACTTCCTCCATATGGTATATGAAACTCTGCAATCAACATTTCTATAAAAAATTGTAATATGAAATTGATTGATTTGGAGGTTCCAAATCTTGTTACCGAATCAATAAATGTTTCTTTCATCCAAACAAAACAGATACCAAATTTGTTTAATTCTGATATGTTTTGTTTGATTTCAATTGGTTTTTGTCAAATTGCACAGGTTTAAGAAAAAATTTCGGTTAGATTCTGAGAAATTACCTTCGAATAAATTTTTACAACTATTAGTATGTGTATTATAATTTTAAATATTAATTCAAGCTTTTAAAAGATGATAAAATCTCATGAAAAATATAAAACATATATATAATAAAAATATTACAAAATATTTATTTGTATGAGATTTGTTTTTAAACTGTTACACACAAAATTACATGTATTTATTCGATTTTTTTTTGATGTTATGTAGTATTCATTCAATATAAAATATTATATTTCATTTTATTGTAATATACTTTTAAAATTCTAAACTAAATTTAATATTACAATTAATATGAGACATACAAATGGAGAGTCTAAATTAGAAATAACAAATAGTATTAAATTTTTTAATAATATCAAATTTGAGTTTATTTTTTTGTTAACTGATGATTATATGTCATTAAAAACAAAGTCACCACAGTTCACAAAATTACACTCATGAGTAAATCTTCTAACAAAATAAGCACAAAAGACATCATATCTATCATTCAGAGAACGAGAGATACAATGAAGATAACAAAACCTAAATAAACTTGTTAGTCTTCTAAAGTCCTCTAAGTAGGGAGAAAAAAACTGGTCAATCTTCTGGACTTTCCATCATTTTTCATAGTGTTTAAATAATTTAATACAAACTTCACTTCTAGAAATTTGAGGTCTATCAGGCTCACCATCGCCCACATGAGTGTTTTGAATCTTGAGTGAAGGAATGATAAACTACATCTAACTCTCTGAGTTCATATCCGGAAAACATAGGTTCTATTATTCTTTTTTTTCTAGTCACAAAATTTTTTTTTCATTGATTCAAGAGTTTGAACTTTGGAGTTACAACCGCGTAACAAATAAATAAACGATACATACCTCAACCAGAAATGCAACATGTCATTGTTAACACTTAGGAACTGAATTCACATAGAATCTAAAACCAACAGATAGAAATTTAAGGATCCAATATAATCTAGAACAATAAGAGAATTGGTTTGAATTCTAAAGAACCACACTACAAACTAATCAAAGCTAATGGCATAAACAAAACAAGAACCAAGACTAGATAAAAGACTAATGAAGCTAGTACCAAAGAAATACAATTAACTACTAAACAGATTAAGAGAAAGTAAATCAGTAATAAGGGGTTAAGCAATTGTGCAAGGTAGGACTAAATTTTTCCACAAGAAAATTAGCATAAGTAGGTTCTTAATACCAGTTGATATCCATAAACAAGATTACTAAAGCCCATTAACATGTTCTTGTCATCAAAAGCACACATTAATGTGAAGATTTATTCTATTGAACCTAATTATTTGACGAGGGTTTATTCGAGTCTTTATTTTAGCTCATGTTGGTTATTAATAATCAATCTTATAATCATATTTCCACCAATCACATCCCTTCCAGATCCATTACATCATTATCAATCCTCATATCTATCTCTCCACCTATCACATCACTTAATTACATTTTATATATTTTTTGTGTATGTATTTACATGTGAGTAGATTTGATATTTTTCTATAATTTAAATTTAATTTGATAATTAAAATATTATAATTGTAATTAACGTGAATACTATTTTGTTTTAACTTTTATCTATATCGTTTTATTTTGTTTTAAGTTTTTAAATTTTTATTAATATTCGATATGTTCAAAAATAAGTTAATTTACTAAAATCATGATTAAATATGTTAAAAGATGATTTTCAACATATTTTTATAATTAATTATGTTAAAACAGATAAAGTTATGAACTAAAAAAATATATGTTCCCTTCAAAATAGGGGTTTTAAGGTGAATTGCCACGAAGACTTTTAAATTGTGTAGGAAATATATTTTTTTTTCCTTAATAATAGGGATTCCCTTTCACCTACAACCTTATAAATATCAAGAGAAGGATCAAAAGTTGACACACACTATCAAACGTGAGATGGCTAGAGCTCCAAAACAGAAGCGCACAGAGAGATTGTGCACCGAACAGCAAACGCAAATACAATCAACTAACCTTGAGATTGGTTCGTGTTCTTATTCTCCTCCTTTAGATTTACCAATAGGCTTTAGGTTTGCACCAGAAGACGATGAACTCATTCGTATATTACATCAATGGCAACAAAACCCATGTCTCAATCATCCTTCTGTTCATCATGTGAACATCTACGACTTCAATCCGCAACAACTTTCAGGTTTGTCTCTCCTTCAATATCTTTCTTTATGATCTTTAGGGTTTTTGTTTTGTGGTTTTAAACATTGTTTTTTTGTTGTGTGTGTTTGAAATAGAGAGATTCGAGAAGGGTACTGATAAGGACGAATGGTTCTTTATCTCTAAGAGGACTAAAATGTGTAAGGGCGGGAAAAAACTGAAACGTGGTAACAATGAAGGATACTGGGACGCAAGAACAGCTGCTAAGAGAATAAACGCTGGACAAGGAGTGATTGGATACAAGACTCTACTAAATTACTTTGTTGGGAAACAACCAAACGGCGTTGAAACTGATTGGCGAATGCATGAATACTCTTTTATGTCTTCTCATGATGACAACAACAAGGTATGTATGTGCGTATATGCGTTTCTTGGGTTTCAAGTTATTGATTTTGAGTTTTGGATTTGATTGTGACTTGTGAGGTTTGTTTTGGTTCACATGTAGGTGGATTATGCTTTGTGCAAGATATTTCTTACTCCAAGAGCAGCAAAGAAGAAGATGAAAATAGATACTGAGGCAGAGAGGAAAGAAGAAGAGCTTGCGATTGTAGATCATGCACCACAAGTATTTGCAGAGGAGGTTCAACAGTCTGAGTATCAACAACAAAGTCTGATGATGATGATGCCAGAACTTGAAGAAGAAGAACAACAACAGAGTCTGATGATGATGAGGCGAGAACAACAGAGTCTGATGATGATGTTGTTTCCAGAACTAGAAGATGAACAACAACATCAGCAAGTTACATGGAGTCTTCCTCCTCCTCCTCCTCTTCCTCAGGATCCACTAGGTCAAGATTCAGGAATGGAGATGGAATTAGCGAGCCAAAGCAATGACAATAATAACATTGTTCCTGACGATCAATTGGCCTACTTGATGAATATGTGTGATGAAGAATTCGAAGGACACATGTATAAATTAAGTGAGCACGAGTTTGATTCTATGAGTGATTTCTAAATAGTTATTAGATATGAAAGTGTCACTGTAAAGATCTTTTTGTTGAATGAAACTGAAGCTGATACAACAATTTAGATAATCTGTTCTTTTTTTTTTTACACTTGATTTACTTTATGTTATTTAGTTTATTTTTGATATACGTATGTTCTTGCTTTATTTGGAAATCCTAATCAATCTAATATCAACAAATTCATATTATCACTATCAAATTATCAGTTCTTCTCTCTATTGGTTTAAGGACTTTCTATTAAGATTTTACGATCTCAAGTTTGGTTTAATCTATTATGTGTTTAAAACGCAAATCTTGAGTGGTTATGAGAAAAGAGACATCTTCGTATAACTTTCTTGTGTAGGAAGTTTCACACACAAAAAAAAAAAATTCTTGTATAAGAAGTTTCATACATTTTTTCTGTGTAGGTTCATTAATCAATATTTCTTTTAAAATTAATATGTATATGATTGATTTGGAGGTTCCAAATCCCGTTATCCAATCAGTAAATCTTTTGTCCAATTTTTTCTTCCTTCCAAACCAAGTAGATAGCAAATGTGTTTAATTCTGATATGTTATCAATTGGTTTTGTCAAATTGCACATGCTTAAGAAAAATTATTGGTTAGATTCAGAGCATTGATATCTCCAACAACAAACCTTATTTTGAGGAGAGAAAATCTCCAAAATAAAGATTTAAAGGTCGATAATTTAATTCCACCAATCTTCAAATTAATCTTTAATGTTAACAAAACCTTTTAAAAAAGGGATAAATTTCATCAAATTTATTTCACTATTACAAGAAATTGTTTTTTTTGTATTAGATTTGTTTTTAAAACTATTACACACAAAATCACATGATATATTCTTGTTTATAAGTACACACTATTACAAGATATTTGTTTGTATGAAATTTTTTTACATAAAATTTAATTTATTTGTTGTTTGTATGATATCCATTATCATGTATTCAACTAAAAACTAAATTCTTTTTAAAAAGGAAAATTTATACATATATTAAATAAGAGATATCAAAGTCACCTACATATATATATATATATATATATAGTTTTTGAAATATTTAATATTTGTGGTTTTTGTTTTCCAAATACGTTCTAATCTTGGTACGTTCTGAATTATGTGACAAATGATTTTACAAGAACAATGATGAGTATTTCAATCCAACTTTATTTTTATAGAAATTTCATGTGGTGGTCTTAATGTCCACACTCTCTACTCACTTTATACATAAATGTCTAATCTATAAATCTCTTTAAAAAATCAAAAATGATCACCAATCAAAACAAATAACCTGGCTAATTGGAAGCTAGAGAAAACACTTCCAAAATCTTTGGATTTAAATATTAAAGGTTCAAGTCAATTTATTACAAACATTAAATGAATTTGGGATCCACAGCATTGAATCCCAAGTTCCCAACTAACATATCACCAATAATGTCGGTCCATTAACAACACTTCAAAATCTAAATATTTTCTTCATACATCATGACGAGTTCTAACCATAATAGATCTTCAATTGATAGATAATATGGAGGAAGAACAAGTAAGAGTAATCAAAATTATAGTTTCTGGAGTATTTACATGGAGTTTCTTCTTTATTCTTACAAGAAGAATCTTCTCAAATTACTCATTTAGCTTCAGCAATCGTCTTCTTTCAACTGCTCATGCTACAATTGCTGTCTCTTTAGCAACACTTTCAGTTCAAAGTTGGTCTTGTCCTGTTTGTCCTCTTGCTTCAAAGCCATCTTCCAAACAGGTTCTGTTTCATTACAATTTAATCATTTCTTTTTGTATATTGTGACCAAAAAACTGAGATGAGAAAACAAAAAACAGATGGAGACAATGGCGTTTTCATTGTCGTACATGATCTATGATCTTATATGTTGTCAATTTGATAAAGTGATTAGCATTGATAATGCTGTTCATCATTTTGTTAGTATTCTTGGTTTTGTAGCTGGACTTGCCTACCAAAAGGTATTTTTATTTTTATTTTTAATTAATGGTTAATACTTATTACTAATTTTGGATTTAATTAATATTTTTTGGTATTGTTTCGTTGTTTTGAAGTCTGGATCTGAAATTGTGGCTACATTGTGGATAGCAGAGATATCGAGTCCATTTTTTCACTTCAGAGAGATTATCAAAGAAATTGGTTACAGAGACACTAAACTCAATTTAGCTGCCGATGTGAGTGATATATTTAAAGTCTAAAATATTAAAACTCAATTCAGTTTCTACTTTGTTTGACTTTAAATAAAACGTATTAAAGTCAAAGAATTCTGTATAAAATTTTCAAAGTTTATAAAAATTCTGAATCTATTTAAATCCATAAAACAATAAACCCTCTAAAATAAATTAGTTAAATTGATGGTCTAATGTTATATTTTACGTTTAAATTATACTGAATGGAAATTTTCAGTTGAAAGTTGTTATAAATATGGTTTGTAGTTAATTAACAAAAAAGAAGTTTATAGTTGAAGATTTATTAGATAAAATTTTGTTTTGGAAAAATATTTTTGGTTGAATAGTTAAATCTATCTCTGAATTCAGAATTGTATAGTCTCATATGAAGTTTTTTAAGATTAATTGAGGAATTTGAGTTATGAAATTTGGATTTATAGATTCAAGTATTGACAAAAAAAACTTTACTTCTAAATATTATATGTGTGGATCTCTCTCTTTTTTCTTTTTTTTTTGTCAATTGTCGACAAGCTTTATCGATCCATAATCTATCTCAACCCTTAAAATTCGTATTTAATTATCAAGTTGCAGAGGGGAGGAATCAAACACTACATGTTATAGTTATTAGCTGGATCATCTTAAATAATTCGGCTTTTAAGTAGTACAAATTATTGACAAATTTGTTTTATTTCGTATGAAGTTTCTGAAAATGTAGGCACTGCTTAATTAAATGTGATAGGTATGTTTTGCTACAGTCTTCACATTGGCGAGAATTGTGTGTGGCCCTTTTCTCGTTTACGTTAGTCTATCAGCTGATAATCCCATTTTCATCAAGGTATTTTATTTTAATTTATTTTATATATGATATATTTTGTTTTGGTGATTTAAAATATTTCGATCTTTGGTTGACAAAAATAAAATATTTCGATCAATTTCTATATTCTTAATTAGAACATAATAAGTTGTTTATTCGTTACAGGCAATGGGATCAGGATTACAACTCGTGAGCATATTTTGGTTCTATAAAATCATTAAGATGATGAGATATAAACTCTTTATAAAACCAAAGTCAAGCCAAAAAATAACTTAGTTGATGATATATAATTTCTCTTTTCCTAATTTTTATGTAAAATGAAAAAAAAAATTGCAATACATTCAAATTTTGATTAATTTTTTATTGTAAGAATTAAATTTAAAATATATATCTTATGTTGTATTTTATAGTTACACCCAGAAAAAAAACTATTTCTGTATATTGTTTTTTTTTGTCAACTTTACTCTTATAATTAGATCGGCAAAGTCCGATCCATAACCAAACTCTATATCCTAAAATCTTTTTTTTTCTTTTCCCTTATATCGGGAAGAATCGAATCCTGGTTCCTGAAAATTTATAAAGTAATCATTACCATTGAACCACTTGTACTCGGTATTTCTGTATATCATTATTATCATCATCTATTATTTTTGGGGCTAGTTAGCTCACTATAGTCATGTTTGGCTAAAAAATTAAGTCAAATTATATTTTGTGGTTTTTGAGAAATTAAGTCAACCGATTATTAGGTGTTATTCGATTTTGAGAAATTAACATAATTAATAGCCAAAAATTTGCAAACTAACGCAAAAAAGGTTTGATTATGATATAATATGTAATATATACTATTTTGCTCTTAATATCATAGCCACGTAAACAATTTGTTTTTCCACTTAGCCTTCTGGTTAGATGGTTCCAATTTGAACACATGTTTTTTTATAAAAAATTACTATAAATTTTAGACAGAGCACAATCATTTGTTTTAATCTTAGAAAATTTAAAGCAACCATTACAATTTGATATAAGAAAAATTGACTAAGTAAAGAGTTGAGCCAATCATTTGTTTTATCAAAAAAAAAATTGTTTATTACTCTTTGATATATTGTTTATCAAAAGAAATTTCAAATACCCTAACATGTCGTGACAGAACATTTGGCGCAAAGAGTCAGACATTGTCGTAACTCCTTGTGTTCATTACGCAAATTCGATACACACTCAAATGCGCACATAGCTAACTTCGGAATCCAAGTACTGTCTGTGCCTTTCACACTGCATACAAAGAAAAATCACAATTTCAACATTTAAAACTACAATTAGCTAATCTAAAAAGAATTAAAAACAGAAATTTTAGTGTAAGGTATGTTACGGTGATGGAGATGTTGGTGGTGAAGATTCTGGTGTCCGAGGATAATTTGATATGTTTTCATTTAAATCTCTTGCAATGGATTCTTTGAGACAACAACTCATCATTATCAAAGTTGTCATAATCATCACAACACACAATTTTTGCATCATCTTCACAAGTGTTTTTTGTTTTGTTTTTTATTTGAATTTTTGATAGAATATGATATATGTGGTTCGATATATATATATATAAGAAGATTTACAAGATATTATATATAGAATATTTGTTAAGTTTGACTTAAATAAAATTAATCTGGTAATATTATTTTTGTTTCCTTTCTTAATTTTGATATATACCAACCTATTATGTTATAAAATCTTTTTTGTTACATATATAGCTATATATGTATATATTACTTAGTTATGTAATTTAATTTATATAAAATTGACTAATTTTAACTTTTTAGTAGATTGTTTTCCATTACAATAGATTTGAGATTATTATTTGTTAAGTTTGCCTAGAATGGAATAAAATTAGGACATTTGTTTGCTTTCTTGACCTGGATAAAATGTATGGGTTATACCTATACTAGTCAATTATGTTAAAATATTGGTAGTTATGTCTGGCGTGAAATGAATAACTAAAATAGCTGTAAATTATCATTTAATTAGTTACTTGTGTAAGATTAAATTTTGACAATTAATCAAATAGGATTAGAAAAAAATTCTTTATACGATTCTACCACTATTTTCTTTGGTGACAAAAACATTACTTGGCAATATCATGAATGAGTAATTCTACTTCAGCAAGAATATAGCTTCTTTTCCTAAGCTGATGTTAATTGTTTTGTCATCGATGTTCCTTTATATGTAGAGTTTCAATGTGGTAGATAATTGGTCATAGACTTTTCAATTCAGTTAATTTCTTTTTATATGAGATTGTCAGAATTATCAGCAACCGATTAAGATTGCTGGCTAAAAACCCTAAGCTTTATTATAATTCTCTAAATATTTTATTATTAGTATGTGATCAATTGTTTAACAAAAATAATTTAAACTCTCAAACATGGACATAAAATATTACTGTATACAACTAGCCATACAACGTAAACAATCGCGTCTATTGCTGCATAACTTCTTTCGACACATTTTTACGCATTCTGGATTAATACTTTGCTCTGGTTTTTTTTTTGGTAATCTGCATACAATGAAAGTCACAATTTCAACATGTAAATAATAATATATGAATCTAAATGAAAACCCTTTAGCAAAAAAAAAATATATGAATCTAAATGAAAATAAAGATATGAGATAAGAAATGTACGATGGTGAAGATGGTGGTGTGTGTATTGATATGTTTTCATCAAAATCCATTCCATTGCATTCTTTTAGATGACAATTCATCATTATGAATGTCATCATAATCATCATAACACACAGCTTTTGCATCATTTTCACAAATGTTATTTTCTTTTAGATTTAGATTTTATGATATTTTGATATTCTGGTTTGATATATATTGTACGATTTACATAAAACTATTTTTAATTTTCCACCAACCCCCTAATACCATAATTATTAGCTGAGTCATCTAAACCACCAGACCAAAAACAGTTCAACCGATTTTATATTTTATTACACAGATTAAACGTAATTTCTATATTCTCTATCACTAGAAAATAAAATGTTGGCAAGTTATTTATACTCTACGCTAACATTTTTCTTATCTATACATCATAATAACTAACTCACATACTCCCTCTGTTTTTTTCATTAGTTGATGTTCTATATAAAAAATTGTTTTTAAACGATTCCAATTTATATTTGACCTAAAAAAAATTCTTTTGCCTTCATTTATTTATTGTCTCCTCTCTTCTTTTTCTTTTCTCTTCAAGTATTAAATAAAGGTAAAATGTCATTTCATAAATTTCCATAATATGTGTGAAATTTGTAAAACATCAACTAATTAAAAACAAATGGAGTATTACCAAATGAAATGACTTGATTGTCCTTTCAATACGATCATTTTCACTAACTCAGTCATCTAAGGCTTTGTACACAAATATTGGGTGATATCTTTGATGATTTGATTTTTAAGTTGTAAAACCAATTTGGGTGATATATATATATATATATATATATATATTTTGATAATTAATTTTTTGAATCTTAGAAAAAAAGAACTTTTTATAAATTAATTTTCTTTATTACTCTTTGATAGATTTTTCATCAAAAGGAGATCTAAATATCCTTAATCAACGACATAGAATATTATGGTATGATACAACCAACCATACAACGTTGGCAATCGAGTCTATTGCTGCATGACGTCTTTAAACACATCTTTACGCAATTTGGGTCCATAGATTGCTCTGGCACTTTATTCCTCGGCCTGCACATAACAAAAAATCAGAATTTCAACATGTTTCTTTAATAATAACTAGTTAAGCTAAAAATAATCTAAATGAAAGAAAAGAGATATGAATTTAAGATATGTTACGGTGGTGAAGATTTTGGTGTATGAGGATAATTTGATATGTTTTCATCAAAATCCATTCCATTGCATTCTTTGAGATGACAACACAGCATTATCAATGTCATCATAATCATCATAACACACAACTCTCGCATCATTTCCATTTTTTCTTTGATTTGTTCACAGATTGTTTTTTGGATTTTAATTTTATAATAAAAATGATATGTGTGGTTTGATATATATATATAAGAAGATCTCTTTTAATTAATTATGGCATTCTTTTTATTAACTTTTTGTGTTGCTATTTTTTGCCATTACAATAAGTTTCTTAACAAAAAATAACTACATATGTTATATTTGACTTGAATACAATACGCATGGTACATACTTAATTTCTTTTCTTTTAATTATTTATATATATATATATATATATATATATACGTCAATTAGTTGACTAATTTCATTAATATAAACTTAACTAATTTTGAGTTTCAAGATAAGAATGATAATTGTTATATTGATTATAAGGAGATTCGTTTTCATTTAATTATGGCATACTTTTTTATTATTTTTGCATTACTATCTTTGTCACTATATTACATCTGTGATTATTTGAAAGATGATAGTATATAAGTGATATGGTATATTCAAATTTGGTTTGTCTAATATAAAAACTGGAAGCAAATGGTTTTTAATCTAGTGACAGACGGTAAGTCCACATAAGATATGGACACTTGCATAATCAGGGATCGAGTCTTACCGTCTACATTACGTAGAAATTTGGCTAATGGGCCGACTTGTTGTGGCCCAATGTTAATAAAAAAAATTAGGTTAATATCCACACTATGGTGCGGTATTATTTTTTAGAATTATTTTGTAAAATTCATTAAAAGATTTTTGAAAAGATGAAACGGAAAAAAGCGTAAGAAAAACAAAGAATTCCCATCAAACTATAACTCATTTCTAAATACAAAAACATGTCCTAGAAGAAGACGAACGATACTCCAACGTTTTCTGTTACAAAAAGAAGAACTTTTTTTCTACTAATTTTGGTATTATTTTTATTAATTTTTTGTATTGCTATTTTTGCCATTACAATAAATTCTTTAACAAGAAATATGATTACTTGTTAAGTTTGGATTGAAAACAATTCATATAAAATGTAAGGGACATACTTGATACATACCTGCAGTCAATTGTGATTTTGAATATTTGTTGACTGAATTCAATTTTTATAAACTTAACTAATTTTGAGTTTCAAGATAAGACTGATATTTGTTATTTGGTTTATATAAGGAGATTCATTTTTATTTAATTATTGCATACTATCTATTAATTTTTTTGTATCAATGTTTTTGCCATTATATTATATTTATGAATTTTTTTTAAGTTTGACTTGAACACATTTTATTTAATATCATTTATATGTTTTCTTGACATATAATTTGTGTTGGTACTTGTTCTTACATCTTTCTTCAGTAAATATACCAAATTTTCTATGATAATCACTTGAAAGAACCGTCCATGCTCATTTAAAGACATTAGTTAAGTTTCCAACATAAAACAAATTTCTTTTTTTCTTTTGTCAAACAACTTATTCCATTAGATTAAATGTTCCGGATTACATCCAAGTAACGAAAATACATAACCAACATATAGCCAATAACAAAATAACGCATATAAGTAATAAGTCCAGGCGGAGGAAGCTCTGACACTCTGGAGCTCTTGGATAGATGGTGGATAAGCAGTCCCAAATCTGAAGATAAGTGGAGACTAATCCTAGTTCCGTTGCCACAAAGGACAGTTGAACTAACAATGAAGCTCTTTGAACATCGAGTTTTTTAAAATGTATCTCCAAATCGGAGATTCTAGACGAAATTCTATTCCGAGGAAAAAAATCGCAAATGTCTAAATTCTGTCTAGGAGAAATTAGACTAGATCTAAACATCCTATAATGTCCAATAACAATATGTTCTAAGGCCATAAGAGAAAGTTTGTCCTCAAAAACTAATTCTAATGGGTTAAAAAGGCCAGAAAGTATTAAACAATTGTACAAAATTAAAGCCCAAATCCATAGCCCATAACCTGGTCCATAGACAAATTCTGCAGAAATCCTAATCCATCTTTTTGTTTGGTGAGAAGAGGAGGCGCCGCCTGAGAGGCTACCATCATCTCCGGTCAACTTTAGCACCGGAATCCTGCACAATGTTTGCCGAAGAAAGTGAAGATCTCGGCCATATTTAAACATATCTTCCAAATCATCTTGTTGTGAGGTTTCTCGGCATAACGTGGATGAGAGGGATTCAACTAAATGGATAATGGAAGGTGGAGCGACCAATCGAAACAGAGCCTTGCCGGCGACAAGGGGTAATGACTCCGAGTGATGTGATGTCGCAGAGAGAGGTGAGAGGTGGATAAGTCGATCTCGGTTGATTAAAATCACCGGAAGAGAAGAATTACCAAAGTTTAATACACTATATAATGGAGAAGAAGAAGGTAGATGAAACATGGGAGGGAAACACGACCACCACTTCAGCGAAGACCCACAGCGGTAAGGAAGCCGGAGATTACTCTGTCCTCTAAAGCAAGAGCTCCGAACTTCGAACGAACTAACCATGGCTTCCGGAAACAGAGGGGAACAGAAGGGGTATGAGAGTAAGGGAGACAACGGGCATGAGAGAGCTTTAAACAGAGTCCCACGCCGGCGAGATCCGGTGAGACCGGTGTCGCCGGCGTCGGAGAGAGGTACTACGGCGATGTCTTCAATCGCAGAGAGAGTTTCTGAGTTTTGTTTCGTTATTACTATATTTCTTTATATTCCAACATAAAACAAGTTATTTCTTCATCATTCTTAATACAATAAAATGCTCATAAAACACAGTTTTAGTTAACCACATGACAAGTCCTCCTGATCTCACCATTATTACCGGTAAGAGGCTGAATGTTTCCCATGTTTACCATCGATTTCGCGAATTGTTCGAAGAAAATGTTCTCATCTTCTGCATAAGCTTTCACCAATTGAACTGTCTTGCCTACGTTTCCTGTGAGAAGTACTTCATCTGATGTCAACAAGCCTTTGCCCCAAAGGAGAAGCTTGAAGTATGTATTGTCGAATCGAGAAGGAGATGCTAAGTCTAGAGGTGAAATGTTGTTATCACCGCCTGTTGGTGGACAAATCGACCTAAGACCATAGTAGTAAGACCTCTCTAGTGTCTCGTCTGGTCGGTTATTGCCATTTTGATTGTAAAGCCTTTGTTTGAATGTTGTGCACCTCGCTACTCCAATCGTGTGGCCTCCTGCAAACACACATAATCCCAATGATAATTTTATCACTTATGAATTGAGAACTTAATTTTATGCATCACTTAGTAGAATAGTGGTGCAAGTAGCTTTCTGTATCTTGCACGAAATAATGAAATTTTAATAATATTATTGTTATCATTCGGTCTAGTTCTCATGTCAATCTCTATAACATAAGAAAATACATGTTAAAGCTCACCTGATAGAGAAACAAGGTCTTCTTCATTTAAACCTTTGCGTTGAAACATGTTTAAGAGATTCTGAATAGTTGAGTTAGGTGCAGGAATGTTCGTGTTTGCGCCATTAAGGCTCGCTGTTCTCGAGTCTCTCCTCCCCAATGGAAGCTCCCATGATGGTCCACCACTCTATAATGAACCAAAAGTTCAAAATATTTTAGCTATATGTATGACTTCTAAGTAAGCCAATAGTTTCTCTTGAAAATTAACCTCTTTATTTTACCAGTATAGTTGAGCCACGAGCAGCAAGAGCTAGAATGTCGGCGCATGAAACAGTTTGAGGACAAAATTGCTCAAGTTTGGTTTTGATCTCGTCGATTACTTGAAACCCTCTAATGGAGTTCTTGTTTGGTCCTGCATTCTTCTCACTTTGTATAGTAGCACTATCATCCAACAAGATTGAAGCATCACAGCCCTGTTTTACAAAATGAGTCTTCTAAGTGTTAAGTTTGCGCGACTCACAAAAGGAAACACATTAAGTTCAGACTTTACCTGAACAAAGCAGTCATGAAAGTGAAGCCTGAGTAAAGATGCAGCCATTCTTGGTTCTTTAGCTATTGCTTTCTCAAGCACCGACATGACGATTTCATCAGCTTGAGGGCAAGAGAACTGATAGAATTGTGGGTAAAGACTTGAGGTAAAAGGTCTTCCAATGGGGCTATTACTTCCCCATCCAAACCCAAAACCTGGATGCGCAACACTAACATCAAAAGAAAACAAAGCAAAGAGCACAAGACTTAGAATAAGCTTGAAGGAAACCATTTTTAAGTAACTTGAAAGTTCTTAATGAGATAGTAGCAACCTTGTGAGGCTTTTATACTTGAAGAGACTCATTCAAAAGCTAACTGCTACCGGTTTACCAAATCAGGATTTGGAATGTTAGATAAAGAGAGAGACAGAGTCAACTTGTCCTTTGCTATACTCCTCTTTGTCTTTTTGAAGGCTTGTACCAACTCCAAGAACTAATCCATGTGCCTAACATTCACATGTGATCCCAACAAAACCGCTTTGTACCACTATTAGGTAAGTCTCTCAACCATATGGTATCTATAGTCGTGGTTCCTTGTCATTCTATGAGAGTTGAACATTGAAAATGATTAGTGAACTGCTCAATTGAGAACAACTCTTACCAAATAAAGATGTATCAAAAGAGTTTTTGAAGTCAATATCTCAATATTTTTAAAAATTTCATCAAGAGTTTTTCCATATTTTACCGGTTATAAGATTGGCGGTTTTTACACTAAACCCGAGCCACTGTATGGTCCGAACCCAGTTAAACTGCTCCGACTGGACGGTCTGAGTCTGGGAGTGAAAACATTGATACAAACCATACAACGCTTTCACAGAAGACACAAAGTGTTTGAAGTCCAGAACTGATGCTTTACGTTTCGTAAATAGAAAGACACGAAGTTTTGTGTCTGGTATTGAAAAAATAACACTGTTTTGTTTAAGATTTCGAATCAAAAACTACAAAGACTAACACTTTGTTCCTTTTAGGATACTACCTACTTGTCCAAATAAGCCGTGATGTTAAGAATCTGATTGCTGCAAATCAAACCAGTGTAATGTCCATCACTCAATTTTCTTGGATCCACTGGTTCCATGAGTGGCTTTGGAGGTTTCAGCTGAAGCTAAACTAGAGCTGTTAGCAGATGGTGTACATGGAGACGTTTCTGATGATGCCTCTGTTATTCCAGCTGAGTACTTTTTGACTCTCATTGTAATTAGAACACTTGACATTACCCCAAGTACTGGGAAGACATAACCCCAGATCTGATTTTTCTGTTTTCCAGCTACAGAAGCCACAGCCATACCAGCGAGGCTACCAACTGATGCATTCTGCAAGATCATCGGGAGGCAGCCAATAACTGTGGGGAACAGAAAATCAGCTACAAACCGGACTTGTGTGGCTGCCAATGCGTAGTTTATGACATAGGAAGGGATGGGTGAGAACCTTGCAAGAAGAACAAACTTCCAACCATCACGCTCTACTCCTCTTGAAAGAATATTGAAGTATTTGTTTCCATGCGCCCACCCTATTGCTCTGCTTGAACTCTTAAAAACAAACCTGAGAATATAAAAACGCATGAGATAATGGTAAAGTGTACTCCCAAGAGACCAATATGAAAACTACATATCACATTGCTACAGTAAATTAAAATCCTAGTTGCATTCTCCAATCTATATATATGTCTAGCATATAGAATCACAACAAGCTTCAAAAGGTTGAAATACTTCTTCATCGCTTCACAAGACATGAAACATCTTATCCACAAAGCCTTTATAAAATCTGAAGACATGCATCTAAAATTTTGAAGAAAAGTTCTCAAGACATAAATATTCTGTTATTTTGGCGAATACGGTGTTACCTTTACTCTGAATAATCAGCAACGAGATCAATTTTATACACAAAGATTCCCTACTTATCATGCGTACAGTTCAATGGAATTCAAGAAATTTTCTGTATAAGGTTCCAGAGATGGTGCATACAGGACAATCAATCAATGCAAGACACTAACCTACATCTCCAAATAAGAGCTTAAGCTTCAACAACCAATAACTTACTAAACCAGGGTGCATGAGTAATGAAGCATATAGTTTCCAGGAAGCATGAGCCTTGTGAATAAGAGGAAAGTAAAATCCTTAATCTAAATCCAAATCAAATTTGATGGTTAACACAACTAAAATGATTTCATACATAATTGACACAAAGAAACGATCAGTAAGATCAATTTGAAACACATACAAAGAATTGGATAAAAAATTACGAAGGAGGCGAGAAGAAAGAGAAACCTGCCGATCCAGAAGGAGAAGGAAGCGGCAAGAACTTTAGCGGAGAAAACACAGAAAAGTGCAGGGAGGAATCCAAAAAGAATAGAAGCACCAGCTTCAAAGAAGACAGCGTGAGGAAGGCAAAGAGCTAGGGTTACGGTGTGAACCGCTACATACGTCGGAATCGCCCAAATTCCGAGCCGATCAGACCATTCCTTTAGCTTTTCTAACGCCGCCTCCTTATTCCACCCATATTTCGTCGTGCCTTGTCTCACGACTATTGAAATTATCGCCACCGTCGCTGCGACTACTAACCATTTCTTCATCCCGGAGTTCAGAGGAAACGTAAAGGAAACAACTATAATTTGTCACTACTCACTCACTATCGATAAGAAGGTAAAATTGCAAATCAAACCCTCAAAACTTTAGTATTTGTAAATTTATCATTTATCTGTGAAAACTTACTAATAGCCCCAAAAACGAACAATTGGTTGCAATTTATAGGATGAGAGTGAGCAAATATGTGAGTGGCGGACGATTAGCTTCGCAAGAAAGAGACAATGCTTGTTCTTCGTACTCCCACCGGACCTATCTCCGCCGTCAAATTCATCACCAAACCCACTTCTGCTAAAAGTTCGTTTGATCCATGGCTAGGACTCGTCATACCCACAACGAATACTCGCCGGGGACGCATAGTTCTCGCTCTTTCTAACTCCGACGGAAGCGTCAAGTCCAAACCTTCATCCTCAGCTTCGCAAATTCCGTCTACAGGAGATGAGACAGTTTTTTTGGGTCAGGATAATGTTCCTCTTGAGGGCGTTATTCAATTCGATAAGCCATCTACTTCATCTTCTGCTTCCTTCACCAAATGGAGGTAAAAAACAAAACAGAAAAATCTCTTGCTTGAAGAATTGGTTTTGTTTGGTATCAAATTGTGTGATTATTTTTCAGCCGTGTGGCTTTACTTGCTGGTGGGGATGTATTGGCTTTGCTTCTATTCTCAGCAATTGGAAGATTTAGCCATGGATTCCCTGTTTTTTCCATTGACACTCTCCACACAGCTGACCCTTTTATTGCCGGTAAAAATTGATTCCTTTTGCTTTCTCTTTCTCTCTAACTAGTTTTGTGATTTGTTCCAAATAAAAATTGAAACTTTGTTTGGCAGGATGGTTTCTAAGTGCATATTTCTTAGGTGGATATGCGGAAGAGGGCCGTGGAATGAAAGGTCGTTCTAAAGCCGTGGTTGCAGCCGCAAAATCATGGATTGTTGGAGCTCCCGTAAGGCTACATTTACCAAAACTGAAAACTATCAATGTAGTCATGATCTTTTTGACATGTAGTTTTAAGATGTTAGCTAAAGATTGTTCCTTTTTTTACAGCTTGGAATTATCATTAGGTCAGCTTCTTCGGGTCACATTCCGGCTTCTAGCTTTGTATTGGTGACAATGGGAAGTACTGCTGTTCTACTTATCGGGTGGAGAACATTGTTATTCAGTGTGCTTCCTAATCAGTCCAAAAAGAAAGATGATACATATCGAAAAGGCAGCGCATTTGAACTATTTGAGGTCTGTGAATGCATTCTCTAACTCTGAATATCATGTAGTATGCTTAAGCCTATTCTTACATATGTTTGTTTCAGTCTTGATTCATGTCTCTTCTAAAGTGATATGCTAATGTGTGAGTGAACTCTTATACGTTGTTGCAGTTGCTTACTTCATTGATAAGACGGTGGTAATGGAGCATCCATGAACGTGTGGACCGATAGAGGTGGAGATTCAGTATCAAATACATGCCATCCACTTTTTGTTTGTCACAAAACTTTAGATGTACTTCTGCACAGCTGTGTCAATCAGATGATAAATATATGAGTATTGGGAGTCTCTCAAGACCAACAGTAATATGGATATAGTTGCAGCGCCATGAAGAAGGAAACAACTGAGAGATGATAACTTGGGGTTTCCTTATTACAAAGTAGCAATTCATATGACATGTTTTAAGTTGTAGCTGTGGATTAGCCAGTGTTGCAAGACCTCATTGCAGGCTAACTCGAAAACAGTTTCTCAGCAAACAAAGGCCAGTGACTAAGAAACAAACTTATATATGGTAGTCTCTGTTTTGCCTTTTTGGTAACTAGTCATGTCTTCTTCGTTCCTTTTCTTCCAACTCAAACTCGAAACTAAGAAACGAAATAATCAAGGATTTGGGTACATATCTAATGAACACTGAAGCAGAAAGAAAGTAATAGTATCATTACATGGTTCAAAGATGAATCCAGCACATTGGGGTATCGAAAGGTTTCAAATGACGCAAAAATGTGAGAAAAGCTTATTAATACCACTTTGTTAGTGATTAATGTCGGATTTCTCCATCCTCCCCAACCTCCCCATCCTCTAGCTCGTCATTACCACTTCGACGACTGCTCTCTCGTTGGTCCTTCTTCTGTCTTTTATGCCGGCTTTCACTGTCTGATTCCGAGTTTGCGTGCTGCCAATAAACCATACCCTCATACCTTTGATCTTAATTCCACCAAACAAATATCAGAACTGATGTCTAGGGAGTACCTACCTTTCTTGATTTTTTGCGATCATTACCATGTTTACGGGAAGACTTCTTTGACTCTTCTCTGTCATCTCTATCAGAACTTCCATCTTCATCAGAGTTGTGATGCCGTCTTCGATGCTTTCTCTCTCGGTCTTTTCCCTTTCTTTTCTCCTCTTTGTGACCTTCGCTAACATCTAAAGCGGCCTCACCATCTGATTCTTCCCTTTTACTACTCCTCTCTTTTCCCCTCTCTTTTTCACGTTCTCTATCCTTTTCCCTTCTCTCCTTCTCCTTGTCTTTCCTCTTCTCTTTCTCATCTCTTTCTTTCTCTTTTCTAACCTGAAAAGTCCACAACAATAAAGTCTTAAGACATCCGTTTTCAGACAAAAGACAAATAGATTCCGTGGCACGAAGAAATCAGTAGTACCTTTTCCTCATCACGCTTACGCTCCTTCTCCTTTGCCTTTTCATGTAAACTCGTTATGTATTCCTCGAATAACCCTTTGCTAACACTTTCATCACCGACCGATCTGAGGATATTCGAAATAGGACATTAAGAAAAGAATACAGCAAACCTTTCTATTTTGCTCAAGGTGTTGCTAACAAGAGCTATTTGGTAAGCCATGAAGCATCCTATTTGACGCAAGAAACTATTTACCTGTACTCTTGACTATCTTCAATTAGTTGTTTAGTATCTTCCCAATTTGAAGCTGCGGTTATTTCCTATACCAAAAAATATATTTAACGTCAGAATCCAGACAAAAAGAAAGTCACCAAGTCAAAGGTATACCTTGAAAGAGCGCAACAAATTGGTAAAATCTTCAGCCAGACGCTGAAGCTTTCTGGCCTCTTTTTCTTCTTTTTCCTTCACTCTCTCAACTAAGTCATCATATATAAGCTGATAAACAAGGGTAATAAAAGAAAATTAGTAGACAATTTGGAACCAGTAGCTAATATACTTCTTCCAATGTAGACAATTTAGATAACCGTTTCTGTTGATTAATTCATCTATCGACACATGCTCTAATCACAACTGAGCCCGTACCTTCAAATTTATGTCTGATATTGGTTGAGAACTGAGATCTTCTGAAATAGCAGATTTAAAACCTTCAAACAGCCACGAGGAGACAATGGAAATCTGGTAGAAGAAAAGGATTTGAGAAAATTTTGCTGAACGCAACAAATAAAAGTCAAGCTATTTCATGACTTGCCTTCCTTGACTTCATAGCATCCTTTACACGACTCTTATCCTCATGATACTGTCCATCAAAACACAGAGATGGTTCCATTATCACACTATCAGATTAACGCATAGCTAGCATAGTCTACCCACAGAGAAGTATACTATATCTAGTCTAAATTACCTGTTTATCTAATTCTTCTATGACATCTTCAAACAAGTCTTTCGGAGTTGAGCCTGACGTATTAGATGCAACAGCTTGGTATTGAGGCAAGTCTTTTAACTGTACATAAAAATGACTGAGTGAAAGAATCCAACATGAAGTATATGATTGTCCCACAAAAATCTAAATTTGTCACACCTCAATGCAATAATCCAACCAGTACGTCTTGGCTGTAAGGATGCCAGCAGCGACATGTTCTTCCAATAATGTGCGAAATGCATCACGGTTTTTTCTCTCAGCCCGCCTTATATGCTCCTACCTCCACAAGAAAAGAAAACCATGGGCATAGGACTTCATAAGAGCAAAATTTAATGCTTCCCTGAACAATGAGCTTACTTTCTCTACTCTCTTTAGCTCCTCTTCTTCCTTCTCTAGGTCAAGAATGTATTCCTGTGATGACAAACATTAAAAGCAAGCTCTAATGTGGTAACCTGAACACTTTTAAGGAAGTTACTTACCTCAAAACCAATCAGACGATCTATCTTTTCAAGACATGAGCATCTTTCATCATCCTCCAGTCTATCTTGAATCTTGCGCCATTGTGAACCAGCCTTCAAACACGTATTTAAAACGGCATTATGGCAAGGACTATGAAACAAAAAGGTTTGCAGGAATACACTTTACAAGCAATTATTTACTTTAATATAGTCACAGGTTTCAAGAAACTTCCGATATTCAGCCATACGCTGCCGATGTTCTTCCACTGCTTTTTCTCTTTCCTACAGATTAAAGGATTCATGATGTCAAATAATGAATTTTCCCTTTCTACAAAGCAAAAATATGTATTCTTTATGGAAGCCATCATGCTGGCACACCAGGCATTCTCTCAGCAACAATCTAAGCACCCACCAAAATTTATTTTCCACTGTAATTAAGACATGTCTATTGTGATCATCCGTAATTAATACATGTCAATTGTGATCATCTGTAATTAAGACATGTCTCTTGTGATCATACCAAGGTAGAAACATTTTAGACCGTAAATAACCAGGAAAAAACATTCCCTCTTCCAGCACCATGTTCATAGGCATGCCTTGTTTTTCTTAGCAGAGAAAAGCAACTAAACAACCAAAAAGCCCAACTTTTACACGCATAAAAAAAACCCCCAAAAAAAGGCCAGATATTTACCTTCCTCTCAAGTTCCACAACATAATTGTCAAAAAGATCTTCACGATCCCTTAGGCGTTCAACAGCTTTAAAGCGCTCGTCATTTTCAAACAAAATCATCGCTTTGCTGATGAGGAAATAGTTTCCATTAGGCACATACAATATAGACAAGAACCAAAGATCTTAAAAGTAACTGAAAGCCACACCTCCATTTCATGGATGAGGAAAGTTCTTCACACTCCTGTTGTCAAGATATATTATTATAGCATATATCAGCTCATGTCACTCTAAACAAACCAAAAACCAAACTTTTGACTCCTTGGGTACATACCTCTAGCATCTTGACAAATTCTTCTCGAGCTTTCTTCTGTCTTCTTCGCCTTTCCTCAGCTTCCACTTTTTTCCTTTGACCAAGATACTGAAAAATATTATTCGACAAGCAGATGTAAGCATATAGCTACTCAAAGTAGAAATCTACCAGTGATATCACAAATAACAGCTGCAACACATAATAGAAAGATATATAAAAATGCACATTATAGCTAAGAACTAAGAAACTATATACCTCATTAAAAGCTTGTTTCCGTTCACCGAGTGTCCTTAAAGCACCATATCTTTTATCGTGAACAATCTCTTTTAATGTCTACAAGGAGATCATAAGGTCAGCAATGAAGCTAATAGATGGTCAGGAGAGAACGCAGGCCATATATATCAGTGTACCATAAGTAATGACACAAATACTTGCATATGCATACACATTACCTGTTCCCATGTCCAGTCAGACTGGACATTTACAGATTCCAAAAGAGACTTGAAAGCAGCTTTGGCCTCCTTTGAAAAAAAAAATAGTGCAGAAATAGATGGATGGCAAACAATTAGACTCGCACAAGAAAACATAAAACTACACATATCAGGAGGAGAAAATTACGGTTAAAAATACCTGCTTAGTAGCATATACCATGGGTTCCTCAACGTTTGCTTTGTCACCAGCAGGTGTCAGATTAGCTTTTCCATTCACCAATATTTCCTTATTTTCAGCCTAAATGAAAATTCAAAATAATTAGAACACTTGACCATAAATTTTCATGACAGAACGACATCATAACACATACAATTAATAATTAACATAATTTTTCGAAATGCTTGTACAAGTTTTTATTGACATCTTGTTACGTAAAAGGCATGAAAATGGAATACATAAGAAAAGTAGGGGTTAATTCATGCCTCATTCTTTTGTGCTAGAGCTCCATCATTTGAGTCATTTGCTCCATGAGAAGGTAAATTGTCCGCTTTTCTGTAAAGATGGGCACAAGAGCTAAATTCACAGACGTGATAGAGTGTATAATCATAAAAGAAGCCTCCCCAAGGGAAAACAATACATTGCAGTAGCCTCAGAATCAGCAGTTGCAGCAGAGGTTGGAGTAACAGGAGCAACAGTGGGAGGACGACTGACTGGTACAGCCACACTCGCTTGAATAGGGCTTAAGGAATGTCTAGGAAGTGTCGAAGATGTGCTGGGCACAACAGAGGTCACAGTGCTAACCAATGGATCAGATGAGGATGCAGGATTGTGGGACAGAGAGGTGGATCCAGCTTCAGAAAGAGACCTCTTTTCACTAGCTAGTTGGGCTTGTTCCCGAGCTAACTGCATACAACAACTATACAGGTTTAACGTAGGCCTTACATTGGGGAATATGCATGAGAGAGATAAATTGCCAGACCTTCAAATCCTCGGGAATTGTCCACTTAGACTCCTTTGTAACCTTGTTATAATAATACCTGTGTAAATTAAGAGAACAAATCAGTTGCAGCAATTTAGCATTAGCATGATATAAAACATTTAGCATAAACATGATACAAAAACCAAATGTAATTTAAAGATGCATACTTCTTTCCCTCAGCGGTTGTAAATTCCTTCCATACAGTGGATGCATCGGCCCTCTGTAGAAAGAGAGTTTAGATTGCATGAAACTATAAAATTATGAATAGATAGGGTAGATTTTGATATATCAATCAAATCTCTTTCCACAGAAACCCAGATCATCACTAAAAGGTGATGGGATCAAAGGGTAAAAGCTAAGATGTATGTATTCTATATGCATAGCAGCAATAAATATATCAAACACGCCATAAGAATATTAAATTAAGTTCATAAACTTCATGCATGAAACCAAGACAGGATTTTAGTAGGTCTATCAACCAACTTGTTTCAAAATAGAACAACTATACAGGTATTCAGATCTCATCCTTCTTGCATATGATTTCTAAAGATGTTAACTAAACAATGTGCATATATCGATTTTATGCAAAGTAATTGTTGCTAAAACAAAAATTAGCAGAGGGAACCAAACCCACTACTGAAACAGCAAAGCATACCTCTTATGTGAGTAGGACAAAAAAAATTCTAAAGTTCTTACATTCTTAAAAAGAAAAAGGGCCTGAGTATATAAAATGTGTATATATATATATATATATAACGCAAAAAAGATGATTATACAGATATTAATCCAACAGTATATTAAACTAACAATTTGATCCCAACCTGTCTATGTAGTTGTTAAATTGTCATCTAAGGATTTACACAAAAAGAACAGAGAAACATCGTTATATAAGAGCAGAACTAAGAAATGAAAAGAAATTAAGTCTTCACTTGCAAAGAAAAAAATACAGAGATGCAGAAATATAGTCTGGCCTGACGTAAAATATACAAGCGACTTTCAATAATGTGAATCTGCCTTAAAATGTGCACGTTGCATTCATTAAATATTTTCGCAGTTACCACTGAGTTTTCAAATCAGTTAAATAATATGCAGATTAAACAACATTTTTCCAGACAAAGCATGCAACCGTTTATATCACTACTGAACTGGCACAAAAACTTTGTAAGTCTTACCTCAAGTGGTGTCATCAGTTCAAGAGGTTTTTCCCAACTTGATTGTTTGGTCCGCTTGTTATAATAATACCTACAAAAGATTATCTATGAGATCAGGTGAAGAGTTCAAGATTTCATAGACGCATAACCATGAAACACACATCTGCATGAAAAATAAACATAAGCACGGAAGAGCTTATGGAGTGTGAGATCCTTACAGTTAGTCCCCAACTAAATTAATTAATTTTGAAAGGGAACTGCATTAACACTAATCTAAAGTACAAAGAGTGACAAGTAGGACGATAATGCTTGCCCTACATTAGAAACAGAAGTTCAGTAACATACTTTCTCCCATCAGCAGATGTATGCTCCTGCCAGTCAGATGCAGATTGTGGCGTCAGGCTTCCCTGTTATCCACAAGCACATTAAGAAAAACCATAATTGCATAAGAGAGATAGTCTATAGATAATGACTAGAGAATGAATTTGATAAGAGCTCATCATCAATGCCACATCAGCTAGTCAAAAATTAAGTATAAAATAAGAAAAGGTTCTCCAAGGAGGAGTACTTGAAATTTGTAAGTCTAAATAAGTCGGAGTCTATATACTAAACTTGGCTATTAAGTTGAGGAACACTCATTCAAATAAAAAAATTCATCTTAAACAGTACAGATAAAAAGATTAAAATGCCATAAATGATATAAGGCGTCCATAGGTCGTCTAAATTTATATACAACTCAACACTATGAATTCACAGTTTGGTAAGAGATGGCTCCATGATTAATAGCAGATATAAGCATCGATACAACTCACCAAAACATATCTGTGATCCGTATCAAAGTCACTTACTGGGTCTGTGGATGGAGTGACTGGTGTTTGTTGCCCAGTCTGCTGCACAGGGGAAACAAGTGTTGTACTTTGATTTACAGGAACAGGCCAAGTGTTAGCTGCTGGGGGGACGCCGGCTACATGCATCTGAGAATTTGGTTGGACCATGGGTGGTGCTTGTTGTTGAGGATATGATGATGGTACAAACTGCAGGAACAAGAATCCAGGAAAGTGAAAATGAATAATATAAATGAATAGTCATCCAAAGAACAAATTCAAGAAAAGCTGAAGCCTTACTGTGTATGAAGAAAATGGAGGTCCAGATGTACCAAAGCCCGTCACTGATGGTGCATTTGGCTGTGGTTGAGTAGATCCAGATGTGAGAATCTGGTTTGATTGAATATACGGAATTGATACAGCCTGTGAGGATGGTGTAACATGCGCAGGCTGACCTGGTCTCACTGGAAAGAGCTGCTGCTGTATCGGCTGAGGAAACTGTGGAGGCTGACTTTGAACATTTGGAGGTACATGTCCATAGAGGTGAAAAGGCTGAGAAACAGCAGGAACAAAGTGCTGACCCTGCTGCCCAGGAACCATCGGCCGAAACTGCTGGTAAACAAATATCTCATAAGCACATCCAGAAGATCACAAACTAGTGAAAAGCAAAAGTAGATGGAATGACTGAAAAACTATTACTATTACTATAAATTACACGCTAAAAGAAAATGTTAAGCAAACAGCATCCATATTCTAATTTCATAGAATTTTTGCACACTTGTTCAGAGAGCGCAGTAAAGGGAATGTGACACAAACTTCAAATAGCTTAGAATCGACAATTATTGCAGGTATGATTCTGATAGTAAGGCGCAAACCCATAACAATGAAAGAGACTAAGACCAAAGAAGCCTAATACGTTTGAATTTGATCAGTTTGTACTTGGATAAGTCTCAAGTTGAAGTTGAAATGAACTTTGTAGCTGTATTGAAACCTTTTGCTTACATCAAAATACTTGAACGCATTAACTGATTGGCATCGAGTTTTATGGAAGCATAAAACGAACTTAAAGAGAGCGAGTTTAGCACTTTCGAACCTGGGCACTAGAGGACTGGGGAGGATTATTAGCCATCTTCCCACGAAAAACAACTGCCTCTCAAATTTGCGGCTTAATCTGAAGAATCAGAGGGCATAGAGGACGAGAAAAGTCTCACCAGGCGGAGGATTCACAATATCCTGAACCCTAATCGAAACTTAACGAGCCAACTTGTCCGATTTCAGTAAAATCTCGACGAACACGGGGGACAGTCGATAGATGTGCTTTGGCTATTTTAAACAGCACGGAGTTTACATTGTAAACATAAACACTACATGTAGTTTGACCCAGTTTGTCTGTTTCATAATTACTCTCCAATCAGATAGAGGGTCTATAGAAACTATCAATTTTAAATCATTAGAATACATAATTCAACATATTATTACATGTTTCTGATACAAAAAAAAAACATATTATTACATGTTTACATAAGTTAACAACCTTACAATTCCTTTAAATCTAATGTTAAAGATACAATTATGATATGTTGATTTGTGATATGTTAAAATTGCAAGTCAAAGAAAGAAATAGCGATAATAGTATCTCATAATACGTAATTTGAAAAAAAAACTGCAGATCTTTGGGCAACTAATCATCTTTTTCTTTTCATAATCTTAACTCAACGAAACTGTCTTCCTAATAATATAACGAATTTCAAACGATTCATTTTGATAAACACAAGTTTCTAGTGACTTGAAGCTTCTTCGCCTTCATGTTTACCAAGTGACAAGCCTTCTGGGACATTTGATCATGCCTCGACCATGGTCCAACTCGAAATGAGCTTGGGAAAAATCTGTGCTTGAAAAGAATGGCCGTAGATCTGCAATGTCGTATTCCTTAGCCTGCAATGAAGACATTAAGAGTTGTGAAAAAAGTATTCAGAAGCATACTTCTTCAAGCTTTGGCCTAACCAGAAAACAGCTTACCTTTGTTAGCAGCTCTTCTATCTTAATCTCGATCGAAGATAGTCCTGAGTTTGATCCCGAAATGATTTCTTCAAACTTCAAAGCATTCTTTACTAAATCTTTGAGAAGAACGAGCAGCAATGAGTTGTAGTCCTTTTTGTATGTAATGTATCGTTTGAAACTCTGTACAGGAACATAACCGAGTTCCATCAATTCAGCCAAAAGAATACGAAGATAAAAGCTCATCAAACAACTAAATGAAATGTTATGTTATACCTCTCTTAGTGTTCTCTGGACTCCAAATTTCTGGGTTGATATGAAAGAGTCAAGTAGGACTCGAATAGCCATATTAACATCTTCTTCTGTCACATACTGCCTAAGGTGCATCCTAGCATGTGCTTCAGACATTCGGATCATAGACTCAAGATGCCTTGTTGCAATAGAGACACCTTGTCCATTCTGAACAAAAGATTAAGCAGGTCAGGAAATTGTGCCTCATGATATTTGGCAAAAACTGGCAAAAACGTCAGTACAATGAAAGTAAAGAATTGAATTGCACCATTGATTCTCGCCTTAGATTAGCATAAACAGTTTCTAACTTCTTTGCATCTAGTTCACCCAGTTTTGGGAATACATACAACTTCGAGTATGTCAAGTATTTCCTCAGCACGTTCTGGGGAAGAACCTGTATATAAAGCAACATATCAATGAAGATATGAAAACATGGAAATTTCAAAGGTGCAGCTACAACCTGAAATCACAAACCTCGGGATCAGAAGAACCGCTAGATCCCTGAAAGTCATCTTGGGGCTCGCCATCATCTATCTTACCACCTTTCGGTTGTGATTTGAAGTGGCTATTGACAACAAATTCAGCAAGCATTTCATCTGTAACCGGGTCAACCACATCCTGCAGCCATATAATTGGTTTTAATTCATGTCAATGACAAAAAATCAATGAATATGATCGCAAGTTGATAAACAGAGATTTAGAAAATAACCTTGACGACACACAAAATATCGAAACGAGATAGGATCGGATCTGTCAACTCCACATTTTGTGCAAATGATTTGGATGAATCATACCTGAAATTTCGATGGAACAAACATATTAGCAAGATACAAATGACAAAATTTTGGTCAAGTGGACTAGGGCCTTAGTTACTACTGTACCTTCCACCAACTGGATTAGCTGCAGCAATAACAGAGCAACGAGCTTGAAGAGAAGTAACTATTCCTGCCTTCGATATACTAATACTCTGCTGTTCCATGGCTTCATGGATACTTACCCTGGTTACAAAATTTCTTTCGTTAGCACCATTTTCTCAAGCAAGGTAATTACTATTCGTTGCATTTTTTACCTGTCCTGATCATTCATCTTGTCAAACTCATCAATAAGACAAATTCCTCGGTCAGCAAGTACGAGAGCCCCTCCTTCAAGGGTCCACTCCCTTGTAACTGGATCCTTGTGTACTGCTGCAGTTAGACCAACAGCAGAAGCCCCCTTTCCAGTCGTGTAAACAGCTCTCTGACCAGTCTTCTCAACATACCTAGAAGAAACATGTTCTCAGCTAATGGGAATACTCACCACAAGAAGTCAAGCCAGCTGGTCAGGATAATATTCTTACTTCAGGAATTGTGATTTTGCTGTTCCTGGATCACCAAGTAGAAGTACATTAATATCTCCACGCAATCTGTGTTTCCCTTTAATGTTTTTCTCTTGGCCTCCAAACATAGCAAGAGCAATAGCTGTTTTGATATCTTCGTGGCCATAGATTGACGGAGCAATTGACTTAATGATCTGAGAGAGAAATTGAAATAATGTTAAAAGGGATGAAATTTGAAACAATTCAAAGGATTTCTTACGAGAATTTACATCCAGCTTACACGTTCAACTATACGTGGGTCCTTGGATAGCTCTTCAATTTGCGTCTTGTCTTCCTGGGTTAGCTTGTATGCAGAGAAGAGGTCTTGCTTCTTTGTAACATAATTTGCTTCCACCACAGTAGCAAAGACAGGAAACCCATTCTTTGTGTTCAGAGATAGGTCAAAATTGTTGGTATATATGCCGGTAACCTCCTGCAAAATAATCCAAGCAAGATCAAATCAGTCATCCATCATATACAGGTGTGCAAGTATTCTAAAAGAGTAGTGTATGATGAAAGTACAATTTCTTCTCCAGGACGAGCGCAATCAATAAGGTCATTCAGCAGAATAACTTCCTTGTGTCTTGGAAGTCGGCCAGCAGGAACTGTTCCTGGACTCTCTTGGATTGTAAGCTTCTGATAGTTCCTATATATTGTCTGAAACAACAGAGTAACTAACAGTTTGTTAGGTTCCACAATACAGTCTGTAGCTTATATTGAATTTCATTCAGTTAAAAGAAATGATAGAGAGAACATCGAATCATACCTGTTCGACATTAACAGTGAACGGTCCTTTTGACTGGCATTCAGAGCAAGAACCGACTTTGACTTCTGAGTACGAGTTTTGGAAGAACGGCCCCAAAACTGCTCCACACTTGTTACAATCATATTTAACTTGCTGCAACTGAGGAAAGACCCCAGAACGCCTTGTAACAACTCCACCAATACGAATCATCGTGTTAAGATGAATCTGCCTGACAGTTCACAAACAATAAAAGTTATGTTGAAATCTTTTGAAGCATTACAAAGTCAGTTACTATTCATGAGTTCAACCATATTTATACCTTATGTTCCGAATCTGATCATTAACTGGTAGGTTGGTAACACGAACATAAATCTTTTGGTGAATGTTTTTGTAGTTTGGATGTAGATCAAAGATGACTTTTTCACTAACTTCCTCCATGACTTCAAGAACAGGTTGAGGTGCATCAGCCAGCCAGATGGCAATATTTGGGTGGACGTGTATGAATTCTTTATAATCAATTTCCAGACTGCACTTATTGGCTGCAAAAAATCCATAGACATATGAAATTTAGAATAGTTCAGAGAGCTAATGCTTGTACATTTACTTACAGAACTTATGTGGCTCTAGCAAAAAGCAAATGAAAGTACCTGATACCATTTCGTTTATTAAACGAACATATTCAATATCTCCATTATCATTCTTTGGTTTCACGTATGTAAGCAAAAAGTCTTTAAACTTCTTTGCAATAAAGCGTCGCACTTCGTCTCTCATAACCCATTCCCTCAGAGTTCCTTGGATACGATACATCTCAAATTCTGCTTCATCATCATCTCCATCCTGTATTTACGAATTAATAAAAATAAGAAACTACAACAATGCACCTTGAAGTAAGTAGAAAGATTCATCATATATATACCTCATCTTGATAATCATCTGTTTGATCAGCCATTGAGATATCTGGTTGTGAATTTCCTGGCGAACTTGGAGGATTTCCATCAGGATCACCATTGCCTCTTGGAGGAACTGTAGTTCGAGACCTCTTTGAAGGTCTATAGTTCCAATCATCCGAGTCTATACACAAAAATGATTCAATCAGGTTTCCGTTAAATTACAGTATACAAACACGACCATCGAACCCAAAATCAGTGTATACATATATATCCAATAAGGGTTTCCAATTTCATCAACCCCCAATGTGCACATTGCACTGAGTAAGCTGAGACAAGAGAGTAGTGAATTAAATTACCATTGTCGTGAAGAAGATGAGGAAGTTTGCGATTAGCTAATCGACTTTCTCGAGCATCAAGTGCAGCATCAGCCGCACGACGGTCGAGCATAATCTGACCTAAATCCCTTTCATCGTCGACGGAATCATCCAAACCATTAGACTCATACTCATCATGCTCATCCAATCTCTTATAATCTTTGAGGTAATCATCGTTGAAAAGATCTTCTCCCTCTTCTTCCTCTTCTTCCTCCACCTCATCAGGTTCATCTCTAATGATTTGAGTATCTACTGCGGCTTCTTCATCGGAGAAGTTCTCGGAGTTCTGGCTAGTACTTAAAGGTAACTGATCGGTGTTGAATCCCGCGGAAGATGGTGAAGCTGGTGACGACGGCTGATTGTCGGAATCTTCTCCCGCCATTTCTCACTTACTCTCTATTTCTCTCTCACACGCTCTGTTGGACTGGCGAAATCAGGACACACAATACACTCTCGTTTATTAGACTGTCGATTGGGCGGGATATTTTCGCGCCAAACTGGCAGACGTTGTTGGGCCTATCTATAAGCCAGAGTATGTATAATGCGCCTGTTAATATTTTATGGCCCATTAGTAATTGGGCCTATCTAATTACGCAATATTTTTTTTCTTCGGTCCATAAAATGGTTCATAAAGTTTATTTTGATTAAATTGTTTGTTTTCGTTTAAAGACTGAAACATAAAAATTTGAATGAAAAGTTATTATATTAGAAACCGTGTAAATTGTGTAATTATTTAAAGAAAATTTGGTAGGTTTTTTATCTCACGACTTCTTTTTATATAAACGATAAAAGTCTTAAGCTTCAGACCTCTGGCTTATCTTGACACAACATAAAAGAAAGCAAGGATATTAGTCCAAAGGTGCATTACATAAAATTCAAACTCCAAAAGACAACAGTTTACTGCTTTCATGCCACATCCGGCCAAAAGTTCTAAGAAAGCCACATTTGGCAAAAAATTGTTTGAGATCCTGCTAATAGTACTAGGATAAATCTTGTGGTAATCTTTGATCTTCACCTAAGATGAACTTGATCGTTTTGGTAAGAAGATGCCCAATATTAAGATCCACGATATTGATTATGAGAACTTTTTTTATATTCTTCATTTTTGTTAGTTGGTACTACTTTGCTTAGAATTATCGCCCTTTGATTTCAATATACGCGCGACACGCTGGATCGGTTATAGAATTCAAATCCCCAAATAATATTTTACGTTCTTCTTTCATTCTTTGTACCTCAACCTTTTGTCTTTGTATTTCATTTCTTTCCGAAGTACTTTTGGTAAGAACTTTGATAAGTCTTTCATTTTGCTCCATCAGTTTTCTGAATTTCTCCTCACGATCTGTAGATAAAAAATGATTCATTTAGGATTTTGCGTAAAATTCATTAGCGAAAAACCCAAAATCATTGTATACTTTGAGTTCAATTCGAGTTTCCCAATTTCATTAAAAATCATTGCAGTGTTGACATTGCAATTAGTGAAGCTTTTCAAAGCCATACCTTCGTAATAACTGAGATCTTTTCCATCTTTATATCCATCGTCTTCCTCCTCCTCTGCTTCTTTAAGCTTACCTCTGATGATTTGCGTATCTACGGCGGCTTTTTCATCGGAGAACTTCTCGGAAGATGGTAAAGGTGATGACAATGTCAGAGTGTTGAAATCTTCTCCGTCCATTTTTGTCTCTCTCTCTCTCCAGTATCGAAATCAGAGCACAATACACTATCTTTATTAGACTCGTCGATAAAATATTGAGCGGGATATTTTCGCGCCAAATTGGTATACATAATTGGGCCTATTTATAATTTAGGTTATGTATAATGGGCCTGTGAATATAAATTTACACATTAGACTGGGCTTCGGCCTTTTAAGGTTTTGTTTATTTTATTCATTTGGATATAAAAAAAACGAATTGAACAACCCCTAGAACCATTCCAGTTTGGTTTCAGTTTTAGTTTTTCTTAACATTGTTCTGCAACGAAGAAAAATGAAATGCATAATTGGTAATTCGGGTTATTTCCGGTTCAACAAGCAAACCAAACCTCTTACAATCGCTTTGGCTGGTACTGTGTACCGGCTTTAAAACCTTCTGTATAAGCTGTGTTCTTGTACATAATCTGCAATCAAAATTCACACCAAAACAGACATTGGTACAAATAATTTACTCTAAAACTGATGCAAACTATGTATTTATAATGTACTTACGGCGAGGTGTGTCAATTCTGAGGCAAGGCGTTTTCTCAGTGTATCTGCCAAAGCTTCCACACTCTCTCCCTTCCCCTGAATGTAAAACCTGTTAAGTACTGATCCCCAAAGTAGTATGAACTCAGGCTTTATTTTAAATGAGATGTCTTTATTACCTCGGACAATAATAGAGCTGATGTTTTGTCCAAAATTTCCTCCACGAATTTTTCAGGGTTCTTGAATGTTAATGGGGCTGAATTGTTCACGGCGTTCTTCACATTAGCTGCTGGCTTGCTTGATTTGGCTGCATATAAACCAATCCTTCTCAGTTCAGCAAGAATAGATCATTGTAAGTGCTACGAAACTGGAGTAGATGGCTAAGCCATACCTGATGCGACAGGCTTAACCTCTGCTGAGGCCTTTTTTGGAGGGGTTTGTATAGTAGGAGTTTTATTAGGATTCTCAGGAACAACAACTGAGTTAGACGGAACATAAACCGCTAGATCTGGAGGCTGGTCTTTACCAACTGCCGGGTTAGCCTGAAATAGCGAAAGCATAGTTATAAAAAGGTAAACCATGAAATAAGGAACTGTGGAAGATGAGGTCTAAAGTTAAAGGTTAAAGTATATTTGCCTCAAGGTCAACGTATGCAGGATCTCTTCCAATCGAGTGGAGAAACTTGTCCAGACTTGATGTGTTAAGAGCTGGAAATGATAAGGACAAAGCGATCAATGTATAAGCTAGAAACATTTGCTAACTAATGTGCCCTCAAAACAAAAAGTATGTTTCTTAAGTTGGTCTGTTATAATTCTTTTTATATGGCTTGAATTTGAACTACTGACTGAGCAGAAATCGAAGCGTGTGAATCTGACAAAAACATAAAAGAAAAGAACTGCAATGAAAGAACTTACAGATTGAAACGTCATTAGACAATGGGTGGAAGATGCAGCGTGTTTGGTTCTTGAATTTTACGTCTAACAAGAGAGAAACATCTCTGTAACAAACAGATTATCGACAGAAAGTTAATTAGCCGATATAATTGCTCATGTATTAATCAATAGTACAGCAGACAATACCTTGCTGATTCGTTTACAACTGCAAATGGAGTAACACATCCAAGGGAAACCTTGAAGAAAAATTAGTAACACAACTGTCAAAACTTGATGATCATGACAATAGAAAATTTCGTTGGGATATGTTGTAAATTACGCCAAGCAAAACAAATGTATCATCAATGGGCAAATAGATCATCCTAAGCAATCTGGTTTGAAGAAATGACTCTTGTCAATAGTCAAGATTACAATAACAGATCATGGTTCAAATTTAAATCCTAAAGCACGATCGTTTATTATAATTCTCTCCACATAAATATAACAAACCAGAGTAGAAGTGGAAGAAACAATGAAAAATACCTGCAATAGCTCACCAAGTGCTTCTTCAGGAGCCATTCTTATTCCTCCTTTTCCCAGACCAAGTCTCTGAGATAAAACTGCTTGGATTAGAAGTCACAGGGAACACACATTAACATCCAAAAAAACAAAAATTTCGAATTCAAAATCCTAATAACTTCTTCTAAACTGTATGCCAATATCTACAAACGAACAAAGGAAAAAGACTTGTGTTACCTTTCATGTCAACTTTTGTATCAACCATAGCTGAAACAATATAATATCGATGTTTCTTGTCCTGCAATGAAAAAACATATGAGACATTGACAATGAATATAGCCAATCCCAGAGGAAATAACCGCATAATGCAGTTAATGGTGTATCAATTTTGAAGATTACCTTCAAGAAAAGATTCTTACTGAGTGCACCTTCACTACTGCTTACAAACTTGGCCTGAAGATTTAGATTTATAAACCAATTTATTAGCAATCCTAAACTTGTGCATCACATTTTTATCAATCTACAACATCTGTTTTTAGGTACATTCACCTGTTCTTCGACTGTTAGAACAGGTGGATGTTCATACTTGGAATAATCAATCTGGAGTTCCTGAAACACAAAAAAAATTAAAGATAAATTTCAATTACATTACCATTTCTAAAGTAAAAACGATTATTTGGCCTAAACAATTCGAGTAACATCAATATTCAATCTTTACACATAACTTGGAATCATGAACACATCACCCATACATTACAGCCCAGAACTTCTTCGATAAATTATAATCAAGGGAAGCAAATATAAGTGAAATCAAGCATAAAGATAGTTAATTTCGTCCGTTCTCATCAATTTGATTAATCGGAACCCATCTCCCGAGTTCGACAAAATGTAATGTGAAACAAAAAAGAATGAATTGAGATGAAGATGAAAACCTGAAGTTGACTAAGCAACTGATCTTTGGAGAAACCCATTAGATCGTATCAATTCACAAATCAAAGAATTCGGAGTTGAGCCAGAGCAAAAGAACTGCAGATATTGTAGACAAAAGAGGAAGTAGGTTTTTCCAGATTTTGTCGTAATTTCTTTTTGTTTTTTCCTATTGGTTTAAAATACTTAACCTTAATCAGAAGATTTCATATTGGGCCTCTATAAATCTTCCTATTGTCGACACATTTAAACTACGTGTGGTTGATTTGGTGCTTTTTGGGTTTTTTTTGTATTTTTTTTATTTTTGTTAAGAACAATAGAATAGAATGGACATCTAATCTATAATCCAAAATTTATTGTTTAAAATCTCTTTTAATCTTTTAATTTGCAGTAAAAAGGGTGGAAATTTTTATGCCAGAACTATTAGTTAAATAAATTTGACACTAAATTAAATAATTTAGATTTTATTGACTTATTATCTTTTATTTTATTTTATTTCATTTCATGACATTGATCTTTTATTTTCTTATAAACAAATTAATTTTAGAAAATATTTTCAAGCGATTGCGTGTCACTTACATTGTTTTCTCCATCCAAATTAGATTGTATCTGGTTCAATTGGTTAAAATTGGCATGGTTTTTGTTTGATTTCTATTTAGTTAGTTTTTTGTCAACAATTATATCGATAAGATCCAATTAATAATTAATTTTTTTAATTCCTAACGATATTATGTGGTTCAAACACAACGTCCCAATTAAATTTATAGAAAACAGTAAAAATGACACTCAACCAATTAATAAAAACATCTCCCAAAAACTTTTATGGTTTTGTTTTTATTTTTGATAGAAGGTAAAATACATTGTTTAGCCGTCACAAAATCTTCATCTTAGTACATTATTGACGAATCAAATAACATTACGAGATTTAATGTGATAATGAGACAACATAATCATATAATTGAGATCATGATTTCAGACCAACATTGGATCTATTTTTAATATTGCCTTGTGTTTTAGCAACACCAAGTCTTTCTGTCTTTTGTACTTATCTACGTAAAGGTTGGGTTTTTCCCCTCTTCCAAATCAAAATTTATAATATATTAAAAAATTGTCTTACGTTTATCGTATTATATTGTGACCGAAAAAACACCCAAAAATCTATTTATATAAAACCTAAACTGAGAAAATAATGCCACGTTATGTGTTTAGTTGGATGATTAAGCAAATGCCAAAAAAAGAAGCTCGTCTCGGTCCGAAGAATCGCATTGTCACGTGGATGTGGTGAAAGGTGAATGAAAGGTACCTTTCGTAGGACCCACAAAAACTTTAAGCCCATGTTAGACTGGATCGAGCCCAAATTTCAATCTTCATGCAGTAATTTTGATTAATTTCTTCAATGATATTTATTTCCTAGCAGACAAAAATATATATATAGTTGGAGGTGACAATCTACAAACATGGTATAATGAATATGAACTGAATTGCTTGTTTCTTTTTTCATTTTTTATAATTAAAATGCAAGAAACTGAAAAAAAAAATTAAGAAACTCTGTTTTACCTAGTCCTCAATATAAAAAAGAAATCAGAACCGAAAAATATTTATATTCGCTTTTGGTTTCTCGTAAGAAACTGTTCGATTTTAATTTTTAGGTAAATTCGGTTTTTGATATGATTCAGTTTCTAACCGAGAAGTGAATATAACAAAATAAAAATCAAACTTTTTTTAATACTAAAAATATTTTGGTTACAAGTTATTACATAGTTTAATTACGTTTTACCTATTTGACACCAAAACTAAACCGAATTTTAGTCAATATTTAGGTATCGAGTTCTAATTATTATATTATGTAGGAATAGACCAGTTAGTTGTAAACAAGTGTTGATAAAAAAATGTATTAAGTAAAAAAAAACAGAGTTTCGTGTGACAAAAATACAAAGTCAAAAGCGTAAGAAGCAAGTTTCACGATGCATTGCCATAGAAATCCATGAGTAACACTATTTGATTAAAGTTGAATATCATTAGTATAAATATTACTACTTTTTGGAAAAATAAAGGAAAAAAACAGAGAGAGAGGAGACAAGAAGCAGAAAGGTTTGTGTTGTGAGTGGTGAGAATTGATAAAACCAAAAAGAAAAAGAGTTAACGTGAAAAAATTGTGTAATCTATTTTAGATTGTAGCAAAAAAAAGGTGCTAAAATTTACTCAAACTTTGGTCTGAGAAAAATCTAAGAGTAGATTTGAGCAGAAAGGCACATGAGTTGTTTTTGGTTTCTTGTTATGTGTGTGTGTCTTAGTTTGATGGGGTCCCATTCACACTCTTACTTTTCAGATATACTCTGATCCTAAATGCTTACACATATTTATTTTTAAGATTCAATGGATTTATATCCCATTCAAATAGATTCAGTGATTTAGGAAAACATATATCTATTTGTTAGATTAAACCAAATTTTCAACACCAACCTATGCATATATATGTTTTGTATACAAATTTGGATAATAGTAATATAGAAAGATATTACTATGTAATAACTTGTTTAGTTTTGGTGTCAAATAGGTAAAACGTAATTAAACTATGTAATAACTTGTAACCAAAATATTTTTAGTATTAAAAAAAGTTTGATTTTTATTTTGTTATATTCACGTCTTGGTTAGAAACTGAATCATATCAAAAATCGAATTTACCTAAAAATTAAAATCGAACAGTTTCTTACGAGAAACCAAAAGCAAATATAAATATTTTTCGGTTCTGATTTCTTTTTTATCATTATAATTAGTATACACATTAACATTTAACATTGTTAATTAAAACTGAAAAAATGCATTCGATTTAGTGATTACCGGCGTTGCTCCGCCTAAGTTATTTTCCCCACTGAAGTCACGTAATCTCTATTTATTTGCGCGATGTGTTAGGTCGGATAGATTTAATTGTTGAAAAAAACCTAAAGCCATTAATGCCAAAATTTTCAAGTTCATATTTTAAGTCAAACTTCCATGAAAACTCAATAAATGTCTTCAACATTAAATCAACGCCATAATATTCGGGTTTTTTCAACCTTTTTCAAACTTTTTTTAATCAATCTAAGCTCATCTAGAAATCTAATTCCAGTTAATATTATATACTTTACCACTAATATCTAACGAAGTTTTAACATGAAACAGTTCCATAAAATAGTTTCAAAAATAATTTAAACATTGGTACAAAGATCCCCAAAAGTTCAATTCATTGTAAGGATTGATAAAAGATAGATAAAAAATGAATGTATAACACATTGTATGAGTTACATGACTGAAGTATATATATATAATGAAACAAAGAATAAGAGATTGATGAAAATAGATCAACAGAAGTTCCATAATCTGATATCTCCTTCCTCAAGGAAATCATCCATAGATGGTGTCAAATATGGTGTAGAAACTCCATTGATGAACATAAACTGATCATCACCATCAAAACAGTTGTACCAAGAAGATGATTCAGACAAAGAGACTTGTTGATCATACTGTGACATGGACACAACATCATAGAGATCTTCAGATGGAGAAGAAAGCAATGGAGATGAAGTAGAGACTAAGGAGGAAGAAAAATCTGTGTTGGTAGCAGCAGCAGCAGAAGCAGCTACTCTCTGTATGGATTTAGGAGACATGTCATTGTCACCATGGTTGATGATATTGTAGAGGGAAGATGAGATCTCAGGGAAGTTGAGATTACTAGCTGATGATCCTTTAAGACAAAGAAGAGCTGCATCATAAGCTCTAGCTGCAGCTTCAGCAGTTGAGTAAGATCCAAGCCAGATTCTTGTCTTTTGATTTGGAGCTCTGATCTCTGAAACCCATGAGCCCCAACTTCTCATTCTCACTCCTTTATACTTCTTCATCCTTATGGATGATGGTGAAGATGAAGATGAGGATGAAGAAGATGAAGATGTTGATGATGATGATGATTGAGAAGACATTGATCTTTTTGTAGCTTTTTGAAGAGTTTTCACCATTTCTGATACTTAATATTAAGGTTATGGGAAGTTTGGAGAAGAAGAAAGATTGGTTTCTATTTATAGAGGAGATATAAAGAACAAAAATGGAAAGAGAAATATTTATTTTTAATAGAAAATACTATGAACATAGTCAAATAAAGTAGCATTGGGCACACACAAAAATATGAAATACTTTTCAATTAAATAATTTCATAGACAGGTGTTTATTGATTTTAATTTATAAAAATATAAGTTTTTTTCTTAATCACAAACCCATATGCAACACCCAATCACAGATCACTAATAAGAGAATCCTCTTTATTTTTTATTTATTTTTTAAAAAATTATATTTATTGATTTGACATAAAAACTATTCTTTTACTTCCAGAAAAGTACACTCGTTTACCACTAAAAGTTACTACTTTTGTGTAGAGGTGTCAATTAGAGATAGCTCGCATACATTTAGCACAGACCAAAATAGATTTATATATTTTGCAAATTTAGCGGATAGTCTGTACCATAGTTATTTAATACATAAATTGTAGTTCATATATTATAGATAATTATATAAATAAGCAAGCATAAATATATAATCATGTAAATAAATAAAATCAAAATTTATAACAATGAATATGAATGTTCTGATAAAAAAGAAAGGGAGGAAGATTATACTTTTGGTTTTTGTTAGGAAAATAGACAATGAAGATGAATGTTCTGATAAAAAAAGAAACTGTGACTCAAAATTTGAGCGAAACTGCGTAAGAGAAGTGGAGAAGGTTAAACTATTTGAAATTAGGTTTTTATTTATGTTAATCCGCGGTTTGACCGGCGAGTCTGCAAAATCTAATCCGCCAAAGTCCATAGACCGCATCGGATCTAACATGCCAAACCGTGAAAGTTAAATCTAAAACCCTAAATCGCTCCATTATAAAGTGGATTGGATTAAAACATGCGGATTGAAGTCGTAATTGACAACTCTACTTCTGAGCATTCAATAAAGCAGATTTGGCAAAAATCTAACATTCAGTTTATAAAAAAGTATATAAATAAATATTTTGGGAAAAAAAAAATTTATTTCAAGAAACGACAATAAAATTGTAAAACACTATATGAGGAAAACATTGGATTCTGCTTGGAGGGCAAGTTCTAGGAGCTAAAGAAGCATGTGATATTAAGGTGCAAACAAATTACAAAGTTAATCATATTAATAATTAGCTACTTTAATTATGTCGATAAATGAGATACTAAAATTACTCACATGATTATATCATATTCAACTTAAAAAAAAAAAAAAAAACTCTTAACTAAATTCATAACTATATTTATAGATTTAAACTCTTCAAATTTAAGTATGTTATTGAAGACTTAAAACCAAAAAGAAATAGTATGTTAATGAAGACATTCCTCCATTAATAGTTCCATGTATTTTTCAAACATTGCGTTTTGTATGAAAAATATGACGATTTTTCTATAAAATGATACCCAACTTTTCTACAATGAAAATATTATCTGAAGTTTTGTTTATGATAACCGAAAAATAATCTCAGGAGGCTATAAAACCTGAGTTTTCTTATCATTTAAAACGTTTACCTATGACCAAAAATATCACATAACCGAAAAGACTCAGATCCTCCTGCTAAAGCAAAAAAACACTAATAGAAATCATCAATCAATTTAACTAACTCAATTTGGTTTCGATAAAGATTATCAATCTTAACAACATACAAATTCATAAATCTCAATTAACGAACCATTTCAATAACATCACTAAAATTTTCGAACGGACTAATTTTTTCATTAGAGGACTTAAACTTGAAATCTAAAAAAATAGTTAAGAGGTTTAAATAGATCTCTAAGAATAGTTGGGAGTTTTCTTTTAAAGAATACTTATAATACTATAATAAGATTTATAGAAAAGGTTTATAATAAAGTTGTGAACATAATTCTGAATCTTAAACGTTAAAGTAGCTGAAGTCATGTATACGAAGGTAATGGCACAAGAGCTGGTGCATCTCTGTCTCAATAGACTCTTTAAAACCGCGTTAACTACTTCTTTGTGTCTCCATCTTCAACATCTTAAATTCTCTCTGTTAAAAATATCTATTTATTTTACTTAATTTCAGATTCCTTTTATCAAACTTATTAAATATTCAGTTTCGTACACTAATAATAAACTATAGTAAATTCGTCAACCCACAGAATAAATTATTAACACTCTCTTTCAAACAAAACTAGTCTGCAGTTATAATTACTTATCAGTCGGCACTAGAATTTAATTAAAACGCGTTACGAGTAATTAATTAAAATTAAAATATTCGTGTTCACGTTTTAGTCAGACTCACTTTTTTCTTTTATGCTATTTTATAATAAAAGCAGTTGTTTTATTTTTTTTGCTCCCAGATATCAAGAAACGAATCAACCAAATTGTTCCATTTTCCAAAAGATTTGCTAAAATAAAATAAAATTATACACAATATAAGATTGTAAATAAATCTGTTTTTATTTGCTACTGAATGAAGAGTAAATAATATCAATTTTTAGAAGATTTCTTTTAAGTTGAGTTATATATGTGTGTGTGCTATTTTTCATCACATATTGTTCTTCTACGTTGATATTAAATTTATCATATATAAAGTTTTCATACGATTTAATTTTGCAACCCATTATTTAATGTGAACAACTAACTTATCGAATGTATTTAATATTTTTCATATAAATGTAATCGGTATTATCTTTGAATGTATCTATATTTAATGCATTAAATAATATAATGTATATATATGTATAGTAAGATAACATAATTATATGACAAAAATATTAAATACATTCAATAAATTTGATGTCCACATTATAGGATATATGCAAAACTGAATGATATGACTAAACTGTATGAACATTTTATATGATAAATTTGAGTCAAAAAAGCTTCAATACAAAAAATTGAGTGAAGAATGTAACACATGTTTTTAGATAAACAGTTGGAAAGATGATAGAATGAACTTATACGACAAATACATATATTAGATTTTTCATTCAATTTCTTTTGACTGACACTTTTTTTTTCCGGCTAGCTATAACCATTCTCATTCACATGAACTAGTTAATTCTGCAAATGACCTTTAATCTAGTGACAGACGGTAAGTCCACATAAGACATGCACACTTGCACAACTAGAGATCGAGTCCCACCGTCTACTTTATATAAGAATTTGGTTAATGAGCCGATCTGTTGTAGCCCAATGTTGACAAAAAAAAAAAAATAGTTAACTCTCTCATTATCAGTGAATTTAAGAAATTGATATAGGTATTAGGTAGATCTTGCCCGTCCCGATTTTCTTAAAATCTTGTGTATTGGACGAATAGTGTAACTTGGTGGTTTAGGCGGTAAATAGACGACGACTTAGAGAAAAAAATGAAAATATTCCATAGTTGGAGATTGCTTTATGATTTTTCGATAGATTAGAAATCGACAAATCAAAAAGAAAAAGTGAAGTTAGAACAAGAAGAAGATGAGTTTTTCTACAGTGACAGTGGATAAATCCATACTTAAGAAACTATAGCTACCTAACGAAAAGAGTGAAAGAACCCTACCTGAAGAAATAGACAAATAGAATCATAAATGAAGATTCATGCATATAATTCATGTACTTTCTACAAATACAAATTATATCATATTCACATTTCGGACAATCTTAACTGGCACCGTACGCTATATTTCACCTTCCGTACCTCTCACATCAATCAATCAATCACTTTTCCTTTATTACAATAATAATAATATTTGTGTTAAAGAAATAAAGAATCAACATTTAATGGATATGGGTTAAAGCCAGATAGGAAAATAAAGACTTTAGATATGTTGTAAATAATTAAATAAGACTGTACATTGTTTTTGCTTTAGAAAGAAATAAATGTTTTTGAAGGAAATATTGATCGAGTGGTGGAAAAAAAGAGGCATGTACGGAGAAGTTTCTTCGAAGGAGTGAAGAGTTTTGTTGGATGGTGTAGAGGCAATTGCACATGTGGATTGTGACAGCTCACAATCAAATCCTTTGTTTTCTGGTTTTTTTAGATTGTGAAATTTCCTCGAAGGGGAAAATCGAAATTATGACAATTTTATTTTCAAGATTTTAGTGGTTGTTGCTGTTGTTGAATTCAACACATGACATATAAGTTTTGTCATTGAAAGTGTAAATTTTAAGAGCAGTAAGATTTTAGAGGTTTGTTTGTTGTGCATGATTCAACACAAGACACATACCATTTGTCATTGAACCTGTAAATTTTCAGTTTTTAGAAGTTAGAAGAATTGCAAGTTGTAATGTAATAAGTTAAATGAACCAATAGTTTAGTGTTATGTACAATTCATTAAGCTCGGAGAGTATGGTCTCTTATCTTTTTTGGGCCGAGCATTGGAACCTATTAAAACATCCCATTGAAGTAGATATGGGTAATAGTGTGTTCCAATTTCAGTTTGCATATGAAAAAGACCTCCAATCTGTCCTACAAAATCAACCATACCACTTTGCTAAGTAGATGGTCATTCTCCAAAAATGGAGGCCCACCATCTCTCGATCTTTCCCTTGCAAATCTTCTTTTGGATCAAAGTGCAAGGCTTCTCTCTTCACTTATGGACATAAAGGACTGTAAGAAGTATTGGATCATACATTGGATGGGCAGTTTTAACTCTCAAATATTGTTGGAATCGTGTGATCGGTGTCTCTTCTTCCTTACCGAAAGACTGAAGAGAAAAAATAGCGAAATAGAGCAAGAGGGTTTTCAGAGTGGGAGTCATCGCCATAAATGTTCAATTAAATATAGTTTGTGGTAGATAGTGAGGTGTTTTGGAATCTATAATTTTATATTTTAAAATATTGTTTCCAGATATTGTTTTAGAAACCTGACATCCAAACCGAATAAAATCGACACAGATTAGAAAAATCGAACTTAAACCAAAACCTTATAATATATCCAAATGAATCTTAAATCTATGTACGTGAAACTCCAAACTTAAACCCGAACCAAAATTAAATAAAAAACCAAATTTAAATTTTTTAAAAGTTTTATTATTAATTTTTTAAAAAAAAATTTGAATTTTTATATAAAAATACTCTAACTGAAAAAGATCCGAATAAGTTTTAAATTAAAAGAACAAAAAATTGAATGAAAGGAACTTAACCCAACAAAATACCAAAATGAGTCCTAAACTTATATACTCGGAAAACCAAATAAAAAACCGAATTTATACCTAATATATTTTTATTAAATCTTAACCATTTAAGAGTTTTCTATTAAATCTTTATAAATTTTGGTTAACTAGTTATGAATGATATGCTAATTTTATCCTCTATTTTATAATACCATCCAAAGTGAAAATGTTTCAGCAAATTTTAATTGGCTGGCTTGTATAGATGCTGAAATCCACAATCTATTTTTTTTTTTTTATGAAACTGTAAGAAATTGATACTTACACAATTCTATAATTATTTAAGACTAGCTGTGGAGATGTATATGTATTTACTTTTTGTAAACTAACCTTATTTTCCCTACCTTAACAATTTACACAGCTTCTATATAACCACAAACCACAATTTGAACATCTGTGTTGCAGAGGCCAGTGAAAGTGTACGAGGAGCATTCACAAAGAAACTAGATTTATGCAGACAAGTCCAATGTATGATACATACAAAGGATAATTAACTTAAAAGTCACAAGGCCAGAGTGAATGTTCAATAAACATAACTTACAGATGAACCAGATACTACTCTTCTTGGTCATATCAGTGTGAGCCTTGACCTGACCATCTTCAAGCAGCGATGCATTATTCAAATGACTTGATCAGATACTCCCTCAAAGGAACTTAGAGCACTGATAACAGATTCATATACTTTTATTCCATTCATGAACACAGTGTCTTTAATGAACTGAGGCCACGAGAAAGTTTATTTTTTTATATCAGTATTGTTGAAATAAATATGTAAATATAACGATGTGAATAGATCATGCTAATACCTCGTTGTGGTCATGCAATAAAATAGGAGTATTGATCATTGGAGAGAAACCCAGAACTGGAATTCCGGAAGCTCGAATATAACGTGAATCCGTAGTTGAAGCCAAAATTTCAGGCTTTGCGAGTTTTCCTCCAGTTGCTTCAACAGCTTGCTTGAAGATAGACCACCAAGGATTGGAATCATCTGTTCGAGTCATTAAAGGTCGCCCTAAATGATCTCTTAGCGTTCCTTTCTCTTTAATCTGGTACAAGAAACACAATTAGATGTCAAATCACTTTATTTGACGAAAAACAAAAGCTCTTGTAACATGTGATCAAATTGCAAAGGGTAGAGACACTATACAACAGAGCCAAAGCCCCTATGTATAAGCCCAAAATGTATGGAACATCATCAGGAGCATATATATTGTAACTTTCTAGCTGCTGGCAATGGTACTATATCAAGAGCTTTTTCAGTCTATCGAACCATGATTTTGCATTCATCCAATCATTTAGGGCCATAGTTTCCAGAACAAGGCTCAGGACAGCTTTTGTATAACCAGAATCGGAACTTAATGTGGAAGATTCAGAAGAAAGTAATCAAACAATATTGAGTGTTATTTAAAGTAGCTGAGAGGCATTTCCTACCTATACTAATGATCAAAACAAAAGGTTAATAGACTCAATACCATCTTTCATCTAAGTATCCGGTCAATAAGCTCTTTCAGTCTATCAGGCCATGCTTCTTCATTCATCCAATTCATTTAAGGTAATAATTTACAGAACCAGGCTTCTGTATAACTCTACCATCAGAGTGTGGACTTTAGCTACTATTAACAGTTGAAATTGCAAAGCCACAAAAAGCTTAAAACTTTCTACTTGATAGAGAGCTTAAGGACACAATTCATTTTACCGTATAGGTCATGTTCCTAATGGAAGGAGCCCATTCCTCAGAAATCCTTTTTTTGAAAGCAACTTGATCTGCCATTGGAGGCAACCTTACATCATACCCAGCTGCTGCCTCTGAAGGTTGCATATTCATCACAAATCCCTGAAAACAATCACTCTTTTACACAATGTTGTATACATGATCCAATAAATCAAATTGCAGATCAAATCATGAGCTTACAGTAGTGGAAGGAGTTCCAGCTTTGAGATAAACCGGATTAACAGAGATAACCTCCGAATTCGCAGCTTTTCCAGCTTTAACGAAATCAAATTGCGTCTCCCTAAACTTAGCAATCAACTCGATACTCTTCATCAGATTCTCCATGGCTGTGTTATCGTAAAGCTTAGCACCATGCCCTGGCATGCCTTCAGCTCGAATAACAAGTTCCCATGGAATCCGATCAGCGTAAAAAACCCTAAATTCATCTCCAGGATTCGCCTGGCCTTCATCCATAGCGAATCCCAAATTCAGCTCCGTAAACTCTGAAGACGCCGAGAATTTCATCATCCCATCGATTCCACCGATTTCTTCTTCAGGAACGTATGAGATATGAACAGTACGAAGAGGAGAGAATCCTCTCGATTTCAAATTCCTGATTGCTTCCAAATACTGAACTCCGAGACACTTGTCGTCTTGCGCACCACGAGCGTAGATATGACCATCGATGGTTCGATGAGCTGAGAATGGTGGATGAATCCATTTATCGGACTCGGCGGGAACTGAATCAAGGTGAGAGTTGAAGAGAATAGAAGGAAGTTTAGGGTTTGAACCTAGCCATGTGAGGAGAAGAACTGGCTTCCCAGTGACGAATTCGAAGGTTTGAGAAGAGAGACCAATGGATCGAGCTTGATCAAGGAGGAAAGAGATGGGTGCAGTGTAATTAGGGTTTGGATGAGCAGTTTTGAATCTCAAGTATTGTTGGAATCGTATGATTGGGGTATCTTCATCTTTCCCGAAAGTTTGAAGCGAGAAGATAACGAAACAGAGGAAGATAGTCCTGAGGATAAGAGTCAACGCCATAGATTCTCAATTTCTCAGTTTAAGTTGAACGGGGTAACGACTGAAACGGGTGAGTGTCTCATATACTACTAAGCTACTCCTTTTCTGACTCATAGTCTCATATACTCTTCATACTATATCATCCACAATTTTTAGGACACTTTTGCCTTTTTAAAATAATTTAAAAGTTGAGAAAATTGGTGGGTCCAGAAACTGGCATAATATTGGGATCCGAGTTTGACTTGGATAACAAGTTTGGAATCCAATTAGTTTGGTTGAATCTAGTAAATAATTTTAAAACTCGGGATAGAGAAGTAATATAACACAATTTTATAATATTACTAAATTAATTAAATCCAAGCAAAAATAAGAGAGTGTTTGAGTCAATTAAGAATATACGAGTCATTGATCCGACTGAAAGACTCTTATTTGAAGATAAAGTAACTCATATTCTTTCCTCTTATATTGCACATTTATTTAAATGGATTCGTAAAAGAAAATTATGTATTTTATATTTTTGTCCTCAATAGTTGAAGATAATTACAAGATCCAATATGTAGTATCTATCCGAATCTATGATCCTCTAAATAGAACTTAGATCTTTTGGATTAGAGTTGGTTCATTTGATTTAAACAAGAAAATGTTGATAAACCGACCCGTCACGTATAAATTTTCTCCAAATTAATCATAATTGATCAAGCATTATCTCATCTTCATCAGACACCATTTTGCCAATTTTTTCTCTTATTTCACGAAATTCTACTAGAAGTGAAGATTATCTGATTCTTTCCATTTTCTTCTTTCATCCATCTGATTATAGTTCATCTTCATCTAATTTTCTTTTTTTGTCCATCTGAACAAAGAATGAAGGTTGAAATTGTGGAAGTAAAGGTGTCTAAGTTTTAAATGGAAGTGAAGATGTTCAACTAGTTTTTAATTGTTGAACTAGTTGTACTCCTGTAACTCGAAACCGATTTTTTTGGTTTTCGAACTAATGGATCAATGTTTTAAACTCAGTTTCATGGTCATTGTAAGAGATTATATATCTAGTTATGGAATTGTTGAAATTATTTACTTAATATTCGTGGTGATTTGGTTAAGAAATTTAGAATTATTATAAAGATTTTTAATGTATTGTTCTGTGTTTTAGAGATTTAGACAATCTGAATTAAATTATAGTGTTATGGAAGCTCAACTAAATGTATAGAAGGTATATTTAAGAAGAAAGTATTGTATTTAATTTCAAAGCTTTGTGTGGAATTTGAAATTGACCAGAGTATTTGAATTTTTGGGGAAACTATTTATAATGAAATACTAAAAGAGGAGGATCCAAAAGAGGGAAGGTATAATTTGTTTATATAGATAAAATCTCAGCATATTTGGTAAAAAACAGAGGGAGATTCCAATTTTTTTTATTATTTTGGAGAGAGAGTTTAATTTTTTCGCGAAATGTTGCTGAAATATTCAATTTTTTCGAAAATAGTTATACCAGTTTTGTAATTATGCACAAATATACATAGTTATACTTTGACCATTTTTAAGAAATTATTAGTTTACTGTAATCTAAAGTTATGAATAATAGTTTAACCAATGATATTATGATGTTTTACAACATTTATGAAGATTATACACACTCATTTTGTTGTTTTACGAATTATATACAAATTTGGTTTCATAATGACATCCTAGGCAACAAACGTCTCATATTTTGATAAGATATGTATGGTAATATGTAAAAGATGTAATGTGATTATATGAAATCGTAAATAATTATGTGAAAGATGGAATGTGTTGATTAAGTATATTATAAAAACATGAAATTATAAATAATAATTTCAATATGAATTACATTCGTGAATATGTATATCATTTCTCTCTTTGATCTTCTAAGAATATGTATATTCCCCTCTCTATATGTATAAGTCTTACAAAGATATATCTCAAATAGTCTTATGTGTCATTGATTGATATATCACGCTTGTCTTCATCATTGGTTTACCATCTACACGTGGGGTAAACCATTATGAAAGTAAAGACTTGAGGAAAAAAACAAAATCAGAAATCGTTGGCTTCTTATTAAAATCAGAAGCGTTGGCTTCTTTAACAATCACTAAACCTACGATAGATAATAGTAAACCGATGGATTTTAATTAAACGACCAATTGATTGAAGTCCCCAATAGAGATGGGATCAATTTAACCGATGTCCATAATATACGATTGTTTATTTGCTTGGACTACCAACAAGATGTAACTTATCTTTATTTTTGCGCTATTATCCACACTAATCTTCCTTATCTTTTTCTCTAATACCGAGTATGTTATATCCTCAACTGACATTGTCTTTATCGTGATAACATTATACTTAGCATCCTTCGAATCCCATCGAAACCCATCTTCAGTTTTAATATAAGACCCACCAGTATTCATATGAATCATTGTTTTAATCATTCTATCTGAAAACAAATATAAACAACATTATCGTACTTTTGCTATTTTAACTAGTTATACATTTGTACATTGAATATTGAAATCGAGACTACATAAATCTGCATTCAACTCAAGATGAACCATAACCAAAATCAAATTTTTAACAAGAATAATTTACCTCACACTCCTTTTGTATCATGTTTTGAATCAGTAAACTTTCAATCTCTTTATTCTTCAATCGCGAGAAAAGAAAGGGGATCCCAAGAGAAAGTCGGGTTTGCAGCAAATCGGCTCTTTCCTCTTCAAGGGAGCTCATGCCGGAAGCTGAAGTTAGGCGTTAACCCGCGTCACGACGGAAGCCCCAACAGTTACTACCAAGATTGTTGCCGGAATCCGATTGAAGAAATCAGTTTTGTTGTTCCGTACAGTTCACAGAACGAAGAAGAGCGTTGGATTGGTTCTGATTGGTTGGATTGGTTCTGATTGGTTGGATTGGTTTGATTCATTTTAATTGATTGGTTCATTTAATTTTCACCAACCGAGATTGGTTGGATTGTTAAAATTTATTAATTTTCATTTAACTAAATCCAAGGGCGAAACAAGACTAAAATAGAGGGAGGAGAGTAGAGAGGTATTTCAGTCACAAAAAGAGTAGCTTAGTCAATGTCTTATCAACTAAGAGCCTTTAAATCATTGCCCCAAGTTGAACTTAGCAGTACAAAGTCTTTAACTATTTTCAAATCTTTTTTATTTTCTTTTTCTCGTCATTATTTTTTTTGTCAACATTGGACCACAACTGGTCGGTCCATTAGCCAAATTCTTACATAATGTAGGTGGTAGGACTCGATCCCTAGGTATGCAAGTGTACCTGCTTTTAGTGAACTTACCCCATGCCACTACTAGACTAAAGACCAGTTTCTTAATTATTTTATTTATATTTTGTTACCTATTTAGATAGATTTAGTCTTTAATGTAATTGCTAATATTTTGTACCAGTCTATAATTTCTTTGGCTAATATAACTACATTGATTTTTACAAAAAAGAATCGATCAATTTTCATATCAGAACATACGATTAGATTCAACAAAATACAAAGATGAGAAAAAAATAATATTTATCGTGTATAACATAAAAAGGTATATAACACAAAAAATGCACATATTCTATACGACTTTTTTTTTTGTCAAGAACTATTGCATTTAATACTTCAACTACTCAGTCAATATAGAGTTTGAAAGGACTTCTATACGACTAAAATTGTATTAGTGAGGTGTTTTCGGAAACATTAAGAAATGTAACTGGTTTAGAAATTTCAACAAATATAATTGGCTTGTATTGTATGGATGCAGAAATCTACAATCTAATTATTTTCTATGGAACTGTAAGAAAATTGATGGGCTAGCTATTTCCCGTGAGCAAGAAAAGTCCATATGTGACTTGATGAACTAGATTTTTGTTGGTGTAATTGTCTTTGTTATAGGTAAAAAGTAATCCAAACAAAGATCTTTGTTTAGGGTCGGGTTTTTTAATGGGGTTAAAATTACAGTTTATATTCGGGCAAAATTGGTTTGGTATATATAGATTTTATATTAAAACTAAAGATGACTACATATTCAAACGAAGAAACTCAAACACATTAGAGCTATTGAATAAAAAATGAAAAAGCATTCTTGAATTTAGAAAAAGATCTTAAACAATTTTGAGTATGTCGCCACACAGATAGATCGAACAATAAAGAAGCTCTTTAAACCAGAGTTTTGATTAAAAAAAATTCATAGTGGAGAAAAATATTCTCTCTTATGAGGAAGAAATACAATAAATCCATATAACATCATTGAAATACAATATGATTGTAATTAGATTATGTATTTGACGGTTTTTTAATCCAAATCCCTAATTCTTTCTAACAAAATTCTTCTGGATACGATTTTTGATCACTCAAATTGTCTTCTTCGACACCGACAAAGCTTTGCTTGCCGGTGTTGGGCCAATGAAGAATTTTTGTTGGTTTCTCCCATTAACTATAAGAAATATTTTCATGGGTTCATCTCTAAGGAAATGAAAGTTATGGTAACTAAGTTGAAAACCTAATTAAGAATGGAGTGATATTGACCCAAGCGAAAGTTAAGAAAGAAAACAACAGTCTCATGTGACATTGAACAAATAATTCGAAGCTTACGTATGGGTTGGATATAAAGATCATAATTAATCTGAGAGATATGATTGCATTATTCAAAGTTCAGTGACGTCTTATAATGTTACAAAGCTAATAAAAGTGGTCTTCGATATTTCCAAGTTAAAGCAAGCTGACGATTACTTTGACCAAAAATTTAGAGGTTATCTTTTCCTCCTATTGAATAAGACAAATAAAAGTTATCGACTTTCATATTTGTCACTGATTCATACTTTCATATTATTTTTCTCACCTTCTATATTAGCTTTTCTAAAAAATAATCATTTTATGAGGTTACCAATTTACTATATCTATTGCTTAAAATTTATACCTTAATTTTTTTTTTTTAATATTATAGAATAGAGAGAAAACAAATCTTTGATATCAAAATCATTAACTGAATCATTCTAATTACTAGATTAAAAAAAATTCGGCATATATATATATATATATATTGTTTATTCATTTAATTACAAACAAAACTAATCTAACCATTCAACTTAATTCACAAATAGATTTTACATGGGATGAAAAGGAAGAAAAAAGAAGTTCAAATTTTTATTATATAGAGACCAGAGGAATTATTGACGGATATATTTGTATGTAATCTGTCGGAAATAGGTTTTATGGAGAATATCAAATTTGTTTACTATAGGCTGAGCATAAGAACTTCATATTTCTGATGGATTTCATGCAAATATATCTTCACGCAAATGTAAAAACGATTTCAGATAAAATTTAAAACGATTACTTTCAATATATTGGATTTTCGGTCAATTTCATCAGATTATTAATTTTTAATTTTAGTGATTGGTGGTTGTTTCATCTATTAAACGAGACAAAATTATCTCGATCTTACAGGATACACTTTTCTTTTATAACAAAAAAACAACTAGTTATTTGTGGGCTATTCACGAAATAATATATTACAGTCAGGATACCTTTGAAAGGACAAAACATGGAATTCGCTCTTTACTTACTTCGGAAGTATTTATAAAGAATACTTGATCTGAATTTTAGCATAAGATTTTTGAGTACTCAGATTGGATGTCTTTAGACTTTATGAGAAGTGGCTGCAATTTGTTTAATCTTTGATAAACGCCCCAACTTAAAATGCTTATAGATTATAACCTCAATGAAATGTATCAATGATTCAACGTGCTAACTAAAGATTGTAGTGGAATTTTACTCTCTATTTTTCTTTTTAGAAATTTTGATTTGACATGTAAACCCGAGTTCGACTCAAGAAATTTGTGGTTACTTATATAATATTATTAGATATTTGAAAATAAAAACTTGGTTATAGATATGATCTTGTTGATCAAATTATTGACAAAAACTCATTTTTATTGGTGAAACTCTTTGATATTTTTTTGGTAAATTTATTTTTTCAGTTGGGATCCCAAAAAACTCATCGACTCATCTATTTATGTGGAGAAAAACTATTTACGTGGTACATTTTTATTTTGTCAATTTGATTGACAAATTTCGATTTATATCCCAAATTCAACCTAACTTTAAAATTCTCTACTCACATATAGTATGGTGGAGTCGAACTCTAGATGTTTGAACTATTAAATGAGACATGTAACCACCAAACTGAAAAAAACTCTCCACGTGGTACACATGTTTTTATTTTTTTGGTAAATATTATTTTTAACCAAGTATACCTAATAACTTTATGTTTATGACCGTGGAATCTATTTTCTTTTTAAGTTAAAATAGAACATGTTCCATGATTATTATAGAAACTACAGTTCTACCCACATCTCAAAAATTTATGATGGAGGGTTCTTGAGACATCACGATTATGGTGAAGAACTTTATATTGATCACAAATAGCTTTACACGTACAATGTTCCACCACAACGAATGGACCTCTACTAAATTTATCTTATGTAATTTCTAATACGTCCTACTATTTAGGATTTGATTCCCTATAGGATAGAAACATCAATTAATTACTGATCAACCGTGAAACCAAACACAACTCCTACCATGTTATAGTTAAAATATGATCTCAAACTGGTTATAGTATTCCAATGTAAAACTTTTCTTAATATATATCCCTATAATTTTCCTTAGATAATACGAAATACATAGAACTATTTATAATACTTTTTCACAAATTCTACTAATATTTTTGTGATCTTATACTATTTTGATTAATAGACTTTTTTTTCTTTTGCCTTTCTATCATTCTCTATCTTGAAATGTGATTTTTTTCTTTCTTTGTGATCGTTCAGCTAACTAATAAAAGTATCTTTAGAAATAAAATATTTGAAACATGTGTCAATACCATGAAGCAGAAAAGAAATTATTGCACATATATATATATATATTAACATGCACATCAAACACAATACACTTAGCTTTCCAAATACAATAATTGTCTTAATAATTTAATCAAATAACTTGAAAAGAGATAATGGCATGATTGTTTTAAGAAACATGATAACAAATTAACTATACATGGATTCCTTGGACCCCATATTTTAGAAATATGAAGTAGAAAAGTGAAGATGTTGGATTAGTGGTTTAAATGCAGAAGTTAATTTTGATGTATTTTTAATTTATTTTCAGGTGGAATGAATGTTTTACTCCCCCATCATTTTAGTATTAACAAAAGCTGCTCTCATATTTGTAAGGATTATGGTCGAGAACCTAAACCTCCCGATTAACAAAATAAATTAAAAATAATTATGGGTCGTGAAGTGATTTTGGTTTAGTGATATGTGGTAAGTTCACAGAAAGTAGATATTTTCTCACATCCAAGAATCGAGTTTTATTGTCTACATTACGTAGAAATTAAGCAAATAGATCGGTCAGTTATGGTCCAATGTTGACAAAAAAGTTAAAAAAAATTAATCATGGGTCGATGACCTATTTTGTTCGAAACTGTCATATAGAATCATTTATACCCAAACTTAAGAAGCCTAGTTAATTTTTCCCATATTTGGGTAGAAAAAATGATATATTATAGTTTTAAGGGAGAAATAGTTCGTCGACCCAATGATTTTACGGAGAATTTGAGTCTTTGATCATCTATAAACGTTCTCTAATGATAAGAAAATCTAGATTTTATGGATATCGGTTGTCGTATGTAATTCTCCTGGTTATATAAAAAAGTGTTGGGTTAATGTTAATGAGTATGAAACCTCAAACTCAAGAGTAAGAAAGAAAATAGAGAAGAAGATTGGAACAAACACTTGGAACTCCACTCTCTCTATTTCAACTAGCCATCCTTCCCTCTCTTCCATAATTGAACCTTGCGTCACCATTCACTTTCTTATTTTCTATATTTATTTACACCAAATCATATCTTTGTTTCACTTTTGGTTATTAAACTGAAGATATCTATGATTATCTTACTTTACTAAACCATTTTGTTTTAAGTATATTCAACTATACACAAAGAAAAATTCTACCAAAACATTGTAACTTGGCTTTTATTGTTTGGGCTATCGTTTTCGGTTACATGTACTACATAGTTTATTCTAAAATGAACATAAAGCTCTACAAAAATTAGCCACAACTTGTTTGTTAATAATAAACATAGATATTAATTAAAAGCAAACCTGCTTTTGGTGTGTACGTTAGCTCTTTGTAATGTTTTTTTTTGTCAAATAATTTTAGATCGGTAATACTTGATTCATAACCTAAAATTTATTACTCAATTTTTTTAGAATTTTACTTGTAGTGGAGAGGTATCAAATCCATTATATCAAAGCCAATAAATATATATATCAAAAAAAATAACAATTTGCAACCAAAGATTTTTGACCAATTTTAGATTATTATATTTTTTTTTGATTATTTTTGATCAAAAATATGTAGAAAATTATTTTTTGACCAAATTTATATTCTTGTTATAGTCAAAATTCAATTGTTTTATAGTAGTGATATCATTAAAACCACCTGATTGAAAATACTTTGGTCACTTTGTAATGTATTTTCATGAAGTTTAAATTAGTTTATATTTCAATATGTAGTATGAAATCATCACTATTTACTGCCCTTAAATGAACATGCTATTAATGATATGTCCTGAACCGAGCAATCGATTGATTCTATCTCTAGAATCAGTCTAGTCAATTGTAGATGAATCATCTTTGATTTAACGATTTCTATAAACAAATCATTTTTGGATCCCGACTAGAAACACTTGAGGCTGTTTGACCCGGTAAAAAGTTGGCTTATATTGTATCTCTTATTGGAAAGATGATGCACTTTAAAATAAAAGAAGCAAGTAGTCAAGTAGAAATGTAGAATGTGTTGGAAACCAACCGAAATGCAATTAATTGGACTATTGAGTCAAAATAGTAAATTTGGTCAATAATTTAAAAAAATTGTACATAACATGTAAGAACAAATAAAAATACTAAATTAGATGGATAAAACATGATTTATAATTTAAACTCTACAGTAAAGTAATTACTTTCGATATGTGATAGAGTAGGCTACAAAGATAGACACTAAACTATTTAACCAAAAATATATTCCTGTAAATTTTACTGTATATTTAAATAAATTTCAACAATTATGAATTAGTCTATTATTCTTCGAATTTTTGGTAATTGGACACCTTAAGCGAACAACAAAAAAAGTTGTCTCTTGCATCAGCAAATAAAAGATGTTTTTTTTTCCAAATGGGTCAATCAAAAGAGATATAAAACCAAATCATATCATTACAAAATTAAGATATGATGTAAATAGATAAGTGACAAAATTCTACTCAGATTAAAGAGAGAATAAAAGAAGCATCAAAATTGCGCTTATCTACTCACGAATATCCCACTTGTAGCATCTTACAGTGCGTCGAATCTACTGACCTCATGAGACTTATACATATGACTGACATAAATACAATCCAAACACCACATACTTTATATATTCCTTCTATAAACCTCTACGAAGTTATGTTTTATTAACATCATTTTTTTACTGCATAAATTCTTGGCCAAAATTCCACCTAATTTTTTGAGATCATAGAAATGCAGACTTTTTTCATCATACAAACAGATTAAAATCATAATGAAAAGAAAAATAAAAAAAATTCAGACAAAATACTTCAACTATTGGTATATTTATTCATTATAAGAATTTTTATCTGCTGTTATGACGTTCTTTTGGCCTGTGGTGGCTCGACTCTATAGTTGAGATAATATTTTTCTGAGTTTTTGTCTTTAATAGTTCTAATTAAATTATTTTTTGGCTGTTGTATCATTCAGCTATTTTTTAAGCTTTGTCTCTAGAGATTTTTCTGTTTTATGTCAGTTTTTATATTTTGTCTATATAATTTCACTAATAAAAAAAAAACGCTTCAACTATTGCACCACATTGATTATAAATATCATGATACCATTAATCTTTAAGCAATAACATGGTTCATAATTAGACAATCCATAACAATTGCTTGAACATGACAACCAATTTAATTTACCAAAAAAAAAAGCAATGAATTCAATTCGTCATCACTTCAACAATCCATCAATCAAGCAATAGTAATAACAGTATACCATTTTATCCATAAAATCTCTTAGATTTCTATGTGACTCGACTGCAATCACTTCAAGAAATCAAGACCCTATCATCCATTTCCGTATCACCTGATATAACTACATAAATCATTAATTAAATAAAATTGATAAATTCTTTCTCTTTTACTTTTTTTTACAGGTGGCAGACCTAAAAAATTATTTTACATAGATCAAGTAATTTTTTTAAAATATAATATAATTTATTTAGAAAATTTATCATAATTTTCAAAAACATAAAAATAAAATCCATAAATATATTAAAATATAAAGTAAAAAAAAATCAGCTGAAAATTATGGATTTTGTTCACATGCCCAAAAATAACCAATCAGCTGAAAACTTTTAACAAATTTGGCTAAACTAAAAATATTTTATCTAGTTAAAGGTGTCATTTGACCACCCTAACTTCTATGATCCGCCAATACATTCTTACCACTTATAATTAGTAATAAATAAATACATATTTAACATGAATTATAAAAGTACTACTAGAAAAAAAAAAAAAGATACCAAATTTTTTCGAGAAAATGAAAATTTCCTACAGGAATAATCAATCACATTTGGCATATTGACAAGCCGACATCATGTGAATAAAGACCGATAAAAATCAAATCAGGAATAATAAAGTTTCACTGACGTAATTAAAAAAGAATAAATTAGAGAACAATAATTTATGAAAAGTAGAAAAAAGAAAAAAAAAGAATGAAACAAGATGGTTCCCAGATTTGGGCATCGCACTTAGGTCTGTTGGAATCCTAATTCGAGAGCACCACCTTCTCTTATTTTACCCCACTCACCTTTTACTTCTTCACATTTCTTTATTGCCCCTTTAATTTCATTTTCTTACATTTCTGTCCCCTATATATATTTTTATTATTTTCGAAAAAGCCTCCTTAGTTTTTAATTGTAAACATCTACTTGTTTTGTTTTGAAGTACTTAAATATTTAGAACTTTTTTGCACTTTCATTCTGGGTTAAGTAAATAAAAAGTGTATATTAAACTCTTGAAAACTACATAACAAAAACTAAATCTATACAAATTAAAATTCGGTGATTATACAAGAAGTTGCAGATTAAACTATTGACAACTGTTTTATCAAAAATGTATTATATAAAAATTTAAGAGTTTTTTTCTTTCTTTTTCTTTTCAGCATTTTAAGTCAAGAAATCAGTCTGAAATTTAAAACTGTAATTCTTCACACAAAAAAAAGTGATAATCTTTTAGTCATTTTAGCTTAAAAATAGACCATTTTAATTCAGTACTAAATCTCTGAATTTTCTACGTGATTTAAATATTTAATCATAGGTTGTCTAATCCCATTCACTCCTAAAAAGCAATTATATTGTATTAGCTTTTTGATTCGTAAAATAAAATAAAATAAAATTAAGGAATCAACAACAAGATTTCCACTCTCGTCGCATTATCTTAATTACATAAAAAAAAATTTTAATATTTATTTTCCAAAAATAAAATAAAATAAAAATGAAAATTGTTTCTTTATTCAGAATGAAATCTAGTTGACATTAAGGGAACAAAAACAAAAATAACAAAAAATCAATCACTTCTTACACATAGCCAAAAAAAAGAAGGAATAAGAATAATTGCTGGCAATTAATTTTGTGAAATGTCACATCTTACAAATATGTATATATCAACCATAGTATCGTATCCTCAACTCACATGTATCTGGAATTAGACATATCAAAGCTGAATATCTTTGTCTATAGATCATGTTCCCTTAGTGTTTTACACATGCAACATTTACAAAACGCTAAATTCTTTGATAAAATATTCTTCATCTTCATATTGTAATGTTACTTGCCGAATGTTCCAACTTGTCTAATAGTAAACAAGGATGAATTCACAACCACGAATTACACGAGTTATATTCAGGGATGTACTGAAGAGTGAATTTTGAATAGAATTTATAAATTTTCAAATAATTTTAGCCGAATTTAGTAAAAATTTTATGATTTGTATTTCCTAAACCCAAAAACTACTGGTCAAATAGTTAAGTATATATTTATGCAGTTTTTTTTCACTTGAGTTTGATTGTTGATATTCGGGTAATCTTAGAATTTAAACTATAGATCAACAAAATTATGTCTATCCAATTAATGATTAAAAAAATCTTTTTATATTCCATTTAAAACTACGAGATTATATATTTCAACTAGATAATTCTCCTAAAATATTTTAAATTCACTCAAAAATCATTAGTCTACCAACACAATTTTCTAGTATTTTTAATATCAAATGATCCAATAACATTCAATTTATAGTAATAATTTAATATACTAGTTTTTTTTAACAATTAGATCGTCAAAACTTGATTCATAACTCAAATCTTTCCAAACCTCAAACAATATCACACGGGACTACATAACTCCCCGAAATAAAATTATGATAAAAAAACTATAGATATATATTTAACCATTTGACCAAAAACACTTCTCCCAATATACTCCATATTTAAAATGGTATTCGAGAGAATACAGTTTAACCTTATTGGTATTAAAATACTTAGAAACAAAACTGATCAAACACAAAACTATACAAAATACACTTGTTTGGCTGCAATGACTTCAACAATTGTTAATAGTTCGTAGTGACGACAATTCCACTAAACCTTAAACGTCGCGTTGTCTTTTCCTCTCAAGCGAAGCCTCTGTTACCGACAGAGTGTTCACAGAAGCTAAAGAATCAATCATGGTGCTTGTTCTTTTAATAATCATACATTGACATATACACACACACCCACTTACATTAAACACTCATCGTGCTTAATTGTACTTATGATACTAATTCCATTAATTAATTTGGAAAAATTGATAATCTTTTGGTTCTAGTTACTTTATAATTAGAAGAGAAAATTTTCTTAATTTAGTGAATTTTCATTATCGTATTTATATCTATTAATAATTAAGAGACTTAAAACGTTAAAAATAAATTAAAAAAATGTCCAACGAAACAATCATTAAACCCCTTTAGCATAGACAGTATGGAATCCACTCTTAGCACCACCATCGAACAATATCTTCCATTTTGTCTTTTGCTTAATCCAAAATAAAAAATAAAAACTATAGTTGCCAAATCAATAATAGATTTTTAAAAAAATATATAAGATAAAAAAAAAGAATTATTTTGCAATGTATCTAGACGATCTAGAAACACTTCTTATCACAAATACACGTTTTCTCTCAAAAATAAAAAAAATAATTTTCGATTATTGTGTTTTTTGTCCAATAATATCATTTCTTTTTATAGTTTAAAAGAGATTTTTTAAGAAAATAAAGGTTGAAAATAACAAACCAAATTTATAATGAGAATGAAAAGGAAATTAATCGCGTCACGGAGGAGCACTAAGACTAAAAAGTTTTTGGTATTCAATGTGTCAAAACCCCACTTCTTATTAAACAAAATAAAAAGTTGTAAATAACATCAAAACACACTCCAATACATATTTTTTTTTTAAAAAGTTAAATATAAGACAAAATAAATAAATATTTCTTTAATGGGTATTGCATTATTGTTTAGCTAGAGATCCACTTGAGTTTAACACATCCTCCCTCCTCTCTTCTTTCTATCTCTTTGCAATTTTTTTCTCTATAATTATATAATTATTTATACAAAAAAGAGTCTAGCTCATTTGGAATGCTAGCTATACATATAATAATTATTTACTTTATCTAGATATGATCAATCTAAATTAGTTTTAGAGAGACATAAATCAATGATCTATGTATTAAACAAACGAGAGACATACATACAAACGAAATATATACAAGGGTTGGTATAATTTTGTCTTTTATGAATAGAGGAATCTACTTTTGTCTATTTTATTACTTAATGTTACGAATTGGACATGCGGGTAGACAAAAATTAATACGCATTTTGTATATTAAAATTTGATATTTTTAATCTATGACGATTAAGATAACTAATTATAGTACATATCACAATCCTATATTGCTTTAGGGTTTTGACTTACGCGGCTTATCTTTGTGTATAGAGAGATATTTATAAAAATTGATAGAAACTATTTAAACTTAAAGGAACTATACAAAAGTGTTAGATATAATTATCAAAGAAATTCATCAAAAAAAAATTATCAAAGAAAAAAGAAGTGCTAAATATTACGATTTATGAAAAGTAATTCTAGTCCATTGCAAACTCCTAGTTACTTAGCTTTTAACTTACGCATCTTTGTTTTGTATATTTATACGTAATGTTCAATGTAACATGAAAGAAAATATACGAGACACTTTTGACATAAATGTTTGCTTGTATATTGTTCTTTTTATTATATTGGCTTAATAATGTATCTTATTGATTTTAGTTTTCTCATTATTTGAATTTTTCGAATACGTATCTGTATTTTCCCAAATTAGTCCGAATTAAAAAAATTATTTTGGAATGTAAGTTTTAAGTTTCGAATTTCCCATACTTGATTTGATACCTAAATTATTCATCCCGTTCTATTATGAAAATCTTTCATAAACTTTTTGTTCATGATCTATATTGTAATTTTCTGTCTTATTTTCGTTATAGATATACCTATTAGAAAATGCAGTAATATAAATAAAATAAAATTTTAAAAAAATCAAGATAAAGAATAATTAAAAGAAATTGTGGTTTGAGTTTGCAAATACCAAAAAACAAAGATAATAAAAATGAAATTGATGAATTGAGAAGGTGAAAGCGTTCGGGCAAAAGGGTTAGAGACACCAATCTAGAAAACAAAACAGTGATGTATAGTTTGATCCACTATGGTCGCACCAACTATTATGTTCAAGTAATCTAATAGACTAAACTGTCCTTTATTATATAAAATATAAACATGCTTTAATAAGTGATCGTTGTCCTGACAACTAATATAGGGCAAAAGGGTTTTTGTCTCAATGAGTGTGGTGAGGTGAGTTATCAACAAAATTGCAATCGCTTTCATTAACGTGGATCAACATGTAAGCTTTGCATTCAAATATTATATTTCATAAACAAAACTGTCAATTGAAACTTTTTAAGAGCTACGAGTTATTTCCATGGTTAACTGAATATGTGAGTGCCCGATAAATTTTTGTAGTTGTGAGATTTGTCGGGTTTATCTAAATTATCAAGTCAGTTGAAACTTTTAAAAGCTATAAGTCATATCCTGTAACATGATATGATACGTGAGTGTCTTACAAGTTTTCATGTGGGTTTTATCTCGATTATACTCAATACCAATGAAAAATTATATAGTTATACCCATTGGAAGCCTTTAAGTGAGAAATGAGTGTTGATGTGTGATTTTGTATATCAAGATATCATTAAATGTTCCACAATAACTATTATGTTGAAATTACACACCAACTATTCATCACAATCATGAACGACTTTATTTTTGTACTTAAAATACCAAAAAACTTCATTAGCCATTTAAACAATTTTCTATGTCTTTAAGTATTGTCTTCCATTTACCATTATGATGTAAGCAGATTTAATTATATCCATATATCTAAATTATCGTACATAAGGATTGAAATGGATATGTAGAAGATTATGCAAAAATTAATTTCGGTATAGACAAAAAGTGAGACTGAAACATTCAAAATGTTACATTTCGGCTCGCTTTCCGTGGAAAAGTTTCTGTATTTTAAAATTATTTTTTTGTCAACGTATTTTTAATTAAGGTATTTATTTTAATTAACCACGGAATATATTCCATAAATATTGAATCTGACAGATTTATTTTTTGGAAATATCCGTCAAAATGTCTAAAATTTTAATAATAATTAACCTATTTCCAACGGATTATTTCTTTCGGAGTTCCGTCTAGTAAGCCTAGTACAAACGATTTCCAACGGTTCTGATTGATTGGTGTCGCATGACATGTCTCTTAGAAAATCAATACTAATTCAAGTTATACGTTAAAAATAACTAATCTTAGTATATATACATCTTCTAGTTGCTTAATTAGGACTTCACTTATTATGTATTATATATTCGTTTATTTACATTTATGATTATTATATCTATCTACCGAGAAATATTGGTGAGATTTGCAACCTAAGCTTTTCCAACTTTTTACAATTAAGGAAAACTAATTTTAAAAACTATTTTTTACCAAACACTATATATAATATGCAATCACTCTTTAAATTTCTTTTAAAATATTTTTCAAAATTATTTGATATAACTAAAGTTCCACTTTACTGTCAGAAAACAGATCCTGATTTGGTAAATAACTGAAAATGGAAAGAACCATATATATTTTGAGAAAATAATAGTATCAAATTAATAGATAGATGTCTAAAGTGAATTTTAAAATGTACCCATCATCCTAAATATTGTAGGTTAGATTTGCAAAACCTAAAGCTCAAAACTTTTTACAATTACTGAAAATATATTTTAAAAATATATATTTTCACCAAACACTATATAATATGCAATCATTCATCAATTTTTGTTCAAAAAAATATTTTCTAGCATTTGATATATTCAAGTTCCACTTTTTTATGTCATTATAATGTTTTGTATAGTTAGAATTTATTTTTTAGTGCGAATGCATGGAAATATAAAAGATTATGTAATTAGTAAACATTTTTCCATATATATAATCTTTAAATTAACCTATCTATTTAAATTACGACGACAAAAATTAGTATATATACAACTTCTTATTGTCTTAGAACTTAGTGCTTTTTTATTTTTATTTTGAAGTATACTTAATCATCATATATTTATCTTTTTAATATATACATCTACAATTATTTTTTCTATCATCCTAAAAAAATACAAGAAATCTGCAAGCTAAACGCTTGAAACCTTTCACAATAACTAAGCCTTTTAACAACAACAAAAAACTTTTCACAATGACCAACAAATTTTAAAATCTATTATTTATGTATACTACAAAATATGTGACCATTTTTCATATTGAGCTTATGCCATTATTATTTTTATTTGATATGATTTTAGTTTAAACGCTAGTTGATTATAAACATCTTGACGCCGAAGTAAAACTGAAGAAAAATAAAAGTGAGAAGTAACTTGTTTAATTAGTAAGATTAAGAAATTTAATAGATAAAAATTCTAGAAATAATTACACGTATATATGTGTACTATATTGTAAAAAAAGAGTCATGTGTATGCACACACAATCATCTTACCACCTACTACTTGATAACAAAAACTATGTGATATAGCAACTTTAATATAATGCAAACACGTGTTACGCATTGAACATAAAAATCAATACATGTAAATGTACACATAAAATTTTAATCACATTTCTCTACTATGGAGTCGTTTGAAGAAAAAAGAAAAGAAAAAAAAAAGAAGTTATAAAAAATTCCAAACGAATTGTGTATGACATATTTTTTTGTTGACATGCATATATATGAATAAATAAAACATGTGCAAGAATTCAAATAATTATCTTTGATCAAATCGTTAAATGTTTACTTATGCAATTATTTTTATCAAGAGTTTGATTGTGAAGAATCATATAATTCATTGTAATATTATTTTTGATTTGAGTCAATCTAACAAATTTTAAAAAATGTGTAGTAATATAGTTTTTATTAAGTTAAAAGTTTATTTTTATGCATTTTTCATTGATCGAGTTTGGCTCCAAATAACTATGTAATTCTACGTAATAGGATTTTAACTATATATTGAGTTTTGTTAATATAAATGATGAAAAATATATATGTGTGTGGATAAGAAATTCTATTTCTGTTACTTATTATTGATATATATCAATAAAGTTATAAGAAAAAAGAGTAGTAGTTAATAAAAATATTCGAAAAGATACGTAGACGTATTATTGAGTGAACAAAATAATCAGAGTATCTCTATAATCTAACTTTTGCTTCGACTATAAAAAGGAGTCATTCCCCATTAGAAATTGCCTCAAACAATTGCAGCTTTATCTCATCACTCACCAAATATCTCTCATCTATCTAAAGAGAGAGAGATTGGGAGAATTATATATCTATATATATACACATACACATAAACAGATATAGAGATTATATAGTAGTCAAATTATATACAAAACTATAAGATATAATCTCGATAGAGTAACAAAAATGAAAGGTGGAAGCTTAGAGAAATTGAAGCCAATATTGGCTATAATGTCACTGCAATTTGGGTATGCAGGCATGTACATCATCACTATGGTCTCATTTAAACATGGCATGAACCATTGGGTTCTTGCTACTTATCGTCATATCGTTGCCACTGTTGTTATGGCTCCCTTTGCTCTCATTTTTGAGAGGTACGCATTCACTTACACATATTCTTCGAGTTCGGATAGAATATTACTTATGTCTCAAACCGTATGGAATATTGATACGAATAAATGTATTGTTTGCAGGAAAATCAGGCCAAAGTTGACACGAGGAATGTGTTGGAGGCTTCTTGCTCTTGGGATTCTAGAGTAAGTCTCTTTCATTAAGAACCACTTTTTTCTTTACAACTTTAATTTTTTTAAGAGTTTCTGATTTTAATCACATATATATTCCATATATGTACACATATGGAAGATTCAATGGACCAATATTCTTTTAATTCTTTTTTTAACTAGGAGAATCTCAAGTGAAGTCCAGATTAATTTTTAGGACCACATAAATCCGAATATTATTTATTTAAATTTCTTTTTATGTATATATGAGTACAAAGATAAATATTATAACCGGATTGACAATTGTTTTCTTTGTTTTGAAAAACAAAAATCTTTGTAACATATTTAAAATTAAACCACTTATATTCTAATTTATTTTCTACTCTAAAATATGATTGGTTTAATTTAAAATTTTTACAAAGATTTTTGTTTTTCCCAACAATGATGCAATTGTCAATAAGTCCAACTGTATAATAATAATAATAATTACGTTGCAAAATTAAACGTTACTTATAGTTTAAAAGTTTTTGTTTTCTTGCAGAAGTTTAGCTATATATTTATAGTTGTGATAATTCATGAGTTCGAGTACGTTACTGTCTCCCTTTTTCAGTTGGGGTACGTTACTTAGGGAGATTAACTACTCACATTTCATGCTAAAAATAAAGCTAGACTCTTATAAAAATATGATTTTTCGTTTTAACAACCTTATTACAATTATAGTACCAAGAGTCTAGAGTTTAGAGTCTAGAGTCTTTATATTCGTTAATATAAAGAGTTTAAAAATTATATATCTTGGAAATTTTGATTTAATATATATAGATAGATATTAGATTAATGGTAATGAGATCAGCACCCACAACAAACATCTTTAATGTGAATGTGTGCTTATTGCTTATCCTACGTACACGTTTTCCTTTTCATCTTTCCAAAAAGCATACACTAATTATTTTGCTAAAAACAAAAAATGATAAAATAAAATAAAAGAAGTAAAATGTAATAAAAAATTAATTTGATTGCAGGCCACTTATGGACCAGAACTTGTACTACATAGGATTGAAGAACACATCAGCATCGTACACTTCTGCCTTTACCAATGCACTTCCCGCCGTCACTTTCATTCTTGCCCTCATTTTCAGGTTTTTTTTTCTTTTACTTCTTTTAATTTTTTATTCTTCTAATTATTTACTTTTTATTAACCAAGTGAAATTGTCAATATTAATCAGGCTTGAGACAGTCAACTTTAGAAAGATACACAGTGTTGCTAAAGTGGTAGGAACTGTAATCACTGTTGGAGGAGCAATGATCATGACATTGTACAAAGGTCCAGCCATTGAGATTGTGAAAGCTGCTCATAGTTCATTCCACGGTGGCTCTAGCAGTACCGCCACGGGTCAACATTGGGTCCTTGGAACCATTGCTATTATGGGCAGTATCTCAACATGGGCTGCTTTCTTCATTCTACAGGTATATTATCAGGTTCAATATATTTCATAAGTTTCAAATCAAATTGCACAGACTATTTTTTCTATCTGGTTCTCGGATAAATGGACCATAAGATTTGACTAATTTAGAGACTAGAAAAACCATGTATCAACATAATTTATATTAACAAATAAATAAATTAGATTAAAATCGAATATCCCAAAACCAATTGCTTAACTCAATTTGTATATATTTGTTTTTAAGTAATATTTTGTTTTTCAACTTGATTAACTAATTTTGGAATCGTATTTTTTTTTTCCTTTCACAGTCGTACACGTTGAAAGTATATCCAGCAGAACTATCATTAGTGACGTTAATATGTGGAGTAGGATCGATCTTAAACGCCATAGCTTCTCTCATTATGGTACGTGACCCGAGCGCTTGGAAAATCGGCATGGATTCCGGTACACTCGCTGCGGTTTACTCGGTAAGATAATAATAATAATTATTATTATTATTATATTTTAGAAAAAAATTTGTAAAAAAACATTTAAAAATAAATCTAACAAATATTCCATTGTTATATATGATTTCAGGGAGTGGTTTGTTCAGGCATAGCATATTACATACAAAGCATTGTGATTAGACAACGTGGTCCTGTCTTTACGACATCGTTTAGTCCAATGTGTATGATCATCACTGCCTTCCTCGGTGCTCTTGTTTTGGCTGAGAAAATTCACCTCGGAAGGTAATTATAATTTTTTTTTTAAAAATACTCATAGTGATTTTTATATATATTCACAAAATTTGTATTACTTAAATTTTGATGAATTTTATTAAATTGTGTGAATTTATTTTGCAGTATAATTGGGGCAATTTTTATAGTTGTTGGACTATACAGTGTGGTATGGGGAAAAAGCAAAGACATTGTCGATCCTTTGGACGTGAAAGTCATTGCTAAAGATCAAGAGCTTCCGATAACTAATGTAGTCAAACAAACCAACGGTCACGATGCTCTGGATGCACCTACTAATGGTGTACTTGTCAAAACCTGATCCCAACTCCATCCAACAACTCCATGTCATTTTTGTGTTTTTGTTTTTGTTTTTGTTTTTAATTTCCTAATCTATGCTTAACTTTACTATCTGTATGTTTATATTTCTACTTTCTTGTATTTTGAATTTTCCAAAAAATGCAAATGATGAGTGATCATTTGTTAAAAATTGCATCTTTCAAAAAAAAGTTGAGTGAAATAATCTTGTATAACTCCAATGAACTAGAGTTCAAATGTGGATATTATGTTAAAAAGCTTAGTTTTTTTATATCTAACAATTAGATCGACAATGTCCGATCCATAGTCTAAAATCTACATCCTAAAATCTATTTTTTTTAATCTAAAAGTGTAGTGAAAAAAAATCAAACTTCGGTAGTCGATACCAAATCATTAGCTAAATCATTATAACCATGAGAGTGACAGTATCTTGGCGAAGAGCATAACTTTTGTTTGGTAACTTTCATAAGATGAGAAAATAGTCAAATTAGTACATTCAATAATTTGGTGTCAAAATTATAAATTATACAAAATATAAGGGTTTGTTACGAAATTAGTCAAAACAATAACACGTCACACGTGAGAAACATGTGATTTGTTCACCTGTCTGTCATCTTCTCCAATTGGATCTCTTTCTCTCTTCTCTCTCTGTGACTTGGTAAAAATGGCGATGTGGGGTATTCGAGTACGGATCTTTAATATGGAAAACGGGTTTTCCATTTGAAGAAAGCCTCCCTGGTTTCATCAAAGGCTATCGACGTGTTTTCCACCAAGGTCACACTCACTCTCTCTCTATAACTCTTTCTTTCTCTAGAATATAGTAATAAAAAATGGAAACTTTACAGGTAGTACTGATCATAGAGGAACTCCGGAATTCCCGGGAAGAACAGTGACATTAGAAGCTGTTGATGAAGAATTGTGTTTATGTCTTATGATCTAAACATCAAATATAATCTTTATTCTTATTAGATCATCAAATTAATAACTTTATCTGGTAAAATAATCAAATTACACAGTGGGGAGTTGCTTATAAGATAACCAAAGAAGAAGACAAAAGAGAAGCTTTTACAGTAATCTTTGTGTTCTTTATTGAATTTTATCTGTTTCGTTACATTATTTTGTGTGTATGTGATCTTGTCTGTTTTGTTGTGTCAGCATTTAGAAGTTTGGGAGAAACAATATGATCAAAAAGAGTATGTTGATTTCTTTACAGTGAGTCTTCTTTTGTTCTCTGCTTCTTCAAACTTTTGTAAAAATGGTTTATGTTGAGCTTGTGACAATGTTTTCTTTGTTGTAGGATGCTAATGCTTCAGAACCAGCTGTAACAGGAGTTATGGTGTAAGAATCACATAAAAATCAATCCATCCGGTATAGATCTTAAACCGAGTAACAATGTCGTCTTTGTTTGAATTCATCAGATACATTGATTCTGCTGACAAGAAGAGCAACAACAACTACTTAGGACCAGGTCCTCTTGAAGACATTGCCAAGTAAGTGAGTTTTGTGTTTAGAGTATTCCTCTTAATGGATTGTATATTGAATCTTTTGTTTTCTTGCATTTGCACAGACAGATAGTGAAAGCAGAAGGACCTTCAGGACCAAACAGAGACTATCTCTTCCACCTCGAAGTGGCTCTTGGCCAACTTGGTAAACAACTTCTTCTGAGAATAACAAATCTTTTCTTTCAGTCTTTCAGATTCTAAGGTACTAACATCTGGCTTTGTGTGCTTTGATATCAACCAGGGTTTAAAGATAAACATGTCACAGATCTTGCAAACCAAGTTAGGCTCATTCTTACAGAGACCCAGGAGTTTCAGTTGATGCCACCACCAACAATGTCTAGATTCTCAGTTTCGTTTTGATTTATCGAGAAAGAACAAATCCAATTGATCAGAGATGCTTTTTGCATCCCAATTCAATGTTATATCACTATCAATCAACTCTCTTCTATACTCATATTTGATCACATCACAGACTGAGCATACGATTCGTCAAGTCTTTGATTCCCATTTGGTAGTTATCGCTGTGATAAGAGAGTTTCACATATTACCTGATTAATATTCATCATAATCTTAAGTTGTCCAATCTATCCAAGTTGGGTTTAAAATTCCATACCACAGAGTCATAGTTATGGTTAAAGGCTAAAGATTTAATTCACAAGGAGATACAAAAGCAAGTTACAGTGATAGAAAATAACCCTTACGATGGTAAGACACTGAGACGAGCATAGAAGAGACACAGTGAAATCATTCGCTTTCTTCTTCACCATCATCCTCTGCAAACAAAGCCAAGGATCAACAGTTTTATAGCTTGATCAGTCATTTAGATGAAAGATCAAGATTCTCACCGTTGTTTGATTCTTCTTCGCTTTGGCTTTTTTCCTCAGTTTCTTCATTACCTCCTTCTTCTTCTTCATCATCATCATCCCCATTTTCAGATTCTTCTGGTTCGTCACTCTCACTCTCACTTTCCGCAACTAGTTTAGGCTTTGGAAGAGGTGCAAAACTTGTGGTGGATCTTCTCCTTGAACTCGATACGATGTTGCTTGTATCAATACCCTCAAGCTCTTTTGATATGGCCTTCCTCTTTTTAACTTCTTTGATCTCTATCAAAGTAAAGCCAGATAGTTAGTTCATAGAATGTTTACAAATTAATCATTTCATCAAAGCTTCCAAGCTACCGATAAATCATATCCATCAGCATGCTTATTTGCGTTATGATTTTCACAAGTTGAAGTAAGAATTGTTTTAAATAATTATCGATATCAATAATAAAATGGAAGGTATAGCTTTTGCTCCAATTAAAGAAATCACTCCCAGCGTAACACTACCATTCTCTGAAGGATCTGAGGAAAGCCCTTCTTTGGCAAGTATCTGCTCAAGTTCTTCTATTAAAGTAGCCTCACGCTTCTCTTCAGGAGCCTGTTTGGCTTTCTTGTAAACGAAAGGAGGAATACTGCCAAGAAAAAAAAAGTAGAAACAAATAAAGAGCCTGGAATATAAACCAACAATGAGCTTCTTTAAAGATCTACCAAGTTTAATTAGAACCTCATGCCACAAGATTTGATGACTGATTTGAGATGCTCAACACGCTTTCCATACACGGCACTTACAGTCTCCTTTGTCTTCTGTTGAATAATATAATTTCAGAAACCATATGGGTAGTTGTACAAAACTTTAACGGGATTCAAGACGAAAATCACTACCAAGATGTAATACCTTCGAAGGTTTCTCACTATCTCCTGAAACACTGTCATTCTCTAGTTCTGTTTCTGAAGGCTTTGCTTTCTTTCTTCCAGATACCGGTTTGCCATTGTCAGATTTCCGTTTTCCCGTCATCTCTGATTTCAATAATTTTCTTTTTTGGGCCATCGTCTCTTTCACACCCACTTCATCTTCGCCCACACCCCGCTCAGAATCTGAATTTTCTTCACTACTTACCTTCTTAGATGGTGTGCTTTTTGCCTTTTTCTTCAATTTTTTCCCAGTAGTCTCAGTAGATCGTTTTGGAGCATCATCAATTTGTAGTAACTAATTAGCCAATAAAACTATCAAAAAGACTTGCCACCTGTTATCCAAATGAGATACATAACAATTTGAAGTACTTACATCATCTAGTTCTTCATTAATGAACTTTTTAAAGGAATCAAGAGAACGCTTCTCTAATTTAAGATCATCCTCCAAAAGTCGACGAAGTGAAGCCATCGTAATTTCCCTGAATTAAAGCAAAGCAATTTACTAAACAGAAAACTTCATTTCACTTAATCATGAAAGAGGAAACTTTGACTGAAATTCAACTAATTGCAATCATTAAACTTACTCTGATTTAGCCTTAATATAAGAAGTTCTTTTTCGAAGAGCTCTCCTTATATCACTCAGCAAAGCTTCATTATTCCCTTCATCTTTTTTATCTTCAGTTACCATCTCAAGGGAACCTTTCATTTTCTCATCATTACCAGTTTTGTCTTCTACATCAGTCTTTGCCTCGTGCTCTTCAGATAGTTCTGCTACGTCTTTAATTGGACTCCCATTGTCTTCCTTCTCACTTTCTTGATTAGGTTCTGAAGTCTCATCATTACCAGCATCTTCTAAGCACTGCCATCAAAAAGGAAACATATTGATACTCTCAAGCTACATAATGGAGTATTTTTCTTGTTTACTGCGAAAAATTTGGTATCAATCATAAAAGAGAAACATACCTTGACCAAATGCTCTTTGACAAAGCTCTTGTGCACATCCAAAGCATATTTCTCTAATCCCATATCTTCCTCCAGCAACCTCCGAACACTCTCAAAAGTGCAGGAGCTGCAAAACCAAAACTGTAAAATGATTCTCTATCCAAAAACCCTTCGGAAGAAAAAGTTTCATCTCCGACACATTACTCGATACAACATTGAAATCAAAGTGAAACCAGAAAGGAAAAGAAAAAAAGAAGTAATCAAACCAAGATATGCATATCGCCAATGCTTTGAAAACAACCGAACGTACTCAATCGCACACAGAAACATTTACGACAGAGAGTTTAGAGAAAGAGACTGAGAGATCAAAGATTCCTACTCTGCTTTATCTCTGAAGTAAGTTACGCGGGATTTCATAGCCGCCAGAATCTTTAACTCAATCCCATCGGGAATTTGATTCATCTCCTCCGTCTTCGCCGTATCCATGGCAGTTACCGCCGAGTCGCCGGAAAGTTCCGAAAGGGGAGTAAACAGAAGTAAGAAATGTCCTGGGTAAAGAAAACGAAAGCCTAAAACTCCGACGAAATTAAAAACGTTAAGAAGTTGTTTATATTCATAAAAGACGGCAAGAAGTTTATAATATGGTTGAAATCTGAAATACGTAGTAGATGAGGGTCCTATGTAGCAACAAATTGCTTTGCTTGTCGTTTCTAAACACGCAAACGACAGGTAATTTCTTTGAAACATCCGAAAATTGGAACATCATCAACTAATCATATCCAAAAGCAGACGGCGAAGAAGAAGAAATCAAATCATGACAGGTCACAACGCGATCGAAGTGACGAAGACGGTGTTGGAAGTAGCGGACGTGGCCTGGACCGCCATGGAAACTTATCACCACCACCACCACCGCCATCACAGCGACGAGGGCGGCGAGAATCAGGGCTCAACGGATTCGACAATCGATCCACGAGATCGAGAATTAGAAGCTCTTCGAGAAGAGAATCGTCGTCTCAAGAATTTGCTTGAAGCGAATCTTAAGCTATTTGAGACTCTCGCTGAATCTGCTGCGTTATCTCACGATTGCCCTAGCGACGTAAGCATAAACAAATTCAATTTAAACTTTTTTCCAGTTTTTTTAGGGATTTTTCTTATGAAAAGTGTTGAAATTTCGAAATTAGATCTATGCTCGGCTGGTATCAATGGTTACTTCGAGAGGTTTCTTGGATCGATTAGACAAACTAAGGCAGGCTTTATCTAATGGAACTCAAAATCATTTTCCTTTCAAAGAGCCGACAGGTGTGTTTTCCAATTTTCCGATGATCCTAAAATTCGATTTGAGAGTTTACAGCAAATTGTTAAACTTTTTGGGGTTTTATGTTCAGAAGATGATGTGCAGACTGTGGAAGTTCTTATAGAGATGGATAATCAAGAGCCAAGTTGGTGGGTTTTGGTTACAGATGATATGATCCCTAGCAATGTCGAAGAACACAGCGCAATTGATAATGATCATTACGTTGTTGTAAATGAGGAACATGTGGTTGATGCTGTTGCACACTTTTTGGCTAAATGCATTATCTCAAATCCCAAAGCTAAGGTTTTGCATTCGCATTCTTAGTTTCTTGGACTTTCAATTTTGGATTTTCGCTATTTTTAAATCTCATATTTATTTTTGGCTACTACTTTCAAATTGCAGATTCTCAAACCTGAAGAGCTCCAGAAGAGTAAGTATAACTATTCAACTTGTTATCTCTTTGAATGTTATAGATGGGGTTTGATTCGTTATCCTTTGGGTATTGTGTTTTGATTGTTGCCAATCACAAAGCGGTACCACCATTAATCTCTTAGCTCCTCTTGCTGTTTTTTCTGTTTAACCTGAAATGCATTAATATCAAACCGAGTCCGAGCATACATATGAAGAGCTTGTTTAGCTAGTGAGTTGGCCTCTATAACTACCGATCTCGGGATAAAGTTACAAGCAAAATATGCAAAATCCTCGTCTACTTTTCTCTCCTACCCTACTAAGAATCTATCACCACTTTGTGTTACCGACCATACTAGTAATTTCCAGTTCGTTGATGTGGCTTCTTTGTCTTCTTAACATTTCAGTTCTTGTACAAGAAGTTTCTGCTCTGAGCAAGGTAGGTAGGGTAGTGGATATATGGCATGCTGGGAAAATGTTCTACGCTCTGTCCACTTGGGGACTCGCTTTTGGAGGGTATGTCTAATCTCTGCTAATCATCTGAGATGTCGGAAAAACATAAAGATTGTTTCTTTGATTTCAAAAGCTTTTTGGGCATTTTCCTTCTTCAGGTTATACCAAGCTCGTGGTGCGCTGAAGATAGCTGCTAAAGGGGTTCATGCGACCAGTAAAGTTGTTCTTAGGGCTCTTTGAAAGTTATAAGATATCCAATGCGATAATCTCAACTATCATAGGGTTTGGTGTTTCTTTTCGAAGGAATGACTTAGTATTGTGTGTGTACATAGTGTCAAAAAGGGTTTGATCAATGTTGTATCTAAACTGATTTCGAATTTTAAACATTTCTTCTTTGATTCTCGTTTTTAAATGTAGGACAATCTGTAAATAATGAACAATGTTTGCAGTTGCTCTTCTTATCAAAGACCGAAAATGTAAGTAAATTTTTGCATTAAAAGCAATAAGAAATTTATTGATACAATCATCTGCTTGCTGGGTTTTAGGTCTATATAAGAGTGTCTTTCATTGTTACTGGTTTAACTAAACCAAATAATTTAGAGTTTACCGAAATCAAAGCTTATATATATGGTCCAAGTGTTCTTGCACTATTTCTATGAGTTTGTGATGCAATAATTAGTAACCAAACTTTCCAATTTTTAAAGCAAAAGAACTTGGTTCAATTTCTTATAAATACAACTATACAAGCAAGCACTTATGTAACATCAATCAATAGCTAACTAATGATTTATTCGCCAGAATTTTTTTGCATGAGATTCGTATCAAGTGTACTGATCCTGCAAAATAGATTCGAATTAAGTGTTAATAATAATTGAAAATATGAACATTTTAATAAATATCAATTAATTTATTCTAGTATGCAACATAGAAATGAAAAACACGGATGTATGGGATCTATCCCAAAAAGGGATTCACACCAACAAATGGTGCTACAATGGAGCTTCACCATCCCCAGGAAGAGAGGATTTACATACCGTTGACAATGGAACAGGTTTTCATTGGGTATAGATGTATGGTAGATGCTTTTTGGAAGGAGTCTGATCTTTATTCAAGTATAGGTTGGTACGGGTTTCCATATGATTATGGAGAAAGAAATTTGGGGGCAAAGTGTATTAGACGGAGTCTATCCCCTCTTCACGCAAAGCTAGAGGCGCTCCTTTGGGCCATGGACTGCATTAGTTATCTCCAGTTCAGGGAAGTAGAATTTCTCGTGGATTGTTCGGATCTAGTGAAGATGGTAGAAGACCCTTCTGAGTGGTCCGCCTTCCTTCCGTATCTAGCAGATTTTTATGCACTTCGGAGCCGGTTCACCTGCTTCTCATTCACTCTCATCCCGCGTGCTCTCAATCACAAAGCGGATTTTTTAGCTCGTAAAGTCAGAAAGATTTCGCGGAAGCAAGCTTTTGTAAATGACGTACTAGTTTTGTGGTTTCGCTATTGCTTGTGAATAAGTAAAGTTGAAAAAATAAAAAATGAAAAACATCAAACATTTTTTCACTCCAAATATGAACTTACAAAAAATTATTTTTACCAAAACCTCTTATTATTTTAAAAAAATATAAAATATAATATAATATATGTAAAATATTCATATATAATTCAATTTAAAAATTACTTTTAACGTTTACAAATCTGCATTATGTAATACCTCATGCAATTTCAGATATTAAGCTAACTTGGATCTTTTTTACCAAACAACCAGAAATCCCAATAAATTACTCCGATCCAATATCTGGATATATAAAATAAAACTTACTATTATATAAAAAAAACATATATATATATATATGTAATAAATAATAATAATAATAAATAAACAAGTCATGAGTGACAATGATGAGTTATATTCGGAGCATCACGGGTTGAAGAAAAAGGCTGACACATAAGGCTAAACCTAAAAGACCCTTTTACAAGACCCTTAATTCGTTTCTATTCTCACACTTTCCTCCAAACCTAATTTATTTTTGTAAATGTACATTTATATAATAATGGTATTAATATTAATATTAATAAATGTATTCATGTATATTATAAATCTATATAATGAAAGTAAAGAGTTATACGTTATGTGGCTCAATTCACGAGGACATTGCAAGTTACATCATCGATATAATTAGAAATAATAAAGAGATACAGAAACGTACAACAGCACATATAATTATGGAAGTTGACGAAAACCAAATTTAAAGCCTCTGTACGTTACAATAGTACTTCATTTATTTTCCTTAATGTCAATAATACAACTTTCTCCACATACTTCACCATATTGTAACTTACTCCTTGTTCGTTTGCTAGTCGTTAGCAATTGTTACCGCAACCAAAAATTATTTATTTTGTGATTATTGGTTTAGTAACTGGTTGCAACAATTAATCGCTAGCGATCAACGACTAAAATTTTGAGTCACTAAAAAATTCAACGATTGGTAGCGACTGGTCATTGGAATTGATCGCTAACAACCGCTGACAACCAAAAAAACTATACTAGCGACCAAAAAATAAATAATAAAAAAATAATTAATTTTTTTTAAATAAATTAAATTTAAAATAACAACTATAAATATAATAATTAAAATAAATAAGTATATATATATAATAAAATAAAATTTACAAATATTGAAAAAAATTAAATTTTAAAAATTTGATTTTAGTTGTGTATAAATATATTTTTAATAAATAATATAAGAATGTAGTAATATTTGTTATTTGATTTTCATAAATATTTTGCATATTTTTTTGCTATATAAATATCGATATTGTATTATTTAAATTAATATACATTTTTCATTTTTATAAATATATTTAAAATTTTTTTAAAAAATAGAATTTTTAGAAAAGAAAAAAAAAGTCGTTGGTCGCTGTGACTGTAAAATAAACAACACAACGACTAGTCGCAGTGATTAGTCACAACGAATATCAAACGAACAAAAATTAAATTTTTGATCGCAGTCGCCAACAACCACAAAACATATAGCTTTATATAAATTATTTTATTTTTTATTCTCAAACCACATTAACTTAAACACTATTTTACTTTGAACAAATCTACCACAAATTTTCCTTCACAAGTCACTATTTTATTTTTCTTTCTCTTATGACCTTGATTACAAAGAAATTTTGTTACTTTTATTTTATAAAATACTTTAACCGACAAAAAAAGAAGATAACAACCGACAACTTTCATTATACTTTTTGTTTGGTAACAAAAAATTCAAACAAACTTTTTTCTTATTAAATCACAATCACAATGAGATAGATAGAAATTACTAAACAAAATATTTAGACTGAATCTTTCAACCACTGAACCACCACCAATTAATTCTACGAGATTTTTTGTATGAAGCATATATTTGCATGTGTTTATGAAGCATTTTTATAAAGTTATAAAATTTAAAACAGAATTTTGTGTGTTATGAAGTTGTGTCAGGATAAATGATTCTTTACTGGTCCTGAATCTGACAACTGAATAAAAGAAGATGCAGAAGCAAATAACTCTATAATTTATAAACACAAAAGAAATATAATAAAATCTAAAATTACCCTACCGCTAGTTTCCAAATCTGGAATTGATAATAATTTTCCTATTCTTTTCAGCATTCCTAAATTTTACCCTTAAGATTTCAAGAGGTGATTTTTGTCTTGAATTGATTAATGTTTAATAAACAAACCTTGATGGAGTATTTAAAAGAAAACACATGTGTTTAGTACTTAGTAACATAAAAATCTGCGTTTATCAGTTGGATTTATTATTTGACCATTTTTTGGTCAACATGTTTCACATATTACATTATTCGAGTACCTTTGATTAAAATATGCAACTCCTTTTAAATAATGGTTACATAAAAATAATTAAGAACTTTTTCATGGCTTGTTAAAATTATGGGAATTTTTACTTATTTTTATAGGAGAATAGCTAAATTAACAAAATTTGATTCATAATTAAATATTTAATAATATTATGCAGAGAAATTTAATTTTTAAAATTTAATTTTAATAAAAATATCAACAAAAATTAGTATTTAACCACTAAACCAAATACATTTCTAAATACTTTGATCAATTATTTGATTGTTGACTCCGTTTAGTAAAATAATTGAAAGAAAAATAAATGGTTGAATAGAAAACCGTTTGGAAATTGGCAAATAGAGTTTTTAGTTGACAAACATCCATAAAAAAAATGTTTGAAATCATCTGTTAAACTAAATAACTTAAAATACTTATTTCAACTGCTGCTATTAAAACACTCGTTTTAACTAGTAGATTTAGACGGAATTGTGATTAGTAACAAAATAAGTAACTACTAATTTAACAGCTCGGTTATTGCTATCAATAAAACCCTAAATGCGTTAAGTGCATTGATATTTAGATTATTCATGAAATGAATCGTGGAGATCTTCCATGGTGAATTGTGAGTCTTGTGACTAGTTGGTTCAAACATTGGGAATGTGAGGGGAAAAAAGAAAGAAGCAAAAATTAGAAAATGTGTGACGATAAGTTGGAAGAAGAAGACAAGAGAAGCTATGAAAGCAAAATGTGAATGAGGTAATCTGACACATTAATGAAACCCATAAATTTACTTACCTTTAAAGAAAACCAGATTCGTTTCTAATTAGACAAAAATATTAGATCCCAATTTTTTCTCATTTTTTGGACCACTCTCAACTTATTTTTATCGGTGATGTTTGATTTGATATGTAATCAAACGTCAACATCTTTATGATTAAGATTTGCATGAACACGTAGAACAAAATACTCGTGTGAGGCTAGCCCCAAATCAAATCAATGTAAGTTTAAAACATATGTGTATATATTCCCTAAACATCAATCTCATAATTTTATTTTCAAACAATTGGATCGATAGTATCCAATTTACATCCTAAAACACATTTTCTAAATTTTTTATTAGTTTATCTCCTCTAATAAAAAAGATCAAAGTTGGATTATTTATTATTAGACTAAGAATAGTTCAACTTATGATTTTTCAGAACTTAAAACATGAGATAATATATTTTAACTCAAAATTAATTGTTCCATATATCTTATACAGTTATTGAAGATGTTTTGATGTTTCCTAATTTGAGCTATTATTGTTTCTTATATTTAGATTATGGTTCTTCTACCTATTATAGAACCCAAAAGAAGATCACGAGAGAGTGTATCCAATTTGAAGCTGACTAATTAACTTGATTGAAAGAAAAAATAATCTCGTTTCCTTGTTTTTTCAGCTATCAATTCGCACCGACAATACTGTTAATACAAGATATATGTCTATATCTAAAAGCAAAACAGTGTTTTATAATCCATATATATAAGTTTGGTTTATAATATGTTATTGCTATCTCACATTATTCATTGTTACTTTTATGTTGGGCACTATGAAATGATGTTAGGCATGTAAATGCCTGAATTAGATAGACAAATATTATTAGCAATGCGATTATAATTCACTACAGACTAAATTAATACATTTTTTTTTTCTGAATCTTGTTGTTGTAGATAATAATGAATCTTTGTAAATATCTCGTCACTTAGTATAATCAATTTATCATGTATAACTTTAATTTTATATTAAAAAAAAAGAAAGAAGTGTTTTCATTGTCTTGTGTACTTGATATCTTTTCTCTTAATATATACACTTTTAAATTTTGGCCCTCTACTACAAAACTCCAAAACATAATTTTGTATACTGACATGAATTTGACATCTCATGTATACTGATTTTCTTATAGATAAAGTGGGGATTTTCTTATTTTATCAACAATTTTTTTTTATAGATTAACGTTTAATCTACAATTAAGTAGAGTATACATAAACCGTAGAACAATGTGGACGCAGAGTATTCTTCTTAATTTGATCAATTTTTCCTTTCCTTGCTGTTTCTTCTTTGTTTTAAACTATAATTTTAGAATGTCGACTCAATTCTTATAATTACAATTTTTATTCCCTATAGTTCATAATAGTTATGTTCATTGGGTCCTATTGGTAACACAAAACTGTACTAATCTTTTAGTAGAATAATGAAACCGTAAAAATATACCAAAATAGATTACCAATGTTAGAAGTAGTGGTAACAAAGAGGTGTAAAAGTAGTTAATTAAAATCTTTATTATTTGTTTTAACAATTATAAGGATAAAATTCAATTCACAATTCAACTCTCAGAATCCTAATAATATTATGTATTTACGTCGGATAATATAAATTTATAGAATCAAATTATGGTATAAAATATAGTAGAAACAGATATTTAACTATTAACCAAATAGACTTCCATATTGTATTTTCATATCACTAATATAATTGGTTACAAGTAAATCGTGTACATTGTTGAGTAAATAAAACAGTACCCAAATTGATGAGATAGTTACTCAGTGAATTGGTGAGTGGTGACGGATAAAACAGTAACAAATGAATGAAATAGTGAATAAAAATGACCAACTATAAAACAATTATTAAGACAAATTTGTTACTATCTAGTTTCTAACTAGAAGTAATTATCAACCCAAATAAACCAAAGGAATCCATAAACTTCTAACTAGGTATTTCAACTAGATTTATCTAGATTTATGTTTTCGAATTGTAAACTCTAATGTTTAAAGCAAGTGACATTTATTCTAGTGGCAAGCGATAAGTTTACTAAGACATGCGCACTTGCACAACCAGAGATCGAGTTTTACCGTCTACATTATGTAAGAACTTGGCTAATGGACCAATCAGTTGTGACCCATGTTAAAAAAAAAAAACTCCAATGTGTAAAAGATAAACACAAAACAAAACTCAAACTAAATATTATTACAAAATAAAAAAAGTAATAAAGAAACCAACAAGTATTGTTGGTTGCTTAAAGTTAAGAAAATTTAATAACATACTTTATTGTAGGCACATGATTCACCCTTAATGCCCTGTCTCTCACTCTTCATCACTAAACCAATTAAATCACTCTTCTCTTCTCTATCTCTCACCATTTTCACTCTTTAAGGCCTCTTCACTTTCTCTCTCTAGCCTCCTACTCTACCTACTAGTACTTTCTCTCTCTACACTCTCACTACATAAACCTTCTAACTTCCCATCCCCAACACTCTCCATAAAAGCAATGCAATTTTCGAGAAATTCATCAATCTTTAGACAACTAAGCAAAAAAGAAGGATGGAGGTCGGCTTCTAGAAGGTGGACATCAGGAGATAGCTCAACAGCTTTCACCGACGACAATAGTGGTGGTTGTGGTGGTGGTTACTCATCAATGGAAGGTCTTTATGGTGTTTATTCCGGTGGAGAAACGGCGACAAGAAGTAAGAGAGTGATGGTTGTGGTAGATGAAACATCAAGGTCTAAACATGCTATGATGTGGGCTTTAACTCATTTGACTAATAAAGGAGATTTAATGACTCTTCTTCATGTTGTCTCTTCTCATCATGAACCTTCTCCTTCTTTGGCTCAATCTCTTGGTTCTCTTTGCAAAGCTTGTAAACCTGAGGTACTTACTTATTCTACTTTTTTGATAATCCGGATGGTTTGAACTCATATGATGTATTATCGCTGTCATAAGTTCTTTTCGTTCTACACTCGACCAGATTTTGGAAACAATTAGTTTTTTTTTTTGCTTTTTTTTTTCGATTAATATGAATTTTGCGTTGAGGTACTTGAGTAGTGTAGTTTTGCATGCGTGAGAAAATCTGTCATTGTGACAGATTTTGATTCCACTAGCTCCTGAGTTTGTTTTATTTTGTAGAAAAATAAGATATTTTAGATGCTTTCATCATTGTGTGAAAGTAAGCTTTTTCAGTAATAATTCAGCTTTTTTCTTAGTTTAGATCTAATCTTTATAAACACTCTTTTATCAGATCTAAGTAAAGTTTGAAAAAAAAAAAATTCTTACTTATTTTACAAAAAAAAATTGTTGTTAAAAACTGTCCTTACCTATTTTCAAGAATATTTAAATTAATAATTCAAATGTTCGAAAACAATAACATAGTAACATGTAATCAGGTAGAATTTTGTAATATAATTTTATAATTTCTAAGCAGACTGTCGAGATTTGTTTAATATTATATTTCACCATTATTTAATTGCATTTATTTAATTAAGAATTTTAATAGTTGATTTAGAATAATAATATTATTTTTTTTTTGTGTGAAAAAGGTTGATGTGGAGGCATTAGTAATTCAAGGACCAAAGTTAGCAACTGTGTTAAGCCAAGTGAAGAAGCTTGAAGTCTCAGTTCTTGTATTGGGTCAGAAGAAATCTGCACCTCTCATTTCTTGGTGCGTCATCTCAACCGTCAGATCTCTTTTTACTCTTCGTTTCAATAATTACTTACATTGTTGTCTCTTGTCGTATTGTTAGTTTATGTGGACCAAGCAGATCAGAGGAGCTCGTGAATCGTTGCATCAACGGTGCAGATTGCTTGACGATTGGTGTGAGGAAACAAAGCAAAGGTGTTAGTGGGTACTTGATTAACACACGATGGCAGAAGAATTTCTGGCTCTTAGCCTAAAAACTACAATTAGATCCATAAAATTTGTCTAAGTCTATTTGTGTTTATTGTAGTATAAAATAAACTGTGTAACTTGGTTTCTTTGTTTGTTCTAATGTTAACTTGACTTTGTCTTTATGTTATTGTAAGAAATTAGAGTTATATCTTTGTAACACTTTATCAGTGATTTCAATTACCAGAACCACCAGAAGTTCATTGTGATTTCAATTTTGATGCCTCTCTAAGTTCATATGGATGCTTCTCTTATTAAAAAGGGTATAGAGGTCACAAGCACATGTAGTTCTTCTAGGTCCAAAAGACTAAATACTTCAATCTTGAGGACAGTTTTGAAGTTTGTTAAGTTTCTTGCTGTAGGAATTAAAGTGAGGGAAGGAGCAACATAGATTAAAGAATATTTACTTTGTTTTGATTTTACAAGTGAGAAATTTGGACCTAAACAAATACATGACATTTTGTTTTGAATTCGAATTCCAAACCCGAACCCAATCCGAAAAACTGATTTGGATTGGATTCAAAAATTTTGAAAAACTCGAATGAATCTTAATATTAGTTATTTCGAATATTGGTTTGGTTTGGGTAATATATGAAATGTGAATAATCAAAACATATATGTATTGTATGTATTAGGGGTGGATGAAAAATTTGAATCCGAACTCCAATCGAGTTATATTAAATATAATAGTCAGTATTATTTATATTATTTATATTATCTATAATATCATACTATATTATCACTTTTTTAAGATAATAAATCCATATTATATATAACTGATTTATATCTATCAATATTATTAATTCATTATAATAAAAATAACAACTTTTAAAACACACGCATACATATATATCGTTCTTAATTTATTAAACTAAATTATAAATTTGTTAATAACTGTTGTTCTTAATATCCAAAAGTTTAGATTATAATTTATATAGTGCTTTTTTAGTAATTTAGAATTAATCATATTGTGATTAAAAATCAGATAATCTTTGAAAATTGTATATCATAATCCATTAGAAAAATAATAGATAATTGTAAGAAAATATTATATATATATATATATATATAAAATTTTGTATGTTTAGATATTTTTGTATGATATTTTTTTAAGCTAAAAGTTAATATATACATTAGGTAATTACACTCTTTACAACTTTCAAAAACGAAAAAGTTACACTCTTTACAAACTCACTAAAATTTAACTAAATAAACATCAAATATTAATATCAACATGTCAAACAACAAACAAATACTAATAAATGTAAACTAAACACAGAACTGTATCATATATATAATCAAATAACAAATAAACAAAATTAATATAAATTTCTATATAAAATACAAATCATGATATTAAAAAGAAAACACAATATATACATATTATAAGTAATTGTAAACAACTACAAATTCATATTATTTTTTGGAAAAAAATATATAGCACATAACACGAACAATCATTGTATGATATATTGTGATATATCTGGACTACGAGTTCTCTCATTTTTAGGAAAATGTCTCTTATTTCCATTTACTCAAACAATAGATCAGATGTGATCAGACCACAAATCTGCTTTGGAAAACAATATGACAAGAGTACTTTGTCCTAAGAATTACAATTATTGTTACTTAAAGCTAATCCACAACGTATAGCATCATCCTAAACCAATACTTCTCGCTCAAATCGACGCAAAATCAGCACTGTGGTTCAAGCCGCCCTGCTTGAGCTTGTTGTCGTGCTAGTCTTACTTTCAAGTCATCTAAATGGTTCTGATAAACATAAGAAGCAAAACCCCAAAGAGCAATCAACATTGCCATAACCTTAACACCACCCATCTTATCATGGAACACAACCAAAGCAGCAAGTGGAGTCACAGCTAGAGACAATGTACTAATGACGTTCGAGAAAAGAGAAGTCACTAAAAATATCAAACCCACAACTCCTACAGAACACACTTGCCAAGTAACTGCAGTCCCAACCAAAGTCAATACATAAGAAGCTTGTCCCTTATGGTAACCTTCCATCTCACCTTGCAACGTTCTCCATTCTCCGCTAGCGAAAAGACCGATAATCGAAACACAAGTAGCCACTAAAGAAGTGTAAATTTGCATTTCAAGAACCACAGAAAACGTCTCTTTCTTCAGAATCTTTTCGAATGTAAACTGCATTAAGGAGAGCAATAGAGAATAAAGAGCAGATGCAGCGAGTGTACACACAAACCCCACAATGTACTTCAACCTAGAGACACCAGTAGGAGCGTCTGCATCATCATTGAGAGCAATCAAAGCAGCAGAGAAGGAGAGAAGAACAACAGAGTTGAAAATCAAAACAGTGAACTTCTGAGCATTGATGAAATAAGAGAAGACCGCATTGAAAGCTAACTGAGTAGCGCAAATTAGCGAATACGTCGATGCAGAGAGGTACAAAAGTCCAATAGAATATAACATGTTATCTCCAGCGATGATAACACCAAGCAGAACATAGATCATGACAATGTATTTGAGTGAACAAGAAGTCTCTGAAGACTCTGAAGTAATCGAAGGTGGAATAAGCAAAAGAGGGACATAGAGAATGGGAAAAGCAGCAGTCTGAACAAGAGTAGCCATCCATTTACTGTTTCCACCTTCATCGTAATAAAACCGACCTAGAAGCACAGAAGCAGCTTGACCACCAATGAGGAAGAAGATGTTGATTGATACAAGAACCCACCATTGCCAGCTTTTGAGCTTCAAAAGTGGAGTTGGTATATTTACAACACTCTCCTCCTTCACCAAAATTGGCTCTTGATTACCTATAAAATTCACAAAATTCAGGTTTAAAAACCGAATATAAAGCTTCAACATAAACGTATTTATAACTTCAAAAACCCTTAAACGTAATCAGACAAATAACCACAATCCCAATCTGGGTAGGTGAAAAAAGCAAAAATTGATTGGATATGATCAGGTTCAACAATCAGGAGAGGAAAAAGGAAAGATTTGCAGAACCAACCTGACATAGAATTTCGTATGTAAGAAACGACGAAACAGAGAGATTTGAAAAAGGGTTTATCCAATTGAGAATTCTATGTTCGTCTTCTCTGGGGTTTGATTATCGTCTCCACAAAAGATCCGTGAAGTCACGAAAGAGCTTTTTGCTTTTGGGATTGAGAAGAAGAGGCGGCAGCTATTTTTATTAGTACAAGCAGAGATTCGATGCAGACTTAAAAAAGTGAACACTTTTTTTGAGTGTTTGACTTGTTATTAGCCCATCATTTATAAACCGGACAGAACCAGAGATTCGACCCATGAACTGCATTAAATTCGATCAGAAATAGGACGTAAGTGGAAAGTATCGAATGTGATCCATACTTTAAAAAGATTCATTAAATAAATAATAATAATAAATCTGATCGAAAAAAAAAATCAGAAAATAAGAATTTAATTTTAAATATATATTAGGATTATACCGCCTTGAGATTTGATGATTGTTTTGATTTTTCTTTCAAACTATATTCATTTAAGTTGATTGATCGTGTTGATATTTTTGAATATTGTTTTCGAGATATTGTTTTAGAGATTCGAAATCCAAATTGAAATTGATCTATATTAGAAGACACCATACAAAATACCTAAATGGATTCTAAATCTATATAGCCGAAAAACTAAACTCGAACCCGAACCGGAACCAAATGAATAATCAAATTTTAGCTTTCTAGAATTTTTTTATTAATTTTTTTTAAAATAAATTTTCATATAAAAATAAATTTGAACCCAAACTCGATCTATACCAAACCGAACCATATCCAAAAAATAAAAATATTCGAGTAAGTCTTGAATTAAAAGAATCAAAATACCAAATTAGATGAACCGAACCCGACAAAATACCAGAAATGATCCTAAATCAATGTACCCAAAAAATCGAATCCAAACATAAACCGGAACCGAATCAAAAATCGAATTTGTAACCGATATATTTTTATTAATTTTAGTTTTTTCTATTAAATTTTTATTAATTTAAATTATTATATAATATTTGTAACAAAATCTACCTTATACCTATTTTTAAGGATGATTATGAACCTTTGGTTAAATTTATCCTAAGTTTATATATAACATGTCAATGTGTTTTCCGCTTTAATATATAAATATGTATAGATATACATTTTTTACACCACCAAAAAAACATGACAAAAAAAATATATACATTTTTTCTTTTCATCATATTTATAATTTAGTAAATATTACTATAATTACAATTTTTTTTTGAGAAATATATGGGTGATTAGTTAGTTGATATAGCTGTAAATTTGCATAGTTGATCGAGCAATTCTTTAACTTATTAGAAAATTTGAACATAATCAAGACTATGTTGGCAAAAAAATAGGTATCCAATGATATAATTAATTTGTTTTTGATTTAACTAAGCATTGGATATTGAGTTTGAATCCTACATGTTTTCATTAAAAAAATTAGGTTATAAATCGGATTTGTCTATTCTAAAATAATTTTTTTTTTTTTTTATCAACAGATTGAGAATGCCTCGTCCATTTAGAAAGTCCTATACAACACAATTGGGTATCCTGTGAACGTACCATACTATGGGCCAGATCCATTTAGAAAGTCCAACTGCTGTTTATATGCTAATCAATCAAATTTTACAAAATAGATTACATAAATCAACTTATTCGTTTTGGAGTTTAAGATGAGAAGAAGAAGATTTAACTTTGTCGTCAATGGTCAAAGCTAATGAACAAGAAGATACGTCGAAGTTTGCGATACAAAACAAACACACCACAAACTTCCAAAAACTCAATTACACTTTTGAAACTTCTTTTATTTATAATATTGAAAAGATCGAAAAGACTTAACAATGATTGTGAAGAATAGCCAAAAGTGTGGACCATATCACAGCCTGATAATTGCATTGCTTTAATTTTTTCTAAATTGCATGGATTAATATGCAATTCATTCATATTAGCATTCCAACCACCACAATTCACATGCTTCCAACTTCACATGAATACAACCATATATGTGCTTATTCCAAGCGTCAATAACGCTCAGCGTCTATTATCATTATTATTTTTATAAAAAATCTACATCCTAAGTTAAAGTCTTAACTATATTTGAAAATAAATCAAATTATTTTTAATCTGGTGGTTAGGATGATCCAGCTAATAACTCAGATACCAGAATTTGATTTCTCATTACTACACTAGTAGATTAAAATGAGATTTTAAGATGTGCATTTTAAGATATAGATAAGGTCTTATCGATCTAATTATTAAAAAAAAAAACTATATTTGAAAATAAGTGATGAATTCGGTTTTTTTATCATGTATGATATAGTCATAGTGTACATAGTAAATATGTGAACGAGTTTGATGGTACATAGTCTATAAAGAAACGATGAATTTCTAGGCAAACTTCTAACATTATAAACTAGAAAAAATGTTTTTAATAATAAAGGAATCAAGCGTATAGAAAAACTATGAAACAAAAACTCTTCGGTCTTGGAAAGTTTTCTAACCACTCATCCGAGTTTAACCCATCATTAGAACTTTTGCATAGTTGGTTGCGAACTCTACTTATGTCATCTAAGCATAACATATTATTCAATGACATTCCTAAACCACAAAAATATTCTGAAACTTACCATATACAATCCACGAAACGTATCCTCTAAAACCGGGATTAACCCGAAGATATCTAGCTACTAAAGAGTAAAGACACGAATCGTTAATAACCGAATACATTTTCATCTCAAAAGTATTTAGATAGCTAAATAATTTATAAATATGTCATCAGTTATCTAGTTTTAAAATCGACAAAGATATAAATTAATCATTTGGTCATAATCTGCCAAAATTCGCCGTAGGCAGTTACACTTTTCAATATTTAAATCCATACGAGTCACGATTTAGTGTCATACATGAAATCCAGATATAATTTAAGTATTTTAAACAATCACTTACCAACTATTGACAGTTTTTCTAAAGTGCTTTTCCTTATAATTGCATTCTTCATTACCAAATCATGATTAGTTTCAAATCAATAAATTACATTATTATTATTCAATATCTTCTAATACACAGTGACAGCTCATAAAACTATATATCCACACACAAATTGTGCTTCTCACCATCTTAAGTAGATTTTACCAAATCAAGTCTTCTTTACTAATAAACCAGTCTTCCACTTCTTCTTCTTCATCTCCTCTCTCTTTTAGAAAAGCCATGAAAGGACAGAACAAAAGCTCAAAATCTTATTGTAATATCCATCCAATAGATCAGTTTATTGAAGGTGTGTGTCCTCTCTGTCTTAATGAGAAGCTTCTGGTCTTGGCTTCTTTACAGAAACCACGTTCTGATGCATCTCCTTCTGCTTCCAAACAAACCATTCAAAAACCCAAAATTATCCTTCAAAATTCTTCTAGAAGAAAACCCTTAAGACTCTTCTTCTTCCTTGACTTCTGCGAACTGAGACATCACAAGTCTCATCACAAAACTACCTCTATGATTAGTCCTGAAGGTACCTAAAGCAAATTTATATCAAAGTATGATTCTTCTTTTTTTTTTTAATAATATTTTCAAAACTTTAACATCATATTTTCACTAGTTTAATATATGTCTTCTTCTCATCTTCCCATTGAAGTTTTAGTGATAAAAAAAATCCTAATTATGTAGGTCTTAAAAATTTAGTATGAGTATTTACGTGAGTAAAAAAAATGTAATAAAATAAAGTACTATATATATATATATATATTACCTTTAATATATAAGATGTATGCAAAGATTTTCTTAAACAGTTTAAAACTCTCCACGGAAATTTGACTCCCGGTACATGCATAATACCCCGTGATAGTATTTAGAATTTTGGTTATGAATCAAATTTTGTCGTTATAATTACTTACAACAAAAACTGTTTAAAACTTTATTTTTAAATTTTTATAGTGTTAACGGTTTAAAACTTATATATTAATTCTAGATAAAAGTGAATATTTTTAACCTTATGTTATTTTTTGTATATATGTGTAGATTCATTCATTTCAATTGAATTCGAAAACAACAAAGCAACTTCAAGGAATCATCAATATCAACATGCCAATTTCCACACAAAGGAGGAGATTAGTTATAAGCCCATGCCACGTCCTCAGCTGACGTGGAGAAAAAGGATTGGTCAATTTTTACACGTCATCAGTTTCAAGAGCCGGTCTCATGAATGCCACGTGTCTTCCAAAGTTAAAGGTGACGATGACTTGAGAAGAAATTAGCTAAGCCCTTCGTTCTCCACCAATAAGAGAAACTCAAACTAGTTACTTTGCAAATTGACAATATTTTTTTGGTATAAACATTTTTTTTTCCTCTCTTACAATATTTTGATAGAAATCTAAACTGAAATTGCAACGACCATATCTATAGTTATTCTATATATTAATCAAATTAAAAAGAATTAGAAAAATCATCAAAATGTATTGTTTTGTTGCTATTTAAATTACCGTAATTTGTTTACAAAAAAAAAATTACCGTAATTTGAAAAATTTCCTTAGTCTTGTCCTCTCTTGCTTTGAGCATTGCACACGAGTGCTTAAATATTACAAGAAGGGAAGAAACCTAAACAAATACGGTATTTTGGACTTATTAAACAAATCTGGTCTTTTGTCATGTGGTTAAGTTTATTTCTGTAGTTTATTTCACCAAGAGTTTGTGTAATCCCCTCGTATTATTGTTTGGGATATTAGCAAGACTTGGGCTATGTATTGAAAATCATGACTACAACAAAAAATTCTATCTCAATGATTGCAAAACAAGACAGAATTCAAACATAAATTCAGTCAAAAGCACGAGAAACAAAGCAAGCTCACATTGATGAAACAATATTATTTGGTATCAACATAAAGAAAAATGAAGAAGAAGAAGAAGAAATCAGGGAAAGAGAAGAGTTCAGGAGTCAAACATTGAGAAACAAAGAGAAGACATCAAAGTGCAAAAGTAGTGTTCAATTAAGGCATAGGCCTTATCTCAATTCCAAGAAGAATAAGACCTCTTTTCAGAAAAAGCCTCTTTGTTTCCCTGAGGGTCATCTCTAATTCACCCAAATCTCCCTTCCTTTTGATGAACTGTCCCAACTTGACCTCATACCAGCCATCTCTTCTCAATTCAGTGCACTGACCTTCTTCATTTCCCCGATTTTGCATAAGACTGACCATGGAAGGCTGAGCATTAATAGTGTGGGTGTCAACCAAGGAAACAGAAGCCTCTACAGGCTCTCGAAAACCAGACGAACCTGGGTTCCACTTGAAGACAAGGTAAGTAGCGTATAGGGTTTCATCAGAAAGAAAGGTTATGTTGATCTTTCCAATGATATCAAACCAGCATACCCAGATCAGCTCAGCCACTTCTCTAAACCTAATGATTTAACACCAAAAAGTCAGTCATGAATGTGTCAAATCACTGTCAATGTGAGTGTGAATGTACGAGAAGAAAGAGAGACCTGGAATTAGGAATTGAGGTCCATCGCCAGTATCTTTGATCATCTCCCCAAGCTATATTCAACGACTTCGCTGCCAACATGTAGCACTTGTTACCACTTCTTCTATCCAGCCAAAAGCTCTGTTTTTGATTGCACAATGCACTCAGAATATGATTTTAGAGATGTCACATAAACAAAAAGAGAATGATGATATCTCAATATCCTTGAAGACATTATTAAAGCTTTGAACTGTCCAAGAATAGTTCGATTCCACAGGTTCTGGGTCTATAAGTTGACCTAAAAAGAATTTGACTTTGCAGAATCTAGTTGAGGATGATGAATACCAACAAGTAGATCAATGAAGGAAACAAAGTAGATTAGAATCAGATCAACAGATAAGAAAAGGGTTTACCAATTGGGAATCGTGGAGAAGAAGAGGATGATGGACAAGGGAGAAGAAGAGTTGTTTCTTGGTGGGAAGAGTCGCTGGTGCAACGAAGCCTTCGGGGAAATCAGTGGGTAAGAAATGATTCCAGACATCATCGGAGTCTGCGGCAGAACTGAAGATTTTGGAGACTGCTGATAATCGGCAAACGTCAAGAGGCGTTGTGAAAGAAAGGATCTTGGCGATGCAGGCCTCTGGCAGAGTATTCATTGCTTGCTTGCTTTCTCCGATTGTTTGACCAAATATATAATCTAACCAAAATTTCTCTAATTCTTCTCACGGATCTCACTCCCGAAGACGCGTGGAAGTCGTGTACAAATATTTAATTTTTAATTTCTTTGGAAGACTTAGGCACGCTTGACGAAGCAGTCATGTCCTATATTACTGGACTAGGAAATCATTACAACAGTCCTCTGTTTTTATGTTCTGTTTGGTTGTTGTCAGTTCATAGCCCAATTTAGTTTTGGAAAAAAATGTTAAAAAAATCTCTAATTTTCAAAACTGATAAAAAAATTTATGAATTTTTGAGTGGTTAAATTTAGTCGTTAATTTTTGTTGAGTTACCAGTTAAATCACGAATTTTTATCGATTTACCTATTAAATCCCGATTGATTGAGCTATTTTTACCCTATTGTTAATTTATTAAATTGTTAACAAAAGTTTAAAAAATAATGATGACGTGAAAATTACTTGATTGACAAAAAATCGTATTTTAATTGGTATGTTAACATAAATTTTAAATTATTTGATAAATCAACAAAATTGCGATTAAATCCAAAACGCTCAAAGTTCAGGGTTTTTTCAAAGTTGATAGTTCTGTTTTACATTTTCCCATTTTGTTTTCTAGTACATGTTCGATGTTTCACCTGACTATTTTAGTGAAATAAATATAAATTTTACATTCTGTTTTCTCAACCAAAATGATTTTCCATGATGAACGTTTCTTACTTATCTAAACGTTTTTTTAATTGAAAGATACAAAAATATGTAAACTATAAATAGTCAGAAAATTCCAAGTTAAAACAAAATGAATAAAATATTACAACAGTTTTGAAAGCTACTTTTTTATTTCCTTTTGTCTCAACATGAAGATGATCTCATCACAACACTAACAACTTAAGTACATGAGAATTTAGTCTTCTTCACCATCGTCAGTGATGAATTTTCCATTACCAGGATTAATGGCAGCAAAGAAGAAGAAAGCAACATTTAGGAGAACCAATGGTTCAATGTCTTGAATTGGAATACCGGTTTCAATGTTGAGTTGAGCCAATGCTCCTTTTCCGGTTATGATCTCTCCTATCAATGAAAATGCTATTCCCAATTGTGCCAATCTTCCTACGAATAGCTCATTCGCCTTTGTGAATCCGAACAATGGACCTTAATTCACCACAAAACAAACAAACATATCAATTAACGCATTTAAAACCATGTAACTCTCAATTGTATCATAGTAGTATTCTTATACTACAACTTGCTATTTTGCAACTAATTTGCAATTCTAAAAGTATACTTGTTACAAACACAACTAAAGTCATTTCAACTCTATACTTCTGTTCCTTTCTTATTAGAATCCTTTGATATGAGATCCATAGACTTAGTGACCAGATCAATAGTCTAGAGAACAATGCTTGAATCTTTGGTAGATAACTAATCAAAATTCGTTCATCTCTACTGCTATTAGACTAATGTATTTGGTTATATTCTATGCATTAGGTGTCAACAAAGACAGAATCTTAAGAGAGAGAGGTCAGACCTTGTTCTTTAAGACCGAGGGCAGATCGGACACCTTTGCCAGGAGGAATGACGGCTTTCTCGAGTCCGGTGGGAGGATCATCGACGAATCGTCCTCTGTCTCCAAGAGCTCCAATGGCTCCCAATAGAGTGAACAAGATGAAGAAAAGAAGCAATGGCTCTGCTTCGTAAATCGGTATACCTGTCTCTAGATTTAGCTGAGCTAATATACCTTTCCCGGTCACAGCCTCACCAAGCAACGAAGCCTAAACAAACAAGCAAACTCTTAAAATTCATATCAAACCTTCTCTTTGAATCAAAGGGTTTTAAGTATCTCAAAGACGAGACTTACAGCGAAACCAATCATAGCCACACGACCCACAAAGAGCTCATTAGCCTTAGTGAAACCAATCCCACCTGATGTTCCAAAGATACCATCCTCAACTTTTGGCTTTACCTTCTCAACCTAAAATGTATATAACAACATTATCATCAACACAGTAACAATATATTACTTGTGAGCCAAGTAAAGAGTTTTGAAAAACCTTTTTGGGAGCAGCTTTAGTTTTGGGTTTGAAGAGAGCAAGAGGAACAAATGATTGTCTCCTAGATGGTAAAGCAACCGGAGAGTTACCAGAGAGGAAGAGATGGTGAACTTTGGGTTGAGCCAAAGGGTTTCTGTTCCTCAATAATTGACCGGCCGAGACACCGGAAGTAAGCAACATGGTTTGAGCCATCCAAAGAGAGCTTTTTTTTTGTTTGTGTATTGAGTTTTGTGTTGCTGCTTCTGAGGATGAGTGAAGGATCAGTGATGTGTTGTGGTTAAGAGATTAAGAGATATCGAGAAAATCTGTTGACGGGCTTTAAGTGCGTCCACGTCTCACAAGTGTCCTTTGTATAGACTCTGGAGAGATAATGTTTTTGTGGAGAATAATTAAATGAAAATAATTTTTTATATATTAGATACTTTTACAAGTTTATTACTTTATTTGGTAAACTTTGTGTGTGTAGACAATAACACGTCATGAAAATATTTAGAAAAAAACAATTGAAGGTCATATATAACATCCAAAAAAACTATTTATGACGAACTAATATATGTCCAAGGTTTATAAAATTTCAATTCCTTTTTATAATTTTTTGAAGCCAATTGAAAACTATGTTTTATAAATTCCTTTTGATAATATAATTTACATTTTATCAAACAATATATATATATATATATATATATATATGTCCAAGGCTGAATTTATTTAATATTTTTTCCCTTAGAAATTTACTTATTCTTTCAAGAAAATCATATTTTCTTACTAAATTAGAGTATGTGTAGATTTTTTCTGAGTTAATTCTATCAAATTTTTGCACACTAAAAAAAAAGTTCCATTAATATTGGTTCTTAAATTATATTATGACTTATGATTATGACTATTAATGTTTAAACTACATTGTGAAGGAATAGGAACAAAATAAAAAATGCTAAAATTCTTAGATATGTATATAAAATTCATGAACATTTCTATTGAAATACTTAATTTAGTGCTCAAAAAGTGTTATGTACAAGATGAGTTCCAAAACTCCACAAGACTTGAATCTCTGTTCCTTTGAAGACGACGAACTGGACATGTACCAAACTGTGTCCTGTTTTGACATTTTGAAAATAACATACATGCTGTTTTCCTTCACTCGTTACAAAGTCCACCAAAGAACTACACAACTTCCACACTCTTTAAAGGAAACAGTGTGCCGTCTCATCCTGGTTACCACCAAAATAAAAAAGCATTTTTTGTCGCATTTGGTAATGGTTGTTTTACTAACTGTAATATAAGATGATCCTATTACCTATTGATATGGATAACGTTTTCACATTTGTGTGTTATGAAAGCTGAACAGTATGAGCCAAAAATGGATCATTTTCATGAGGGTGGCTTCGCTTTCTCTACTCTGATTTTAAAAGCCACTAAACTCCATTAAAATACAACATTGAATAACACCACTAAATGTGCATTGTTATATGTCTCTCTTAAGTTTCCTTAACCATGGTGCAATTTATGTGGATAAACCCTCACTGATTTGTGTCAAACAAAATGAAATTTTTTGACTGAATTCTTCTTTGATGTTAGTGCATTAGTTTGATTTTTTTTTCTTATGCCTGTAATCCATTTAGCTGAATCTCTAAGCGCATTAGAATGGAACTGTGGGATATCTTGGACCAGAGACTCGAGAGAGCTGCAACTAGAAGTGTCTTCTCCTTTAGAAAGCTACAGGAAAGAAACAAAATTGCACACTCCCTGCGCAGGCATTACCCTGTTCAGGTTCAAAGGGACTTTCTCAGCCTGATCCTCGAATAGCCCGCCTTTCTGCGGACTATCCTGGTTCAAGCACCCCTGGTGCTTTACATGTCAATCCAATAGCCAAATCACACATAGAAGTATTGTAAACATAAACGTAACTTGGTTTTATTGCTGAGTCTGACTCGAAGGAACAGACATAACACATAGATAGTTCTAATGTTAACAAGACATAGAGACTACTTAAGCTTACCGACAATTTTTGCCTTCTTCAGATATAATCCAACATGCATCAAGACTTTCGTAAGCAAGTTCTTGTTTCACCCATTTCCCTAAGGGAGCAGAAGAAAAAGAAAGATGACAAAAAACAGAGATGATGGTAAGGACACATTTAACCGTATGCAATATGCTTATACACTTAATGCTTGTAAACTAGATTGTTTTAACTAGTATGTTTGTTAAGCGAGCAGCGTGTAAGCATACGGACCTTTTAATTCTGAGCAGACTTGACATAACTCTCTGGCAAATAGATTTCTCCGCCTACATCACCGTGTTGTTCTCCGCTGATGGTTTTCTTTGCATTGTTAAATTCTTCACTCATAGCGTCCATTCCTTGTCTGATGGCTTCTTCAGCACTTCCATAACCATTCTCCTCTGCATACTTTCGGATGTCTTCAGTTATCTTCATAGAGCAGAATTTTGGTCCACACATGGAGCAAAAGTGTGCAACCTTAGCTCCATCAGCTGGAAGAGTTTCATCATGGAAAGACATAGCAGTCATGGGGTCCAAGGACAGAGCAAATTGGTCCATCCATCTAAACTCAAACCGCGCTTTGCTCAGTGCATCATCCCATGCCTGAGCATGTGGATGCTGTTTGGCTAGATCAGCTGCATGAGCAGCGATCTTGTATGCTATAACCCCTGCCTTCACATCGTCCCTGTTTGGTAGCCCAAGGTGCTCTTTCGGTGTTACATAGCAGAGAAGAGCTGTGCCTAAGGCTCCAATATTGGCAGCTCCAATGGCAGAAGTAATGTGATCATATCCAGGGGCAATATCAGTTGTCAAAGGTCCAAGAGTGTAGAATGGTGCCTCGTTACACCATTCCAACTGCTTCTGCATATTCTCTGGAATCTTGTGCATTGGGACATGCCCTGGCCCTTCATTCATCACCTAAAAAAAGAATATCATTAAAGAGAATATGTATGCAGATAACCACATATAAACTGGATTAAGACAAGTGGTTTTAGTACCTGCACGTCTTTTTCCCATGCTCTGCGAGTTAGTTCACCTTGAGTAAGAAGCTCTGCAAACTGAGCAGTGTCGTTAGCATCATAAATTGAGCCAGGTCTTAGACCATCCCCAATTGAAAGAGCCACATCATACTGGTTACAGATGTCTAGAATATCATCCCAATGCTCATAAGCAAAATTCTCCTTGTGGTAAGATAGGCACCATTTAGCATGAATGGACCCTCCACGTGAAACAATACCAGTCATACGCTTGGCTGTTAAAGGAATGTAACGTAGCAAAACTCCAGCATGGATTGTGAAATAGTCTACACCTTGCTCAGCTTGTTCAATCAGAGTCTCTCTGAAGACTTCCCAGCTAAGATTCTCAGCAATTCCACCCACTTTCTCAAGTGCTTGATAAATGGGCACCGTGCCAACAGGCACAGCTGAATTCCTTAGGATCCATTCACGTGTCTCGTGGATGTGACGACCAGTTGAGAGATCCATGATTGTATCAGCTCCCCACATTGTTGCCCACTGAACCTTGTAGACTTCCTCTTCAATAGAGCTTGCAACAGCAGAGTTTCCGATATTCGCATTGACCTTGACCAAGAACTTTCTTCCAACAATCATCGGTTCCAGCTCCAAATGCTTCTTGTTGGAAGGGATAATCGCCCTGCCTCGTGCAACTTCTGATCTTACAAATTCAGGGTCTAGTTTCTCCCTCGTCGCACAGTAAAGCATTTCCTCAGTTATGATTCCTTGCTTAGCATAATACATTTGGGTGTATCTTGGTGCTCCTACCTTCTCTCGGCGATCAATCCACTCCTTCCTAAGCTTAGTCAGACCTGTTTCCAGAAATTTTCATTTGTTATTGATAGTCACATAGAAATCAAAATATAGGTAAATTGGTAATCACAAAGTGAAATCACATACCAATGTTTGGGTTAACATCCTGAGGACCACTAGTGTCATAATTATCAAAAGCTGGCTCACCACCAGACAGATGAACACGTCGAAAGGGAACTTTAAGGACATGACCAGATTCTTCATGAACAACTTCCCTGAAACAATCAAAACCAAAACCAATGACTATAATTCTTCTAATTTGAAAAATGTGAATGAAGTGAAGCAATTACTTGTATTCTTTGGTGCTCTTAGGAAAGCATTCTTCAAAAGATGGAATTGGCTGGAAATCAGGAGAAGAAGGATCAACGGTGTGTTTTCTTTGCTTGGCTCTCTCAGAATTAGTCGTTGGTGGATCAAATGTCAAAGTGGCTCGTATACTTGTTGTGTCCTTCTTGAAACGAGTGGGAGTAGCTTGAACAACCACATAAAATCCAGGTAACAAAGACGGGTTTGGAAGTTTTGGCCAAGCAGAGTGAGTTTTGTTGTTACATACGACCGACGTCAAGGCGCTGTGTACTGAAGCCATAACTGAAGATATACAAAAATTACTTATCAGTAACTACAAAGCCACTATATGACTAACGATCCATACGATCCAAGGATTTAAACAGAATTATCGAAAATCAATGAGCATGATACCAAGAGATTCAATCATTTGCAATTTATCGGAATCTCGCCGGAGAAAATCAACCAAAGAAAAAAACACTACAGCGTAATCAGTCAAAATAATCACAATCTGGTATGTCGAGAAAAATCAAAACTGATTGGATATGATCAGGCACATAAGTAAGAGAGGAAGAAGAAAGTATATGATTATAGTCTATACATTAGTAGAGAAATGTGAATCTGAGAGTGAGAGAGAGAGACCTAGTTCTTTAAGACCGACGGCAGATCGGACGCCTTTCCCGGAGGAATGACGGTTTTCTCGAGCTTTTGTTTTGTGTTGCTGCTCCTTGCTTCTGAGGATGAGTTCAGGATCAGTGATGTGTTGTGGTTAAGAGATATCAAGAAAATCTTTTGACCGGGCTTTAAGTGCGTCCACACAAGTGTCCCTTGTATAGTTTCTGGTGAGATAATGTTTTTGTGGAGAATAATTAAATAAAAAATATTTCTTTTATAAACTAGATATTTTTGCTTTTTTAACATAGAAATATAATCTTGAACTTGTTGTTTTGTTTTTATGATTTCAAAGTCCAACCGTCTTCTTTTTGATCGGGATTTTGTTGTTTTGATTTTATGATTTCAAAGTCCAACTGTCCTCTTCTTACCATCGGTGGATGCACATCTCATCTCTTTTCTGGCGGTTTAAGCGTTGAGATTAAAATATTTGTGGTCGATCGCTACATTCGACTTCGACGATGTTGGTGTCTCATGAAAACAATGACCGTCGATAAAGGGAACCTAACAAGATCTAAAACTGAAGCGCCTCCGATGGTGGTTATGTTGATGATAACCAAGACTCACGAATACAGATCCAGACAGTGATGATCATCTTGGAGGCTGTGTTTCGACAATGGGATTGGCTATGGAAATTGAATAGGGTTTGAGACGTCTTTGGCGATGCTTCTTCGTTAACCGTCGGTGATGCATGCCGGGATCTCCCAGATGATGACATTTGACGTCTATGCATAATACTCGTGGCAATGAGTCTCGACTTGGGCCACTCTCTTTTGGGCCATTTGTTTTAAGTATTTTCTTATCTTCATATGTAACTAATCTTCTGTAGACCATACTTTTAATCAATAAAATAAATCCATTAAGGGCCTTAACGGCAAAAAAAAACTAGATATTTTAATAAATTTAGTATTTTATTTTATTTGGTAAACTTTGTGTGTATAGACAATAACACGTCATAAAAAGAAGTAGAAGAAAAACAATTGAAGGTCATATATAGCATCCAAAAAGTAATTTATGACGAACTTATGTCCCAAGGTTTTATGATATTTTAATGCCTTTTTATAATTCTTGATGCCAATTGAAAACTCTTTTTTTATGAATTCTTTTATAATATAATTTACATTTTATCAAATAATATATATATATATATCTGTTTTCATGAATTCCTTTTTGTAATATAATTTACATTTTATCAAATCATATATATTTTAAGGCTGAATTTTATTTATTTATTTTCCTTAGAAATTCACTTATTCTTTCAATACTGTTTTTTTAACAAATTCTCAAATACCAAAGATTAAACTGTTTACCTGCAGTAATATAAACAGAATTAAAAGTCATTAGACCAATTGATAAAAAAAAAAAAAACGCAACTTTCCTACTAAATTAGAGTATGTATGTGTACACAAAAAAAGTTCCATTAATATTGGTTCTTAAATTATTTTATGACTTATGATTATGGCTATTAATATTTAAAGTACATTATGAAGGAAATAGAAACAAAAAAATATGCTAAAATTCATCGATATTTATATAAGTCTGTTGAAATATTTAATATACTGCTCAAAATGTGTTATGTACAAGACGAGTTTGCAAAACTCCACAAGACTTTAGTGTTTCCATCTTCTCATTAATCTTCTGTTTCATTTCTCCTTCCAACATCTGTTTGTTAGGCTCAAAAATTTCGATATTAGTCCTTTTGAGATCTTTGCTCACTTCTATTTGAACCCCGATTTGGTCTACTTGAACTAAACAATAATTATTAGTCCAGATTTTAACGAACTTATTAGTCAGTTCTAAAAAAAAAAAGATTATAAACAATTATGAATATACGATAATCGTTAACCCAAAATCCAAATAAAATGACTCGCTTAGTCGATTTGCAATTCATCGTCTTCGCCACTACTTTCTCCTTCTCTTTAATTCTCACTACCTTCGTCGTCGATGAAGCTTATCCTTCAATTCCCACTACCTTTGGCGTTGCAACGAAACTCTCCGACGATCTGAAACCGATCCGCCGCGAAGTTTATGGCGGAGGAAAGAAGATATTCGACATCAGCCACCGTTATACGCCGGAGATGCCAGCTTGGGAATCATCGGAAGGAATAGGAAATTTCCTTCGATTAGCAGCAAGTATGAAAAATGGATCCATCGCTAATAACTCAGAGATGAAACTATCTGTTCACTCTGGAACTCATCTTGATGCTCCTGGCCATTTCCATGATCATTATTACGATGCTGGTTTCGATGTTGATTCGCTTGATCTTCAAATCCTAAACGGTACCTCCTTTTTCGAAACTCTTTTTGGAAATTTAAGTAGTGACTGTTCTTATGGTTTCTGTTAATTCGATTTTATAGGTCCAGCTTTGTTGGTTGATGTTCCACGAGATAAGAACATTACAGGTGAAATTGGAAATTAGGGATTTTTTTCTGTTTAATGAAATATCTTTGTTTAATGTTTTTGGATTAACTCAATGTTTTAGCTGAGGTAATGAAATCACTTCATATCCCAAGAGGAATTCGCCGTGTGCTCTTCAAAACATTGAACACTGATAGGTAAAGTCTCAAACTTTTTAAAGAGAGCGTTACCAAAAATCTTAGTTTGAGCTTTATGATGATAACAATTGTAATTTGTAAGAGAGCTATGGTTTATACAGAAGGCTTATGTTTAAGAAAGAATTCGATTCAAGCTTTGTTGGGTTCTTGACTGATGGAGCTAAATGGTTGGTTGAGAATACAGACATCAAACTTATTGGTAAGAGATGGTTTTTGTTAGAAATTCTATGTTCATTGTGTGTGTTCAGCTGTTTTTGGTATCTCTAGAGCTTGTATTACATCTATTGAAACTGGTTATTATGCTTTGTGAAATCCAGGACATCAAACTTGTTGGTAAGAGCTTGTATTGTTAGCTTTTTCTTACGTTCATTGTGTTTGTTACGCCGTTTTTCATATCTCAGGAGCTTGTATTACTTGTAATGACACCGGTTATTATGCATTGTGAAATCCAGGGTTGATTATCTTTCCTTTGCTGCTTATGATGAAGCACCTGAGACGCACAGGGTTATACTTGAAGGACGGGTTAGTATCTTTTACAATAAAGTGTATCATGTAGGTGAACATTGCTTTTGTTTCTTGATAATAACCCCAATTCTGAAAGAAACCGTCTTTGGGTTCTTGGGAAAACATCGAATCCATCAGCTTTTGTTTCAATTTTCAATTAATCTCTTGTTGAAGTTTGGATGTCAAAACAATGGAATATGATTGAACATAGCTATTCCACCAAACATGAAAATGAGAAGAGTTCATTGGTTTACTAAGTAGGCGTAGAGTAAACTTTAGCATGAGTGTGTGAATGAAACTCATGTTTATGATACGCTTTGATTCAGGATATAATTCCTATTGAAGCACTGAAGCTGGATGATGTGGAGGTAGGAATGTATATGCTTCATTGCTTACCAATGAAATTGATTGGAGCAGAAGGAGCTCCAACTAGATGCATCCTCATCAAGTGACTCAATTTAGCTGTCTCCTCTGTAAGTTTATAGCACATGAAGACGTTAAAACAAAATATAGACTTGTCTCTTCCAAGATCTCAGAAGTCAGAATCATGAAGCAGATGCTACAAAGGTCTTGATTCTGTTGTAAAATGAAGCATACGGTTATAAATGTGTAATTATGAAGAACATGATAATATAGTTGAGACTGAAAGGAAGGATTAAAAATGTTGTAATAATAGATTGCCCAAATCAACAAATTCTTTAGGCAAATAACCTACAAGCAAAGAACGATCAAGACTTTAGGTTCTTTAGCGATTAGATTCTTATCTCGATCATTCTTTGCCTGTAGGTTATTTGCTCGACAAGCAAAGATCAATTCGGTCGCTATTTTATTTAACGATTTTGCAGAGATTGAAATTTTTGATCACTATTTTGTGGTAGTTGGCAACTACAAAACAAATAACACAGAAACTCTAATTGCAGTGACTAATTATAGCGACGGCCAAACAATGGAATATGATTGAACTAGTTTTTGGTCGACCACGAAACAAACCATATTTTACTAAGGAATTCTAAAGAAAAATCACCTTGAATCAAAGTAAATATATTTTGACAACTAGAGACAAAACAGAAATCAAGAAAAAAAAAACAAGCGATGGAGAAGAAAAGAAGGAAAATGACAAGTGTTAATTTTGGCCAAAATTGAGAAAGCAAAGCTGAGCCGCGGACAGAGTCGAGATATCTTGTAAGAATCCGAGCTGGCAAATCCCTCTTCAACACCATGTGGATGATAGTACTGCCACGTGTACAATTTCTATACACGTGTCATCTATCTGAAGGGATTCTCAGATCGCGCGGAAAATCCCTTTCTTATCATCAAAAAAATCTCAAAATTAATAAAAGATAAAATTTCAAAACTTTCTCACTTGTCTTTCTTTCTTTCTTCTTTTAATTCTTCCGGTGACGCCATGAACGCCGCCGTGTTTAGTGCTTCTGCTATATCTCTTCCTATCTCCTTTTCTAAAACTCGATCATCTAATTTCGGTAGAAAGAAGGTAACTTTACTCATCTTCTCGACTTGGGTTTGAATCTATTTTACTTCGAATTTTAGTGTCAAATTGTCTTGGCTATATGTTTGGTTTGATGATTTGATTGATTGTTGGTTTCAGGGATTGAAAGGAGAATTCAGGGTTTTTGCTGTGTTTGGGGATGAAAGTGGATTAATAGAGAAGAAGAATCAGTGGGGACATTTGTTTGATGTTGAGGATCCGAGATCGAAAGCTCCTCCTTATAAAGGCAAGTTCATGGATGTAAATCAAGCTATTGAAGTTGCTAGATTTGATATTCAATATCTCGATTGGCGTGCTCGACAAGATCTTCTTACCATCATGGTTCTTCATGACAAGGTTTGTCTCTCAATTCTGAATGCCTTACTGAAACATCATCATCTACATTGACCTCTTTTGAGCTTCGTCAACTTGATTTGTGTACCTAAGTTTACGATAAGAACATAGCTATGAAACAACTCCAATCTGCTCCATTCAGTCTTAGAGTAGATATAGTAGTCGCTTTGAGCTGCTCAACATCTTCAAAGCTTACTGGTTCACTTATTTTATTGGAATTATCAGTCTTAAGTATTGGCATTTCTTCGATAAATCATGAATTATGCTTAGTGGTGGCTTTATTTGATACTGAGTTTATGGAATGAATGTATGTCAGGTTGTTGATGTACTTAATCCTCTAGCTCGTGAGTACAAGTCAATCGGTACAGTGAAGAAAGAACTGGCTGGACTGCAGGAAGAATTATCGAAAGCACACCAACAGGTTTGTAGGAATGTTATTCACTAAAAGTGACCTGCCTTTTTATCAAACTTTGTCTAACTATTAGTTGAAACGAAACAGGTTCATATATCTGAAGCAAGGGTTTCAACTGCTCTAGACAAGTTAGCTCACATGGAAGAATTGGTTAATGATAGGTTGTTACCCGGCAGAGTTGTGACGGAATTAGATAAACCATCCACTTCAAGCAGTGCTTCTACAATCGAGTTAGACAGGGAAAAGACGAACACAGGTGCGAAAAGCTTGAATGTTTCTGGTCCAGTTCCGCCTTATAGTCCACACTTAAAGAACTTTTGGTATCCAGTTGCTTTTACAGCAGACCTCAAGCATGACACAATGGTATGTACAGTGTGGTTCTTCCTTAATTGGGATGTCTTCTTTTGTTTACAAGCTTCTGAGAAATGTTTTTTTTTTTTTGTCTTAAGGTACCAATTGAGTGCTTTGAGCAACCATGGGTTATCTTTAGGGGTGAAGACGGGAAACCTGGATGTGTACGGAATACTTGTGCGCATAGAGCGTGTCCTCTTGATCTTGGCACAGTGAATGAGGGGCGTATTCAGTGTCCGTACCACGGTTAGTAACTCGTTCTCTATACACGTTGTAACAACTATGAAACTGTGTTTTGTATTTTATTAAATGTGACCATGTAGGATGGGAATACTCGACCGATGGAGAATGTAAGAAGATGCCATCTACAAAGTTGCTGAAGGTGAAGATCAAGTCGTTGCCTTGTCTTGAACAAGAAGGTATGATCTGGATTTGGCCCGGCAATGATCCACCTTCAACTACACTTCCTTCATTACAACCTCCATCAGGGTTTGTAATCCATGCTGAGGTATTCAGACGTCTCAAGCATATTTCCAATCTAATCATCTCATATGAATGCTGCATTTTCTCATTTGTTCCCTGATAAAACTCTCAGCTAGTAATGGAACTCCCGGTGGAACACGGATTGCTTTTAGATAATCTCTTGGATCTTGCACATGCTCCATTTACTCATACATCTACTTTTGCAAAAGGCTGGAGTGTCCCGAGGTTTGTTTCACTCTCATTACTCTGTTTAGACTTACATGAATCTGTTTCACTGGACTTGTTTTAAGCTTTTTGATTTCTTCTTCTGCAGTTTGGTGAAGTTCTTAACCCCGTCATCTGGTCTTCAAGGATACTGGGATCCTTATCCAATCGATATGGAGTTTAAACCCCCGTGTATCGTGCTATCGACAATCGGGATCTCCAAACCAGGAAAACTAGAAGGAAAGAGCACTAAGCAATGTGCTACACATCTTCATCAACTCCATGTCTGTTTACCATCTTCAAAAAACAAGACAAGACTGTTATACCGAATGTCACTAGACTTTGCTCCTATACTAAAGAATCTTCCATTCATGGAACATCTCTGGAGACATTTCGCTGAACAGGTAAAGTAAACTCAACAAAGCGAAAAATCGATATCTTGAAGATATAAACTAATCCGTTTATCGGCTGTTTCGCAGGTATTAAACGAAGATCTAAGGCTGGTTTTAGGACAGCAAGAACGGATGTTAAATGGTGCAAACATATGGAATTTACCAGTTGCTTATGACAAGCTTGGAGTTCGGTATAGACTATGGAGGAATGCGGTAGATCGAGGCGATGATAAACTACCGTTCTCCGGCTAACTTTTATGGAAGAAATCTAATGTTTTCAGCAAGTTTTAGCAGCTCTGATTCACCAGCAATCGCTCAGAAAAGTGTAGATTGTTATCTAGTTTGTTCTCACAGCAGAGAAGCGTGGCCGAGTAATGATCTAGAGTTAGGTGGATTCATTTTGAAGACGATGAAACAAAGAACGTTTGAGAAGATAAAAACACAAAAACATCCACTGTAAATTTCTAAAGGAGATATATTGTTATTCATTTTTTCTGTGTACAGTTCACTCTCTGAGAAATTGATTATCAGTTTTCCCCACAAGATATCTCTTTTTCACATTTTCTATTAAAAAGACTCTTCATTCACCGACGAGAAACAAGAACAAGCTGGTTTAATTCACAGAGAAGAACCACAAAAGGGACAAAAACGAAACTCAGGCTCCACAGTTCGATCGCAGAAGCGGCACTTAGCTAGAGAAACCGGCTGTGAAAGAGACTGAGGGAAAAACAGATCGCAATCTCTACAATACATTAGAGGATCTTTACCAGGCCATCTCCAGACAGGAACAAAGAAGAGCTTCAAGACTTTGTCGTAATCGACCAAATCAGCTTCCGAACCACATCTTATGCATGTTCCAGCTCCAGATTTCAGCACTTGCCTTACTTGTTGCCCTAATCCACCAACGAAGAAGAACATTTCTTTTTTGATTTAGAAGAAGAACATCAAAGTTAATACTTTGGCTTAAGGGCTATGATATAATATGAGATTTTTTAATGCACAATATGTGATGATGTCTTTGTTCTTGTTCTAGTTGTTTCTAGGATATTGTAAGAACCAAATTTTATTTTTTATTATATTTTTTTGGTGCTTTCTAGTAGAAGTGTGAATATGTTTCGATTCTCCAATTTGGTGGTACGTAACCACTTTTTTTTTATTTTGAGATCAGTTTTTTAGATTAATTTCTTAGTTTTTGATTTTGAAAAAAACTACTATTTAGCTAATTATAATTTTGTAAAAATAATTTTTACTTTATATTTTATTATTCGATCTTTTAGTTTTTACTTTCTTTAAAAGATAGAAAAAACTAGTTTTTGAAAAATTAATGTTGATTTCTCTACAAAACATAAAACCAACTTTTCTAGTTTTTGTTTTTAAAAACTAATTTATAAATTAAAACTAAAATTTAAAATCTAAAAACTAAAATTTAAAATCCAAAAACTAAAAACAAAACCCAAAAACTAGTGCATCTATTCATAGCCTTTGTTTTTAACATTTTTACTCATCATAATAAATAATCAAAACCAATCTGAAAAAATATTGTTAACAAGAAACAAAATTATGGAAATTCTTCTAATATTCCGATTCAAAAAAAGAAAAAAAGAGGCGCAAGAAATCTTATATATAAGTTCTTCGATCATCTTAATCGTCCCAGCACAATTTGTTGTAAACACCATTTTAAAAAGGGCGATAATATAGCTTCAATTTCAAAGAAAAACAGCTACAAACTTCTTCCGATTCCTAATGCATATTTGACACACATAATGGAATTATTATTTGTAAGTCATAAACAGTAAATATGTGTGAATTTTTATATATTATATTCATTTGGATGAAACAAAAATGCATTCCATATATGATGATTTCTTTCATTTTATAGTTTTTTCTTTGTTTTAATGTTAAAAACTTTCATCTATAGTTTTCAACAGTTTCCCCAAAAAAAAAAGTTTACTGATGAATAAAAATGGTAGAAGGAAGAAGGAAGCAAAATCTCAGACTCAATTGAAACAAAGAAAATTTGCTGAAATTTCTAATATGGGAAAACATAAACTTGCTGCAGATGAAATACTAGAAATTCAAATGAATAAAAAAGTATCATTAATCAATCAGGTCAATAATATTTTAGTAAAAGAGAGAATGATTTAAGAAAGCACTAAAACATCCACAAATAGTTTACATTTGGTTTATTACGACAAATTCCATGTGAAGATGTTCCCTGCCAAATTATTAGAAATGAAGCAAAAAGATTATTACTTTTGTTAACATATTATGAAAATTTTATGATTGAAAGAGCTACTTTTTTATTAACTTTGGACACAATCACCAATAGAATTTGAAAGTAGTGAATTTTGTTGTTAAAATGAATATTTTGCACGTTAATAATCATGTACTAATAAAAAAGGTATTTCATATCTCTAATCCACGCAAAGTTTTCAGAACTTCTTACTAAAGGGCCACATCAACATTCTGTAAACTAATTATGTTAAAAGCATATATTATTTTTCTTATTTTTCAGCTTAAATTCTTATTTATATCTTCCAATTAAAAGAATTCTATGATCATTACTTCATACACCACTTTTCTTAAAGAAAAATATTGTTATCAACTCTTTTTTTGGGTCTAATATTGTTATCAACTCTAATTTGTATAAATTTGTTTTTAAAACTATATCAATATCCATGCCACTAATAAAAATGAACATCAAGGCAGAAAAAAAAAACTCAATCATTCTCATCACAAACATCAACTCAATATTTTTTTAAAAAATAACGCAAAACTAATATCTACATTTAAACAATATAAATATATTTTCAACAAAAAAATTCAGGCATTCCTTATCAACAAAACAAAAGATACAATCAGCTTCTCATCATACAAAATACTACTCGGGTTAACTCCACTTCAAAAGATCTATATACATAATAAAAATCCTTTCCAATGAAGGAAAAAAATTCTTATACAAAAGAAAAAATTACCACATTACATAATTCAAATAAAATGTAATAGATCCTCCATAACAAACATACTAAAAAATTAGATATGACACTAAGTATTTATGGAAATTTTTTTTTAAAAACTAATAAATTCATATTTACGATATAGTTTTTTTAATTGTTAAAAATCAATTATTATTGATAATTACGTAAAAGGTCTATTTTGGTAAAATATTATCAACAGTGAACAAAATTAACTAACTAAAACATGGTAACACTTTTAGACATAATAGTTAAACTCTTACATTCTAACATACTAATCAGGCATAAAATAAAGGTAAATCCTTAGTAAAAAAAAGGTTTGAAATCTATATGACTATAGCGTTGGGAAACTAAAAAATTTACTAAAAAATGCGTGGGGTTGATAATCAGGCATACATTATTTTATTTATATGATAAAATCATTTGGAAAATCTTTTGTGGGTTGAGTCTTGTCAAAATAATTGATACAGCAGATTTTTAAATTACTTTCATATATATAATAATATATAACATTGTTATCATAACTGCTCGAAACTGAGATTACTATACAAACCAAATTAATTTCATAATGTAACTTTATGTGTTTCTTCTCCTACTTTCTCATTGTATATATATTTAGAGTAATATTTTTGAAAGCTGCCTGTTTATGTTGCATCTCCCCAATTATGTATGTTAGTGTTAAACAATATTTTCCATACGGTTAAGTGTTAATGTTCACATAATTAATAACATAGATTGACACTTAAAAAAATGGTATTTAGATTAATTTTAAAAAATGAACTCTTTTGAAAAATTTGGAAATGTGGTTATGTGTCATTTTCTCAAATTTTTTATGGGGTTGTTACATCATGAATATAAATTTTTTTGGAAGTGATTGGTGAAATATAATAATATAGCATCAATTGATGGTTGTGTTTACCGAATATGTTGCAGTTGCCGTTGTAATAGTACAAAGCCATGGATTATAAAATTGATCAATTATTTTCAAAAATTACTTATAGTATAATTATCCATGAGATTTTTTCATAATTACAGATAGTCCAGATTTTTTTTTCCAAAAAAATGGTCTAGTGGTAGAGATGATTAATTTCTTATAAAAAAAAGGTGGAAATTTTGTTTATTACAATATATATTCCACACTATTGTAAAATTTTTTTTGGTTATAGTACTATGATTAATATATATTACAATTTCTATTCAACCACTAATTGCATTTGTTACTATTTGTGTATTTTCTTATTTCATATTAACTGTATTTGTCTTGTATGATATATTTTCGTGTACATACTATAGTTGAATTGTATCGTTTTTGTAGTCCGCTTTTGACATGGTTTTTGAAAGAGTTTATAGAAGTTTTCAATTGTTAAATTTATGAAATTGAACCAGAATTACACCATCGACGTCACTTTTGAATAGTAAAGATGTCATATTTAGTTTGCAATTTCCTGAAAGAAGCAATGGATGTTTTATCAGCGACAAAGTCAACATTGACCTTTAAGTAAGTAAGATGGTCTTTTAAATATACTCCAAGCAATTTTATATTTATTATATTATTATCGCTCTTGTCACATTTTAATTTTGATAATTTATCTGTTAAAAACTTGTTAATATTTTTGGTTAGGTAATTAACACGCTTGTTAGTGATAAACACTAAAAAAAGTAAAAGCATATATAATAATATTTATATGAAAATGTAGATTTATAATAATTAATTTTATAAAAATGTGAATATATTGTTGCTCAACAGAAGATGCAAATATAAATATAAATATTAAAAGATATAGATGAAAGTATTTCGTTATTACGGATTTACGGTCCCCAATGAAAACTCAAAGTAGTATTTTAAGAGTCTAACTATTCCTTTTGGAATAAAGACAAAAATACTACAACTTCCCAAATGGTCTTCATAAATTATATTATCATCTTTCCTGTTTTCAACAATATATATCATATTTGTAAACAGCAAAACCCAGAAAATCATAATCCTAATATTCATATATATAATAATAAACCAAATAATTATGTAACCTGTTTGTGCTAAACAAATTAACAAAACTCAATACAAAAACCGAAAAACACTAAATTATTTGAAAATGCTCAACTCTCCAAAAAAATAATTAAATTAAATGGTTTGAGTTTCACCTTAAAAAAATATATGAGTTTCAGTTTGGAACTTCTTAGTCATAAAAAAATATATTACCTCAAAAATAATATTACAATAAAAGTTTACTTCTATTACATTAGGTTTGATTTGCTTTGGTTTGTGTATGGTTCAGATTCATTTTAAATGTTGATGAAAATTATAATTTAGATGATTTACTCTTGTATATGTCAAATTGCAAAGCATGCCCTAAACGACAAATTATCAACTCTTTGTTTGTTTCACATATTGATGTATATATATATATATATATATCACATTTACTTGCTTCGATATTTCCTTTTCAATCTTTAATCATGATCCAAAAGACCAAGTTGCTCTCAGTCTGATGGTTAGGATGATCCAGCTAATGACTCGGTACCAAAATTCGATTCCTACCCGCTGCATTATAGTAGCTTAAAAAAAGGGATTATTGAGGGTGGACTTTAGATTATGGATCGAACCTTGATTTTTTGTAGAGTCGTAGTTTCTGACATCTTCTTATTTTCAACATTTCATGATCCAATCAATATTATGGAAAAGTAGACTTCCTAAGAGAAAATATATTTGATTTTTCAAAATTTCTGATTAAAATTTTAAAACCCACTACCATGAATTTTTGAGAGATTTTTTTTTCTTTTTTTGTTAATTAACTTTTGAGAGTTTTTGAACAAGATTAATTTTCTTTCCCATTACTATCTATATATTGCAAAGTCAGAAAACTTTTTTAAAAAAATACAAAAGAAACAAGTAACCGAAAAAGTAATTACGAAACCTCCCAAAAATACATAAATATAAATTATATATAGAAGAGATAAACTTTGTTCAAAAAAAAAGAGATAAACTCAACAAAGTGTAAAAGCACATATGTAGCAAAATAACTAACAATGCCAAAAAAATTACTTCTTGAAGCAATCAATCATGTAAAAACATTTCTATAAAGAATTATCTTGTCCGAAGGTATAACCTTGTTATTATATATATATATATATTATAATTAATTTTTTTCAACAAATAACAATTAAATCGACGAGTCTTGATTCATAACCTAAATTTTTCAGCTAGAAATAGGTGAGATTCAAATTCGTATTTAGTGACTAGATAAATCAAAAGCAAACCAACCTAACAACTTATTATAACTCTAATCAGTTAAATGTTAATTTTAATTGAATTTCATTAAATTCTAGTAGGTTGTATAAACTTTTTGATTGAGGTTGGATTCAAATTTTTTTTATTCTAATAAATAAGCAATATATATACATATATTTAAAGAAATTGGCTGAAACAAATTGATAAAGGGTATATCGATTTGTTAGATAAAATAAACAAATCTTTCACGTTGTATAATTAATAACAAAATATTCAATTTGGTTAGGAATTTGTTGTACAGCACCCGGTTTAAGTATAGAGATATTAAAGAGACCGACACCGAAAAAAACAAAATCACCGGCACGTGTCAAATAGTCAACTTCCTTCTGGTGGGTCTCACGCAGCCGTTAGATTCGACGTCTTATTTACCCACGTGACTATATTTCTCTCTCTTCCTTCACTCAAATTCCTTTATTACCATACCAAAATATTCTCTCTCTCAAACAAACAACAACTCTCTTTCTCTCTCGAAAAGTTATGGACAATCTCCAAATACTTGATTTTCTCTTTGTCTTTCTATCCATAAACTTGGTCTCTATGACCAAAGCCACCGAAATACCTTTCCTCGAAGTGAAATATTCCGACAACAACCCTTTTGAGATGTTACTAAGGCCGTTACCGACCAAAAACCAGTCATCGAGTCCACCGACTTTACTCAGATCAGATGAATGTTCCGAAGAGATTCTCAGGCTAACTCATCACCCAGATAACGTAGCTTGGCTCAAGCGTGTGAGAAGAACGATCCATGAAAATCCTGAGTTAGCTTTTGAGGAATACGAGACGAGTAAGCTAGTCCGAACCGAGCTGGATCGTATGGGTATTATGTATAAGTATCCGTTAGCTAAAACGGGTATTCGGGCTTGGATCGGATCCGGTGGCCCACCTTTTGTGGCGGTTCGGGCTGATATGGACGCACTTCCTATTCAGGTAAACGTTACTAAGAATAGTAAATGTTTTTTTAATATTATACTTTTGACTTATTTATTATTGATGGTTGTATAGTTCTTGGTGTCTCTGTGCATACTTATCTTTTATATATACATTAAATGTCTAAACAAATCATTTTATATAGTTTAATTTTTTTTACTTGGGTCTATAAGAAAAGAAGTAAAAATGAGTCTAGATTGTACATTTTGTGGGACTGTGTATGGTCCATGTGAACATTAAAATATTATTAACAAAACACATGATTTTTACATGCGGTTAATTGTCTGGCTTAAATAATGTAGATTTTTTAAAGATGGATTTAATTATATTTGCATAACAATGTTTTAAACTAGTTCCCTTACTATCTTTGTGTCCCATGTGGACCATGTGAGGTTTTCCTAATTTGGAAATATTGTGTAGTTGTATACTGTTTGGTACTTACTTTCGGACAGACTGTCACATGATGTAAGATATATGTTGATAACGATAGATTGTGTGGTTGAGTTGATATGGTTATAGATAAGGTTTAATGGTTATGAATAATACTTTTACTAAATTGAACATAAAATTGGTTTGTGATAATGCAAATTAAACAGGAAGCAGTAGAATGGGAACACAAAAGTAAAGTAGCAGGCAAAATGCATGCTTGTGGTCATGACGCTCATGTGGCTATGCTTCTTGGTGCTGCTCATATTCTTAAGTCTCGTGAACATCTTCTCAAGGTAATTCATTCAACTGTTTCTCTTAAAAAATAATAATTTTCTACTTGATGATTTGAAAAGATAATTTTCATTTTAGAAGATATATTAGAGGAGCACTAAATTATAAAACTTACTTCAAATGAAAAAAAGAATGAAAATACAAGATCACAATAATGTAAGAGTTAAATAATATATATCTATATTATGAAATGTTAATTGTAATTCTGATAGAAAATTTTAATCGTAGTCTTATGTTTAAATTAGTATGAAGATCTTGTTTTGCACTTTTTAAAATTAGTATTTATCAAAATTATAGTAAGAATCCTTTTTATTTTGTTCTTCGAGATAAAAATAATAATAGAACACTATAACACCAAATTTATTATTAAAATAATACTAAATGTGGTACATGATTGGTGTTTCTCCAATTTAATCTAATTGTTTATCAATGGTGGATGATGTCTTTTGGACTAGTTGGTTAGATTCTTTAGTTTTGTTTCTTGGTGGGTAAAGTCTAGCTATGATGAAAATGGTGTATAATTCATATTTAAATTAATGGTAAAACATCCACTTTTGTTTGTCTTTTTGTATTTTTGGTAATAAAGGAACTATGGTCTTTAAGCCCATATATAGTTTTGGAGTTTTGACTTATTCAAGCCTCATACTCTTTATTGCATCCACTCCACTTGTATGCAATATTCTTTGGACATTGTATTTTTCTTTCTTTTTAACATTATTTTGTTCTATTTACATTATATTATTAACTTGGGGTTGAATGGTAGCTTTAAACTGGAGTTATTTAAGTGCTTAACCTCTGGTTCAGACAGACTTGTTTATAGGCGTTTACTAACTGCTAGTTTTAACCTCCTATTTTTAAATAGCTTTCTATTCAACCACTTGTTTTTCTTTCAACTATCTTACTCATACTGAATCACCACTTATCCATTATGTAGTAATATTATTGTATCCGAACACATTTTAAGTGGCAAGAAAACTCAGATTTATATGGCTTCCGGGGTCGATAGGTATGGGGATCCCAGTTTATAGAGCTGATCAATGAAGTCATATGTGATTCATACAGGGAACGGTGGTTCTATTATTTCAACCAGCAGAAGAAGCTGGAAATGGTGCAAAGAAGATGATCGAAGACGGAGCCTTAGAGGACGTGGAAGCTATCTTCGCCGTCCATGTGTCTCACATGGATTCAACGGGTGTGATTGCATCTAGAAGTGGTCCTTTACTCGCTGGATGTGGTATTTTCCGGGCGGTTATCACTGTGGACGATAGTGGTGGCTCCGGTAATCTTATTCTTGCAGCTTCTTCTGCAGTCATTAGCCTTCAAGGCATTGTATCTCGTGAAGCTAGTCCTCTTGATTCTCAGGTAGTTCTCTTAATCCCATTTCAAGACTTTGAAACACTTAAAAAGACAGAATTTTAATTGGTATTTCCTCGGATTTAGGTTGTGTCGGTGACTTCATTTGATGGCGGTCATAGTCTGGATGTGGCGCCGGAGACGGTGGTCCTCGGTGGTACATTTAGAGCTTTTTCTAACTCAAGCTTCTATTACCTTAAAAAGCGTATTCAAGAGGTATGTACGGCTATATACATTAATCAGGTTTATGATTTTGGTTTCTTACATTTTGATTCTGTAAACCGGATCCGGTCCAAACCCAAGCCCATGTTCCAATGATAATTCTATCATGACTAGTCCACAATAAGGTCCACAATATAAATTGTTGACTAAAGAAAAATCCAAGAATCATAAACACTATAAACACTAACCTGGACTTTCAGGGAGTCGTTCGGTTCGTATCGGTATTTTCAGGTTTCACATTTTTGGTTTTATTAACTTAAAATCTATTCAGGTATTTTTATAATTTTTTGGGTTGATTCGGGTATGAATCGAGTTTAGGTTCATATATTTTTATTCAAATTTTTATAAAAATATATTAGGCATTTAATCGGTATTTAATTTGGTTCGGATTCAGTTTTTTGGGTAAATAGATTAAGGATTAATACATGTATTTCGTTATGTTCGGTTTTGCTTCGATTCCTCTTAATTTGGATCGATTTTGGTTTGGATTTCGGGTATCAAGTTTTATGTAAGTTTATTACCAGTATCAAACAACCATATCAAACATGTGTGTTTTATTTGTAACTACAGGTACTCGAGGAACAAGTGGGAGTATTCGGTTGTAAAGCGACAGTGAACTTCTTTGAGAAACAAAACGCAATCTATCCACCAACCACAAACAATGACGCAACATACAATCACTTGAAAAGAGTCACAATCGATTTGCTCGGGGATAGCCAATTCACTCAAGCTCCACAGATGATGGGAGCTGAAGATTTTGCCTTTTACTCAGAGATTATTCCAGCTGCATTTTACTTCATTGGCATCAGAAATGAAGAACTCGGATCCATCCACATTGGTCACTCACCACGTTTCATGATCGATGAAGATAGTTTACCGGTTGGAGCTGCAGTTCATGCAGCTGTGGCTGAGAGATACTTAAATGAAAAACATTTATAAAAGAATCTTGATCTCGGTGGTTATATATTTAATTAGGTGTTAGTTTTCTATATTTGCTTGGAAATGTTTGTGATCAAGAGTTAGGTTTTGTATATTTGCGTAAACTGCATATTAATTGCATGAAGCTGTATGGTTTTTAGTGTAAGCGATTAAGAGTAATTAAACCGATTTAAAATGCAGTGATATATGAAGTGTTGCTTATAGTGTTATAATATTGGGATTTTCTTCTTACAACACAAAACGACTTAAACCCCACGGCTCAAACAATCGGAAACCCGTGAATATGGTCAGAAAACCATAACCGTCATAAATTTAGGTTAGGTAATTATGTTAAATATATGTTAGGTGGAATGTTAGAATTTATATATTTTTAATTGAAAAATAATTGTTAGGTTGTATGATTAGATTAAATGTTGTAATTTTAGGGTAACTGTTTGGTTGATTGAATAGAATAAGTGTTGTAATTGTATAATAATTGCTAGCTTGCAACAAGATTTATAATGTTAATGAAATTTAATTTTGATGTTTTTAGGTAGATAGGTTATTGGCCGAGTTTTTTTATTATGTTGTAATATGTATGTTAATAATTTATAGTTTAAATTATTAAGATTTTATATGTAACTGGTTATGAATTTATAATTTAAATTGTGTTTTGTATAATTATTTTATCTTTTTTATATTTCTCTAAAATCACACTCATTCCATCGGAAATCCGTTTGGGATAAAAAAAAATATCATTATATATGTGTGTATATATGTATATATCGTATTATATAATTGGGAAAATATATATACATAAGTCATAACACATTGATGTATACATGTATACGTCCACATACACTTTATACTGAATTTTATTATTGGTAAAAGTTATACTAATTAATTTAATAAATAACTAATAAGAACTTCTTAATAACCAAATCATATCTTCTATTTTAATTGATATTCCGTCTTATATTCATCCATTGGTCGAGTATCGATCGGTTCGTATATCCAGTCAAAATCTTGGAATATTTGACAGAAGTTGATTTCTCCACTAGACCCATAGATAGTGGAATGTATCAATAATTTAGTTAACATCTCTCGCTGAATTTCTGAACCATATTATAAATCTCAGGTGAAATAAATATCATAGGCCTATGAAAAGTGTGAAAATGTACTAGAAGAAATATGTTGAGGATATATAAAACTTAATTTCGAAATTCTATTATTTAGCAACTTTGTCTGTTGAAATAAAGAGTACGAGAGATTGATAGAAGTCTTTCTTCTCTAAAATTACACACTTCAATCTGTAATTAATCACTTTCATCGATTTTTAATTTGTTTTATAATATTATACATTATTTTTTAGTATTAATTTATAAATTACAATATCCCAAGAAATGATCATATTAGCTAACATATCATATTAATTTCGTGACCTGATATTTAGTGAAATGTAAACGACGTGATTAGTGAAAAAAAACAAATTGACCTTATTTCCTGATGAGATAAGAGTTATGAAAAATCATTTAAAAATATTTTTATGCTCATATGGCGATACATATAATTCTTCTAAAAATTGACCTCTCTATATAAAGTAGGCTTGTCTCACAAAATTGTATTTGTGAAGAAAGTTGTTTAATTAACACTCCCTACTCTCTTCTTTTTTGCTCTAATCATCATGAGGAGCTTCACTTTAACTACAATACTTCTTGTAGCTCTGCTATACTTAGTCTCTCTCCCGATGTTAACCACTGGATTACCAAATAAACTGTGGCCTAAGTCGTCGGAACTAGCGGCAAGCCACCACATTCACAAAGATTCTCACCATGTTGGTATGACTAGCTCTTCCGCATTAGAGTCTAATGCACCTCCACCGCCCTCAGGATTCGTACCACTAGTTCCAAACATCCCAATAATTCCTATCATCCCAGCGATTCCTTTCATTCCTGCTATCCCGGGAATTCCCGCCATTCCAAGAATTCCTAACATTCCAACAATACCAAGCATCCCGGGCATTCCCAATATCCCAGGACTCCCTAACTTTCCGAGCATTCCCAATATCCTAGGACTTCCTACCCTCCCGGGTCTGCCAAGCCTCCCGGGCCTTCCTAAGCTCCCGGGACTCCCTCCTCTACCACATTTCCAGTCAGCAGACATTGTTTCAAAATCGGCTCAAATCGAAAAGTGCTTCACGAAAGATGGACTAATGATCTCAGACAGATGCTTTTCACAGATATTGGCAAGCTATAAACAGAACGATTTTGCACTGGACAAAGACTGCTGTGAGATCATTGTTTATATGGATAAGAAGTGCGAAAGTCATGTCCACATGTTGTTGAAGAGCCCCCTATTCACTTCTTTTCTTCGATACTCGTGTCGCATCGACCTCACCAAAAATTAAGCGAGCTCCTCCAATGAATGTTAGTTTATCTGTGACTTCCAAAGTTTCGTGTTTAGTTCTTCGTTGAGTAATAATTGTTATGGGGTTTATTGAACAAGATAAAAATCTAAAGGAGTATATTTCCTAAATCATGTTTGTAATATTACAAATTTACAATGCCTTTTGACCTTTATACATTCCTCAACCCTAACAAAAATCTATCTTATTATCCAATTTTTTTTTATAAATATAATGTTGATATGGTAAAATCTCCAAACAAATACGATAGAAAACCAAGCGATTGACAATGTCAAAAATACATCCGAGAAAATATAAAACGACGAAGATCGAGTTTTAGGCATTTAATAAGATTCCACATCATAAATTTCTAGAATTCCGTTATACTAATTTCGATAAATAAAAATTATAAATGTTTAAAAATTTTCCTCTCGTACACTAGAAAACATAAAAAGAACAAAAATTGTCGTTGCTCTCAGTCTGGTTAGGATGATCCAGCTAATGACTTGGTACTAGGGTTCGATTCCTACCCGCTGCATTATGGTAGTTTATAGGGGTAGGTTTTAGGTTATGATCGGTCTTGTCGATCCAATTGTTGAAAAAAAAAAGAGACAAAAATTAGATTAATACTAAAACCCTCTCTATATAACTAACGAAGTTCCATTTCTATAAAATTGCATTCCTAGAGAGCCAACAATGAAGAGCCTCATCATACCTCTCCTCTGTCTCATTGTTTCACCAACAACAACAATCGCAGATTGGCCAAAACCTTTGGAAGTCTCCAATGGAGACATGGTGATGAATACCCACAAAAACCAGTGCTCTACTAATAAATTGAGTTTTAAAGATTCCAAAACCTGGAAATGTGTTTATAACAACGGTTCTGGTGCGGCCGTCTCTATCTCTTACCCTGGACCTCCTCCTCCTTTCTGGAAGCCAAAAATTCCGAAGAAGTCTCCACCATCGCCTAAACCATCATCGCCGCCACCAACTCCAAAGAAGTCTCCACCACCGTGTAAACCATCGTCGCCACCACCAAAACCGTCACCGCCTCCACGAGCTCCTAAAATGTCTCCTCCACCTCCTAAACCATCACCGCCTCCACCAACTCCCAAAGTTTCACCTCCACCACATAAACTATCACCTATGCCCAAAGGTAGATTTGACCCTATATATTGTTTTGAAACATTTTGAATTGGTCCCAAAAATTTTAGGGTCTCCACAACAAAAAATACAATGGTATAGATATATGTATATTGATATATAGCAAAATTTTGATATAAAATAGAAACAATTAAGGAAAAACTAGATATTAAGAATATTGCTTTAGGATGATTCATCCAATGATTTGTCATCAATAGTTCGATTTCTCTCTTTTATATTCAAATTATTATAATGTAAATATTGAATAACTTTGGTAAATGGTTGAGTGTCACATCTGTTATATTCTAATTATTTTTTATTTTTTAATGATATTTCAGTTCCGGATCTGGCTCCACATCTAACTCCCAAGAAGTCTCAACCATCACCTCCAACTGAGCCTACTCGGAAGCCAACAATGTTATCAACTCCGAGGTATCGTTATTATCGGAATCGGTGGGGACATTTCATCAGCTGCATTACCGAGTTTGGACCGTCGGCTATATGTAAGCAACAGATTGAAGTAAGTTACTATACAAGAGGGTTTTGAGTTAGTGACTATTGCTGCAACCTTATTGTTAACATGAGAGATGAATGTACCGACGTAATTGTTGGCTTCTACACTGATCCTTTCTTTGTTCCTCTTATTCGTTCCACTTGCCACGTTAGGAACTAGCTCTTATTAATTAGGGTTTTCTTTTCTTTTCTTCTTGGGCTTTTTAGTCATGCAGTTTTGTAGTCCATATCTTATGAACTGCTTTTTTTTTTTAATGTTTCATTTCGTGAAAAATAAGTTTTTTTTTCCACTTAGTTGTCTTCTTTTTTGTCTTATATCATTTTTTCTGATAACTTGTGAATTAATTATCAAGAATGCTAAAGGTTCATAGATTACAAACTACAATTAGATCTCCAGGCCTACAAAAAAAATAAACAGACCGAGATTTTGCAACAATTAAAAGGCGCACCTAATACTAAGTTAGGCAAAGTGAAATTAAACCATTCGGACAAGAGTCCTCTTCCTCTCTTGGAGTTGCAGTTTGCTAGCAGCGCATATCTCACCGTCCTGTCCAGTTGGCGAAAAACAGTATCAACCGAGCTTGATTGACCACCATGGGTCCGTGTGTTCCGTTCAGTCCATAGGAGGTAGATGGTTGCTTGTGCTGCTAGCCTCTTTAGGGTAGAGGAAGTATCAGGAGTCCTTCCAACAAGCCAATTGATCATCAAGCTCCAGTTCATAAAGAGAAAAGATGTGAGACCGAGCCTATGTTGTACTTTGTTCCAGAGTTGTTCTGAAAATGGACAATGCAAAAAGATATGCTCCCTTGTTTCCAACTCATTCGAGCAAAGGATACAACTCCCATCGACATTTAAACCCCAATCAAGCATTCGTTTCTTCACAGGCAATTTGTTGCAATCACTTTTACTAATCAAAAAGTATATAGTCTCATTTTATGCAATCACTTTTACTAAAAAAAAAATATTTAGTATGAATGTTAAGCTTCTAAACGTACATTAGCAAGCTGCAAACTAGAGAAATCTCTTTAATCAAATATCCACTTCTACAATTTATTTGATCATAGTTCGGTTTCAAAGAATCGCATTATTTTGCATGATATTATTTAATTAGGGTTTGTGGGTTTTGACTATAAATCGGATTTCAATTGTAGAAAACAATAATTGCAAAATTATTAAACTATATTAACAGAAAATAAACAAAACTAAGGAAGAAAAGAGTCGTAACCAGAAATGCAAGTGCCTAATAACAGTATTTCACTCTATTTGAACATGACTTTAACTTAGTTGTATAATTAACGTGATTTTAATTGTAGTTGTATAATTCTGTATAATCCGTAGACAGAAAAAAAGAGTAAAAAGCCATAAAATTTTTTAATTTATATGAGTGAATTTTTTTAAAATTAAATTGATAAACTTTTAAGAAATAAACAGTAAATTTTTAAAAAATAATAACTGTGATATTTAATTAATATATACCATTATTAATTTATCAGTGAGCTATATTTATTTTAAAATAAAAAAAATACATATTAATTTATGGGTGAATTACTAAACTAGTCTTTTTGTCACCCCTAATTGACTACAATAGTCCAAAATTTTTTTTATTACAATTCTAATCTTTTCGAGATTATAATACCGTTTTACCTCTTTTTCATTTTGAAAGAAAAAAATATTACAAAACTGCCATTAATGATAAATTCCATGTCATCAAACAAAAAACTTACGAAAAAATTCTGAAATGTTGTAGGTTTCGTTGTTTAGTGTTGTAGGTTTTCCTTTTTCTTTGTTGTAGGTTTAAGTGTCTTATGTTATGTAGGTTTACAAGTTAAATTTTTTGGATTAAGTTCTCCTAGGTTAAGTTTCTTTGTTGTAGTTTTTTGTTAAATTCTTTTGGTTTTGTAGATTTATAAGTTCAACTTTATTTGATATTTCTCGTATGGATCTTTAAACACATTCGTTTTGTAGGTTTGTGTTTGCCTTCGTTGTCGGCTTAGGTTTTCGTTTTGTAGGTTTTGTTTTTTATTTGTTGTAGGCTTAAGTTTGCAAGATATCCTTCTCTTTTGTAGGTTTATTAATCAGTCATTGTAAATTTTGTAGGATTGAATTTTTCTTATTTCTCGACTTAGTTCTCATGTTATGTAGGTTTTATTTTTGTTTGATGTAGGTTCAATGATTCATTGTTGTAGGTTTTTCTATGGTCTCTTTTGTAGGTTTATTTACCAGTTATTGTAGGTTTTGTATGATTAATTTTTCTTATTTCTCGACTGAGTTCTCCTGTTATGTAGGTTTAATTCTAATGTTTCGCAGGTTCAATTTGCATGTTTTGTAGATTTACGTTTTAAATCCTTAGTTTAATTATTAAGTTTAGACACCTCCAACTAGAAAGCAATAAATTGTCAGCAAGAACTCAAGTCACACGTCTTTTACTACACGTATCTGGAAAAAATAATTTAGACAAACCTACAAACCTTTAAATAAAACCTACAATGAACCAACAAAACTACAAAACTTAAAAGCTTTTAAACAAAACGGTTAAATTCAAAAAGTTTTAGAGAAAAAAGTTTTTGTTCTTTTTTTTTGCAAAAAATATAAATATATAAATTATAATGGTGTTTTCGTAATAAAAACGAAATTTTTTTAATCAAAATGTCATTGTCGTAATAAAAACATAACAAAAAAAATTCAAGACATTTCCTCATATTTTATTTTGGAAAAAGTGAAAAAGACTATTTTGATTATTAATGTATGATAATTAACTATTTTAGTCATTCTTTCTTAATTTATTGAATTTTTATTGAATTACTTTCTCAGAAACAAAAATGTTTGAAGAGTTAACCATAAGGACCAACTTGGTCAACCTTATTAGTGATTGTGGAAGATACGACAAACTTGGAAGATTGTGAATCTTCAAAAATGGAGACTTCAACTGGACTGGACTCATTTAGTTGTGTCTTAAAAGAAAAGTCACGGGAATTAGTGTCAGATCTCAAACCTCAATTTGCTCCCCCAAAAAAATCCAATATTATCGGAAAAGTTTAGCCAAACTAGTAGTATTGTGAAGCCTAATGGTCTAGCTAATCAATTTTTTAGCCCATCTTAGGTAAGCCCATAACCTCATTAATTACAATGTCACAAGCTATCGCTTTTAGAAGGAATTCATCACGTGTTCAGAAGGACAAATCCATTAAAGTCTTATTATTGTGATTCATTGCTTTCAACAACTATTTCACAAAATTAAGAGAACGTAATATTCTGGTTTGCAAATCGCACAAATAACAAACACTAAAGATAATCGATTTTTTATACCATTTTATACGATTTCAATAATAAAAAGATAGATTTATTGTTGATGAATGCTAGTGACTAATGGTATTTTTACGCTAAGCATTTTGGGAAGTTTTTTTGTTTTTTTTTCCGTTTAAATATACGGAAAGCAAAATATAGTTATGGGCATAAAGTCTATAACCGAAATCTAAATCCGAATCTGAACCAATCCAACCGAACCAAATCAAACTCAAAATATAACCGAAGTCATGAGGGTATAAAGTCCATACCCAAACCCGAACATATCCAACCAAACCATCTATAGACTAAAAACTAGTTATAAACATATGTTTTAGGTAAATTAACTGATCCAAAACCGAATCCATTAATATTATACAACTCCAAAACCAAACCAAACCAAACATGAACTGAATTCGAACCGAACCTTAATAATAATCGAATAGATATTAAACTTTAAAACCAAAAACAAAAATCTAAATAACCGAACCGATAATCGATTGGTCTCCGAACACCCATGCCTAGAAAAATATAAAAAATATTTTAAATTTAGTAGTGGTTACCGGATAACGTAGTTTTCAAAACGTAAACGCAATTAAACTAGGATTCGATTTCTATTTAGAATTTGGGTTACTGTTTTCGAGTTACCTACCTTATAAACTTGGGTGATACATTTCACAAAATTCATTAGATTTGAAAAGTTTGATGTTAGATACAATGTCATTGTCATTCAATAATATTAATGTTTCCTCGAAATTTTTCTCATCTTATATTATTTGTTTTTCCTGCTGTATTAGATAAACCACGACTTTAAGAATCAATGAACGGAAAATGTTAGAAATTAATAAATTCATCGGAGCAAACCAAACTGCAAGTTCAACAATCAAAGTCCAAATCAATTCGGACTTTTTTTTATTTTTGTCAACCTGTTATATTATATTCATTAGCCAATCAGGCCTTGTCAATTTAACTCTTTCATTATAAAATTTAAGTTCAAATTAGTTATTTTTGTTTTAGTGTAATTTAAATTTGATATTTTTAATATAAAAATGAATTTATTCTGTTTAATTCGATTTGGATTGATTTTGAAATTGTCTTTAGTTTAGTGGTATACTGTAAGTTTACTATGACATGCACACTTGCACAATCAGGGATCGAGTCCTACCATATATATTATATAGGAACTTGACTAATAAGTCGACTAATTATGACTCAGTATCGAAAAAAAAGAATTTTATAGTCAAAATGCAGATGTTGAACTCATAAAAAATATAGAAAAAGAGAGAGTGAAATTTGATAACCGTTTGACCAAGTAAATTAGATAACCAGATTCCAACTATCTATAAATATATTAATATTATTAACATATATAATATTATTGCCTAATTTACTAAAAAATCTCAAAATCTCAACTTCTTTCACCAAACCAATTACTTACTTTATTTATATACATCAGATAAACACGCGCTCATATAACGCGTGAAAGAAACGCGATCACACGTGAGTTGGGAGTTCCTTGCGAGTAAAACCCACACGCCTTTCTCTTCTCTATAACATCACTCATGCGTACACGTACAAACTTTATCTTTTTATTCCTCCTCTTACTTTATTTTTATTATATCCTTATCATTTATATATGTTTTCTTCTCTTTTTGACATATACTATTATTTTTCTTTCTTTATATAGACCGTGCTTTTTAGCATAAAATTTCCTGAAAAAATCGTTTGATAAAAGTGAAAAAGAGAGTTTTTTAGGAAAAATATCTAAAAAATCTATTATTTACAAAAACAATAAAATTTCAGTTATTTTTTGGTTTTATGAACAAAATTTCAGTTATATTTCTTTAGATATATCAATTCTTTTTAATTTTAGTCTTTAAAATTAATATATTAATAAAATATACTAACCAAATTTTGAATGATATAGTAAGTGCATATATTATTCAGTTTAAAAAAAATGCATGTATTATTTGGAATAATAACAATTCTAGAATACATTTGGCCGAATAAACAAAAGTTATGCGTTGAAATTAGAATTTAATGAAAAATAGAGGTTTAATATATCCAAGTAAATATTACTATTGATACCAAAAAAAAAGTAAATATTATTAGTATTTAAAATTATATTTTAAAGATTTTTTTAACTTAAATATATAAATATATAACAATTAAATATAATAAAAATCTACTACATAAAAAAGCTAAACATAATTTTTTTTGTAAAATATATTATGTCATAAATTGTTGACGAGTTTACATAGGAATCTCTTATCCCTATAATAAAAGCGTATCACTAATTTAAAAACACCATATTATATTAGTATGTTTTGATCTGGAAAATATTATAACAAATTTGTTAGAAAATAATAATTACATAATATTTGTATCTCATAAAAATAATTATCTCTTTATAAAATTCTATAATTGATAATATAATATTATTATTTTACTTTGATTTTAAATATAATATAAACGGAAGACAATTGATCTAAGCGACATTGTTTACTAGATGTTAGATTGTTTAATGGATATTTGAAACTAATATAATCTATTCAAATTATCAAGTCTTTTATATTATTAATATTAAATTTAATAATTCACCAACTAATATCACATCATATTTTGTATAATCATAGGTTATAGTTGCGACCATACAAGTATAAACATATGATATAATAACTTATATATGTGATTCTAATAGGCATTGTTAGTATTTTTTAATATCGTTAATATTAACTTTAAACATAAAATTTAATCTTTTCAACTCCTAATATTTAGAGTATATTATATAAAATATATTCCTAATCAATATCTATTTAAAAATTTACTCAGTATCCTAATAGAAAAATTATATTAAACAATTTCTATTTAATACTCATCCCATGACTATTATCATAACACCAACGATTTTCAACGATTCACAATCTTTTTTCTCTCGATTTTTTTGCCTTTAATCATGTTTTCTCTAAAATTTCTTCGTTGAAACCCTGTAAACAAAATTGGAGAATTAAAGTTAAGATTCTCTAGCTCTGAAAAGTATACACTAAAGAATTTGGTCAAATCATGACATAGCTCTATGTGATTCTAAGGTATGTAACTAATGATTTATCTATTTGCATATTTTTATAATGATTAGGAATACTTTCCAATTAATTCATATTTTTTGTAAGTGATAACCTACATGTTTGTCATGTAAGTGACTTACCGTACTTCTACTCATAAGTAAAAAGTCTCCTATGTATACACAACCTTGGTTAAGTCAACTGATCTTCTCCTAGATTCGATTTTGAAATTAAAATTTGTAAATTACTGTGAATTACAGTGTCTTGAAGATATATATTTATAGGTAAATAGTATTTTTAAATATTTCTTTTTCAGTTTATCATTATAATTGTTAATAATTTTTTTATTTATTTATTTATTTGTTTTATAGATATTATCAGATAGTTGGTTCGTGTTAACAATACTGAAACCAACTAAACGAATAAACATTAGCCTTAGAAATACTGACCAAGTTTTTGTTATATATATATTTTAAATGTTTTATTATTTATAAAATATATAATAGTACAAGATTTATATTTTATTTTATACAGAGAGCTTATGATTACTTGTGTTTTATGGAAAAAATATGTTGAAATGGTTGAAGAAAAGCCAAAAATGAATTTGCCATCTAAACTATAATTGTTTTGCAGTTTTTGCAAGATAAAAATATTTAGAGATATTTATATATATATATATGTCTTTAATATTTCACAATTCTAATTAATTTATAATTTATTGTTGATAAAAAAATTAATTTATAATTTATTGTTGACAAATTTTTTTTTATAATTTATTGTTGACAAAAAAGTTATTTTATAATTTATTCATATATTGTTTTTTTAATTTTAACTAATTTAATTTAAATACTATAATAAAAATGGTTATGAATGTATTCAAATCTAGTTGATAATGAAAAAATCTCAAAAATTTTGGACTAATTATAAAAAAAAAAACATATATACATGATGAAAAAAGAAAAAAACAAATATATATATATATATATTTATCACTAACATAAATTTATATATGTATATACTTATTAGTAATTTAGATATATAAAAAATATAATTTAATATTCGACTTTTTAATAATTTAAAAATATATATATAAAATTTTTTATCCCGGTACGAGTTTATCTAGTTATTTTGATAAAATCAAAAAAGAAATATTTGTGTTTCTCATTTTATCGTATTCTATTATTTTTTGTTTTATTCCAACGTCTCTTCGTCTTTATTGATATGGAATGAAAAGGAAACATAAACACATGCTTTTGTTTTTTATCTTAAAATTTTTGTGGAAACAAATTTATTTTGATTAAAATATATGTTTTTTTCAGAAAAATTTAGATAAAAATAGATATGTTTTTCTTTTTCTTTTCTCGTATTATATATTTTTTTGAGATCTTTATAAATATATGAGCGCATGCCTTCTTATTATCAAATTTCGTTAAAAACTAAAAATAAAAATTTGTTCAGAAGCCAAACGTGAAGTGTGGCACTGTTAAATCTAAGAAAGAATATTTAGAAAATTTCAATCTTAGCTTATCTCGGGATCCTAACGCAATATTTGTCTCTCTTTCTCTCTCTCTCTTTGTCCCGAGGTTTTACGTAAGCGTCGTCAATGCCGAACAACGATTTTGGAGCGGCGGATGCGACTAATTTGGTGACAGAGCTTCGTCGGAGCTTTGATGATGGAGTAACTCGTGGATATGAGTGGAGAGTGAATCAGCTTAAGAAGTTACTTATTATTTGTGATAATCATGAGCCTGAGATTGTTGCTGCTCTTCGCGACGATCTTGGCAAACCTGAGCTTGAGTCATCTGTTTATGAGGTTAAAACTCTTTTTTTTCTTTTCTTTATGCTCTCGCTTTCGTCGATTCTTTATATCTTACAGAATTTTTTATTGTGATTGGTCGGTGTTGATTGTTTGATTCTAATTTTCGATTTTGCTTTTGACTTTTAATTGAAGATTCAATTATTGTATGATTTAACTCGTTTGTGGTCGCATGGTTTTGGGTAGACGAATATTAGCTCCAAGTTCGATTTCATTGTGTGCAATTGTGCAAACTTTGCGTGTGGATTAATTAGTGGACTTGTGGAGGAATCTTTAGCTCTGTCAACCTCGGATTAAGTGTTATCCGAGGTAGATTTGGGTCGTAGTTAGGATGTTTTATTAGTAGTGAATGTGTGGAAGACTTTTAGTGGACTTTGGTAGTAGTTGGGATGTTTTTTTTTTGGTGATTGCTCCGGTAAATCTGGTTCACTGGAGACTATAAGCTCTGAGCCACAGGTCACAAAAACTTTTCTCCTTAGCTGGTTCTCAGGTCAACATGCCATGCGGTCCGACTAATTCCAAGGTCATGAATACAATTACTTACGTGATTAGTCCGGCGCATTGTTGAAACCTGGATAGGGATGTTAAATCTAAAAGTGAAACAGACTTTCGTAGTCTGAGTTAGGTTCTGAAGTCGTCGGTAATATTTTGCAGCAAACATAGTTGGTGTACTGATTTTTTTTTCTTAATTAATAGCTCTATAAAGTACTGACCAAAGATACATTAGACTATACTCCTACATGCTACCTCATTTATGCCTGACATTTTAGTTAAGTCGTCTATGATGTTTTGGGTCGACACTTGGTTAACACAGTTTCCAATAGACATTCAATGAAACATCATTAGATTGCAGGTAAACTATTTGTTTCTAGGAACCAATAAAACTGGGTCCTTACGCATTTAATATCTTATGCAACTGTTTTCACCAAAAGACATTAAATTTATCACCAACCTTGTGGGGATTTCATCCCTTGTGTTCCTTAATCTTGAAGTTGTAGTCACATCCAATGACAACAACACAGAGAGCTTTGAAAATATTGGCCTTTCCTCATTTAATGTGTTACCAACAGAGATTACCCAATTAGTTGATTAGTTTCTTTCTGTTCCTCCCATATTTTTGGCATGTGTTTAGTGGTTTAGTCATTAATGAGTGTTGGCCCCTTGAGCTGTTAATTTGCCTTGACAAATGTTGTGTTGTTTTGTTTTTTGGTCAGTTTCTTGATTTCTGTCTGTCATGCTGATCTTTTCTGTATCATTCTAATTTTATAGAATGGCATGTAAGGGGCATTATAGTATGTAATTTAGTTGTAATTTGATTATGATGTTTAATTAATTATGTAAGTGGATTTGCAGGTAGCTCTATTGAGAAACTCGATCAAGTTAGCCCTTAAGCAGCTAAAAAACTGGATGACTCCAGAGAAGGTGTGCTTTTGCATAGGGGTTTTATGCCGAGTCTGTTGTCAAAATATGTGTAAAACCTCTCTGTTTTTTGTTTCTTTCAGGCAAAGACCTCTTTAACAACATTTCCTGCATCAGCGCAAATTATGTCTGAGCCTCTTGGAGTTGTGCTAGTAATCTCGGCTTGGAATTACCCTTTTCGTATGTCAGAAGTCCCTGCCTGATTGAATTGTGTCGAATTGTCAGTTTTGAATTGGCTTCTGACAACTTTCTTTTGTTCTCTGCAAGTGTTATCTATCGATCCTGTCATTGGTGCCATTTCTGCTGGGAATGCTGTTGTCTTAAAGCCATCAGAATTGGCTCCAGCTTCTTCCGCACTGCTTGCAAAGTTAATGGAACAGTATTTAGACCCTTCTGCGGTGAGAGTTGTCGAAGGGGCAGTTACTGAAACAACTCTGTTGTTAGAACAGAAGTGGGATAAGATATTCTACACAGGTTTTTATTAACTTGACTTAAATGTGTTTCTTATTCCTCAACTGATGATTCATACCTGAGGAGATCAGTATGTGATAGTGGTGTATGAAAACCACACTTCTAGTGAATTTTTTACGAGAGACTAATTATTCCCACTCTTGCTTGGTTAGGTAGTTCGAAAATTGGGCGTATCATAATGGCCGCAGCTGCTAAGCATCTCACACCAGTTGTCCTGGAGCTTGGAGGAAAATCTCCTGTTGTTGTAGACTCGAATACCGATTTGAAAGTACTGAATACTCGTTTTCTAAGTTTTATTTCATGGCTTCGTCATCAAGAGTTATCGCGGTGTACTGAGGCTAATGCTATTTGCCTCTTTGGTCTGTGAAGGTTACCGTCAAGCGGATAATTGCAGGTAAATGGGGTTGCAACAATGGACAAGCTTGCATTTCACCGGACTACATCTTGACGACAAAAGAATTTGCTCCAAAGTTGGTAAGGCAACTTAGAAGATGGATTCTTGATGTAGTTTTAAATTTGACTTTCTCTTTTTCTTCGTCCCAAGATTGATGCCATGAAGCATGAATTAGAAAAGTTTTATGGTAAGAACCCGATTGAGTCGAAAGATCTGTCACGCATTGTCAACTCAAATCACTTTGATCGTCTGTCTAAGTTGTTAGACGAGAAAGAAATTTCTGAGAAAATCATACATGGAGGTGAAAAGGACAGAGAAAAGCTGTGAGTTCCTGTCTTTATATTCTCAATATCACCACCTAGTTTCATTACCTTAGTGCTAATCTTTTTCTCTCCATCTCTCAGGAAAATTGCTCCCACTATCTTGCTCGATGTACCATTAGATTCTTTAATCATGAGTGAAGAAATATTTGGCCCTCTCCTCCCAATCCTCACAGTATGAACCATTTCCCATTCGATACCGCCTCTGTTTCATCTCTTATCTTATTTAACCATTTCATTTTTGTACTTCACAGCTCAACAACTTGGAAGAGAGTTTTGAAGTGATTCGTTCTCGACCTAAGCCACTTGCTGCATATTTGTTTACCCAAAACAAGAAACTAAAAGAGAGATTCACCATGACAGTCTCCGCTGGAGGCGTAGTAGTCAATGACATAGCTGTTCATGTACAAAACACTTGCTCAATCTGATCAATACATTGCAACAATTAGTTAATACTAAAGCTCTTATCATTATCCAATATTTTGCAGCTTGCTCTTCACACATTGCCTTTCGGAGGAGTTGGCGAAAGTGGAATGGGAGCTTACCATGGCAAATTCTCATTTGATGCTTTCAGTCACAAGAAGGCTGTTCTCTACAGAAGCTTTTTAGGTGATGCACCACTTAGGTATCCACCATACTCTACAGGAAAGCTTAGATTATTAAAGGCTCTTGTCAACAGCAGTATATTGGATATATTCAAAGTCCTTCTAGGTTTAGCTTAAAAGGTGAAAAGACTGATGAAACAACTCCTTGTATCTTCTCATTTTCTTTGTTCTTTTCAGATTTGAAACTTGATTGTCAGAAAGATATACGTTTTGCTTTGATGTTGATAAATATTGAAGTCGATAAATAAGTGAATTTTTTCTCGTTTGATAACTTGATTTGTTTACAAACAAAGATTGACACAATTTTATGATTTATTATGTAACCATGTTGTAAAAGCTCCCCTTAAAAACAAACAGGGAAAAGAAAATTCTGTAGTAACACAAGATCAAGAACTATCTTGAAGAATGCTTTGAATCTCTGCCCTTTGTTCATCTGTAAGTTCATGTGGGAACTTAATTCGAAACTCAACTCTCAAATCTCCTCTCTTCTTCCCTTTCTCCTTTGAAATTGGCATTCCTTTACCTTGAACAGCTGTAACATATCCAGGGTGAATAACATCTTCTATCTTCAAACTCATCTTGTCACCATCAGGTAAAGTAACAGCGAGTTCGAAACCGGTTAAAGCTTCAAGAAGAGAAACTTCTACTGTCATTTCAAGGTCATCTCCTTCTCTTTTAAACACTTCATGTTCTTTCTCGACTATCACAAATGTCAAATCAGCCGGTACACTTCCCATTGCTTCGTTTCCTTTACCTTCAAATGTTACTTTTGTTCCTCCTCTCCATCCTGGTTTCACTTTTATCTCCACTGTCTCTTCTTCCTCACTCATTTCCCTACATAACACAACATAAAAAGCTTTAGTTAGTTAGTCTTTTGTCTTGTCGGAAGCTTATACAAGTTGGTTGGTTTGGTAATGAGAACAAAAACTAACCCTGAGCTTGTAATCACATCTCTCTTGATCTTAATCTTCTTAGTACATCCCTTACATAGCTCCTCGAGAGTGCAGCGTAGTTTCTTCTCCGTTGGAGAAGGTTTAGCTACTTTAACTGAAGAGCTTGAGTATAATATTGGGTTCGCAAAGCTCCTTGGAACCGTGGTTGTAGATCGCATAAGTGTTGGTGTACCTCCAGAATCCGTCGACCTGTTACTACTGCTTTTGCTCCTCCCTATATAAGATAAACTCCACAATGTCGGAATGGTTGGGGTCGCGCCCGTGGCTGTGTTTTGGCTGCAACTTCTTGAAAGAGATGATGGTTTCTTGCTCCCCACGTAATTAGTATTGGTATTGTCAGATCTGTAACTACGAACCTTGCAAAGACTCACACCTTCCACATTGTTAGTAGTCCTCGTCGTTTTAGCTTCCTATAAAAAACATTACGGCGATCAACAAAAACATATTTGTCCAGGACGCGTATTTGTGTGACATTTTCACATGACTATCTTTGGTTTATGGGTGTAGTCAGATTTTATGTATTTCGTTAACCTGAGAGCCCGAGACAAAATACCTACGACCTAGCTGAACTTACGATGTACATTAAACCGAATGATGAGTTTTGTGAAAATGAACCTGAAAATCGAAATCCTTAGGATTATAATTCTTCCGTTTAGGTTCGTGATCATTGCGTTTGGATTCGTTGGTGTGGATCTTTCGTTCATGTTTATTAGCCTTGTGATGAACATGATGATGATGGTTGTGATTATGCTTGTCACGTGGCAAAACCCTTGAGATTGATCGGCAAAGTTTGAAGAGATCACGGAGGAGGAAGCTTCGTTTCTTCGCCGATGGCTGAGACACTCCTTGTGTTGCCGCCATTCACGGCGGAGAGAGAGACGAAGAGAGAGACGTTTCTTTTGGGTTCGTAGAGAGAGAGAAGAATAAAGAATTGAAACGTTTTTGTTAAGAGATCTTCCTTTTTTAGACCTAAATCATTTTTGCTATTGACGGAAACAGATAAGAATTTTTACATCAACATTCATCTGATTAATCTAATTAGAAGTTTATTTGTTTTTAATTTGTCATTTTTAAGTTCATCATCATCGTATTAACTTGTAGCTGTCGTTACGATTATCCCAACTATTATTGTCCATTAGTTGACTTTATATAAATGTCATTATATCATTTTTATTATTAATTTATTGATCGAAGTGTGACGAATTGTTGTTATATTCTCAGTTTAACTATGGTCTAATGAAAGTTTGGTTGAACAACAAAAAAGGTATTCTAAAATTTTTGATTATTATTTTTCAAATTCAAATATCCTATAAAATTTTAATTTAAATAAACTTCTTTATATAAAAATACTATCCAATCTTTTTAATTGCAATTCTCAAAATGATCAAAACCCACAATGACAATACAATTGAGATTGCGTGGGAAAAACGCGTTTGAAGTCTTCCAATATTTTCCACGAAACTTCCTCCTTTCGTAAATTATTATTCTTTTTTTTTTGTAAATTCTAATTAAATTATCTAGGACCCCAATAATTTATTACGTTGAATGCAATCCTTAATTTGGTCAAACTTTTATCAATTACATAATACAAAATCTGATTAATGACTCAAACTCATTCTTAAAATTTTTGCAATATTATCGGGATAGAATTAAATTTTACATGTGTGAACTATTAACATTGGATTTAACAAAACCGATAAGAACTCGACATTTATCTTCACTTTGTAGGCCCATATTAACAAGGAATAAATCTTTTGACACAGTATATCATTAATCTATATTGATGTTTTCGTTATCTTGTTAGTGAATTCATGACCATTGACTTGTAGAAACTATTATATATTCACTTCATCTCTTAGAATCACATCTCTTCATCTTCTTTTTTTCCCTGTAAAAGCTTCAAATTTGATTAATCTCTTATTGTGAAAAGAAGAAGAAGATGAATTCGAGATTGTCTCTTCTTCTGTTCTTGTTCTTAATTATACTTCCTCTATCAAAATCTTCAATCTTCAATATTTTCTCTTCAAAATCTTCTTTTTCCTCAATCGTTATTCCTCTCTCCGGCAACGTCTTCCCTCTCGGGTAAGAAAATCGATCATCCATGTCTTTGTCTAAGAGTCTGTTTGTTTCTCCATCCGAATGTTCTATCCAAATTGAGATGTAAAATGTTGACACAAAAAAAAAAAAAATCATTTTTTTCGATTTTTTTTGTAGACATTACTCGGTCAAACTTCAAATAGGAAACCCACCAAAGTCATATCAATTTGATATTGATACTGGTAGTGATCTAACTTGGGTTCAATGCAATGCTCCTTGCACTAGTTGTACTTTGGTATTGATTCATTCTCTTTCTCAAAAGTTCAAACTTGCTTGATCTTTATGGTCCTTATGATGTTTCTGTGTTTTTGGTAGAGTCCTTCACTTCAGTACAAGCCTAAATCAAACATAGTTCAATGTTCAAACTCGATTTGTTCAGCTCATCATTGGCCTAATAAGCCTTATTGTCCAAATCCAAAAGAACAATGTGATTATGAAGTTAACTATGCTGATCAAAGTTCATCAATGGGTGCACTTGTCATTGATCAGTTCAATTTAAATCTCTTAAATGGTTCGCACCTCCAACCTCGCTTGGCATTCGGGTAAGCTACCAAAAAATAGAGACTTTGATATCGAGATGATGGAAAAAATGCTAAAGTTTGATTGTATTTGCAGGTGTGGTTATGATCAGAGTTTCCCTAGTGCACATCCTCCACTAGCTACTGCTGGAGTTTTGGGGCTTGGAAGAGGGAAAATGACTCTCTTGACACAGCTTGTCTCCGCCGGTTTAACCAGAAACATTGTTGGACATTGCTTAAGTTCTAAAGGAGGAGGCTTTTTGTTCTTTGGAGACCATCTCATTCCTTCAACAAATGTGGCTTGGACACCATTACTATCACCTGAGTAATACTTCCTTCTTCTAACTTCAAATATTATTATAGGTAGGCATTGGCATAAGCCATATAAGCAAAGACTTAGGATTATGAAAAAAGTTTATTTCCTTTAGTAAGGCTTAGAGTCCAAAAAGAATTGTCCTTTAATAAAGTTTAAGGTTGGGAAAGTATCTATGATCAAGTGGTTAAATGTTACTCCTATCCGAGTTTGGCTCCAGGAGGTTACATGTGTATCTTTAAGGGTTTAGCTATAGATCGGGTCTTGTCGATACAATTGTCTAAAAAACTCGGTCCAAAAACTTTTCTTTTCCCTTGGACCAGTCTTACTAATTGTTTTATTTTTGATGTTTATATAATAAATACTTGAGTACAATAAGCTTCTGCATTTTGAAACAACTCTTCACTCCACAATGAAAAGCAAGATTGTGCTTAAGAACCATATCACTTAGAATTTTTCTTCTTTCATCCTCAAATAGCCTTTAGAGAGATTGTTTTATATTGTCTACTTACTGATTCATCTATATTTGTGTTTAATCAGCAACCATTACACAACTGGATCATCTGAGCTTCTCTACAATGGAAAGCCAACAGGTTTAAAAGGCCTTAAACTCATCTTCGATGCCGGAAGCTCTTACACTTATTTCAACAGCAATACATACCAAACAATACTCAAGCTGGTAATTTTTTTTTGAAGAACTACTAAGAGTCAATAAGAATCTATGAATGTAACATAATGCATTACACTGTGTTTTCAGATTAGAAACGATCTACAAAGCACACAATTGAAAGCTGCAAAAGAAGATCAAACCTTACCAATTTGTTGGAAAGGAGCTAAGCCCTTTAAATCTGTTCTTGATGCTAAAAGCTTTTTTAAGACCATAACAATCAAATTTACGAATGGCAAAAGAAATACTCAGCTTCAGATTCTACCAGAATCTTATCTCATAATCTCTGTAAGAAATAATGATCAATACATTGGCTACAAATCACACTTTGAAGTACACTCAATGAAGAATTTTTGCTTTATTTCAGAAAATTGGGAATGTCTGCTTGGGAATTCTTAATGGAAGTGAAGTAGGATTACAAAACTCCAACATAATTGGAGGTAAGAAAAAACAACACTAATCCATATTAATGTTTCTTTGTCTAAAATATTATTTGATTAGCTAGCTAGAAAATAAAGTCATACTTTGATTAAGTTTTAATAATGTGTCACAACGTATAAAGTAGTTTATATGCGGAGAAATGTTTTTGACCAAGTGGATAAATATTTATATTTACAATACTTTTTATTAGAATTCCAGTTTTGATAGTCGTAAATATAATCATGTGGGATTGAGTTTGACTTATAAATCAGACCTTATAATCTACTAGTTACATATCTAAGTGTGATGTCTATGGATTATAACTTTAGATGATCATGTAATCTCGTATGATTGAGTTTAACCTATGGATCAGATTTTGTGATTTAATAATTACAAATCTAAGTGGTTTTGTAAATGATGTTAACATAAATATTTTTGTTTTGTCTAAACTGATTTTGTTTCTTTGTTATTATTTAAAGATATATCAATGCAAGGGATTATGATGATTTACGACAACGAGAAAAAGCAACTAGGATGGGTTTCAACAGATTGCAATAAGCTTCCCAAATCATGACCTCATCACAATTATATAACTCCTTTTAGTTTTTATAATGATGTTACATATACCATTAATAAAGCGACACTGAGATTAATAAGTTTGATTAGACCAAACAATTTCAATTTCTAGACTTCTATTAGAAGAGTTATCTTTCTTGATTTCATCAATCAGCTTGAAACTTCCACTGTAATTACCTTCTGCTAATACTTTGTCGATTGAGATCCTCACTCCGCCAAGATTTTTCTGCATAATTCAATTTTGAAAATGTCATAAATAATGTAACCGGTTTAGTGAAAAATTTGAATAAAAAAACCAATAGTTAATTTACATAGCGAAACAGATTGCTGGATTTGCAGATGATTTCCAGAAATTGTCCTCTCGGAGGAACAGCAAAGTCCCATGTGAATGATTCTTTCCAAACCGGTGAGCTGCATCGTTTCACAACCTAAACCAAAACCGGTTCAGTTTAGCCATAACCGGAATGAATTTGACATAATTAATTGAGCTGTATTAAAACGAATTTACATTACCTTTGTTCTCTTAATGGAGCAATTCTCGATGATTAAACTACAAAACGCATTTGCGTTTTTCAGAGTATCACCGCGTTTGATCATCACTGTGAGACTTCCTGGTAAACAATTCAACAGACTGTTCACTCTCTTGTGGAAACTCGCCGGAACCGAAGCCGGAGATTTTGATTTCATTATCAGTTGCAGAACCGGTATTGCTTCCGCCGCTAAAATCGCCTGAGCCTTCGCCGTCTCTATCGGCATGTTTGTCCATGACCGTCGTAGTGTGTATAGTGTGTCCATTGCCGCATCTCTCGCTTCTGTCTCGCCGGATTTTAGAGCTCCGATTAGGTGAGGGATGCAAGCAGTGGTTGCTTCCGACGCTCGAAGTCTGGAAAACGTCGTGAGGATCGCGTTTAACGTTCTCACCACTTCTACGTTTATCGTCGCCTTCGTCCAAAACTCTCTCTCTATTGCAGCTGCATCAAAGTCAATGAGTTTCCAAATCTTTGAACAAAATTGAAACAGTAGTTTGGATTAGGAACCTACTGGTTAGAGATTTGATGATTTCACAAGAGATGTATTCTTGAAGTGTATGATTGGAGAAGAGAGATTTGATCATTAGTGCTGCTTGAGTAGAAACTTGTGGATTGCATGACCCAAGCATCCCCAGAATCAAATTCACTCCACCAAATTCCGCTATAGCTTTACGGCTTGTTCTACTATGCATTGCAAAGTTCCTCAAAGCACACATCACAACTATTTGCATCTCATCACTCGTTTTCTTCTCAATCAAGCTGATTAGTGCACGACATGCAAGGACTGAATCTGTGGCTTTAGTGAGTCCTTCGTGTTGAGATATGTTCTCTAGAGCCGTTGCCGCAAAAAGCTTTGCGGGTTTTGACCTTGTCTTCGGGTCTAATATGTATTCTGACAAGGGGGTGATTACAAACCTGCATATCTTTGTCTCTCTAACCTTTGGATTCTGCATTATTAATTCTAGTAATTTTCCTGAGATGTCTTCGCAGTGGTGTGATCTTAGCAGATCTAGTAATGCATTGAGTGCACCGGCTTCAACCATTTCTACAACACTTGATGAGTCATGCTTCTCGCGGGTGATCAATGCATCGATGGCTAAGATTATTGTGCTCTCAGCTGTTGAGAACAACATTTTTGTGAGAACTGGTATAGTCACTGTAAAGTAATACTGTTCTGGGTTATATTTGAGAATGTTGCAGATAATGAAAGCTGCTAATTCCCATAAATATATAGGAAGCTGAGGATCTTCATCGAGAATAACCTTGGAGAGCTCTTGAATTCCTTCAGCATCTACTACCTCCTTCGTCCATGCAACTGAAGATATCTCTAAACTCGTCAATGCTATCTCTTGCAAGTTTCTTACTCTGGTTCCCGTAATTTTCACCAGAGGAGTAATGAAATCCTTATTCATTATTTCATCTTTGAAGCATTGTATTTCAAGTAGAGAGGTTAGTAGTTCTGTGGTTGCATTTTGGACTGATATAGATTCTGATTCAAGCAACGGTATCAAAGACATAATGATGGCTGAAGATGCAATTTTTAATGATCCAAGAACCATTGGTTTTTCCAAGATATTTGCTATTGCTTGTAAATCACTGAGCTGACCTTGGAAACCCAAGTCTTGTCTAAGCAAAATCAAGAGGAGTGGTTCTACCATTTTGACGGCCTCGGGGCTTCTAGCTATAGCACCAGCGTTAGTCAAAACTCTGAAAAGCTCTACGATCACAGAACATAAAGAACGTGGAGGAGATCTGGAGAGTTGACTGAGACATTGCTCGATAATTCCCATTTTAATTAGTTCTATTTTACGTGGAGTCTTGTCTTTAGCCATTTTCATAAGACAAGAAATTGCAGCTCCACTGATCAAATAGTTTCTGGAAGCCACAAAGCTGTAGAATAGATTCACACAATCATGTTCTTCTGCAACCTCTGAGTGCCTTTTACTATCCAAGAGTCTATCAAGTGCAACCATCCCTGCTTCTACAGAATTGTTTCTTCCTGACCGGGTTAGTGATATAAGAGGTGCAATGCAATCTACAGCAAATGAGCTTGTTCTCAGATTTTCACTGGTAACTAAAAAGCAGCATATCCTCGCAGCATTTGTCTTTGATTCAGGAGAAGAAGTATCTGAAGATAAAATTTTGTAGATTTTCTCCAATGGGTTTCCATCAAGACTAGTAAGTACATCTGGCCTTGGACATTTTCCCGTGGTTAGTTTCACTAAAGCTGTTAGAGGAACCTGTCTCTCACTCTCTAACGTAGTATTCAACATGTCTATAAGAAGGGGAAATGATTGCCAAGCTAATTTTGAATCTCTGATGTGTTCAGAGCTAAAAATTTCACAGAGTACTCTTGCTGCGTTGTAGCGTGTACTTCTAGAAGGAAGATGAAGAATTTCGATGAGCTGCTTCATGGAACTATTAGCTGTTTTGTGCCGTGTGACTTCGGGGCTCTGAAAGAGTGATCCTAATAGTTTAGAAACAATGTGCTCAGTCGAATCGTGAGAACTCAGAGATAGGTATTTTGTTAAAGCATTTAGCGCTCCAGCTTCAGCAATAAGTAATTTATTTGAATCATCCCACTCTGCAATACAACTCAACAGGCGAATAGCTACTGAGAAGGCTCCTGGTTTATTTGCATTCGCCTCCAAGAGATTCACCAGCAACGGAACGCATCTATTGGTCATAGAACCATGTCTTACTTCATCATTTTCAAAGAATACCTCTAAAGTTGCCTCAAAAGGATTTTGTAACAGAGATAGCTCTTCTGCCAACGCACCAAGATTCCTTGCGTCTGGTTCTGAATATCGAACCAGTTTTATCATTGTTTCTATGATATCTGAATCCATAAGTTTTGCAATGATTTTTTCATTCTTCTGATGAACTAACTCTGCCAACACTTGTGCAGTAAAATACCCATCAATCATCTGATCAGATTGCATGAAAGAAGCTAGAGTTGATAAAATGTTTTCTGTTGCTGCAGATGAGACAACTTTTGGTTCTTGGGACATAACAGCTAGAAAAGACATGGCAATCCATTTTTCTTCGGAATCTGCAAAATTCTCCTGCAAGATTTAAAAATCATAACTTAGCAACACCAACATTTGAAGATTTGGAAAGAGAAAAAAACGAAAGCTAGTAAGTATATTTATCAACCTGTGTGTTGGACTTGATTTGTTGAAGCTTTTCAACAATGATTTCAAGTCCATTGGCTTCCATGACGGCAAGTCTGTTCTTGGGATGAGAAGAACAGATAATGGACAGTAACCACATGGAGATTGTGCATCCCATAACAGTAACTGGATCAACCATGTTGGAGTTATCTATCGGTAAGCACATATTGCTTATGATGAAAGATCTTGGTCTTTGAATTTCAAGTCGATATGAGGAACAGTTAGAGTTATGCTTTGACATCTCAAGAAGAGTTCTTACCAAGCTTTTCAAATACCCTGATCGTCCAATTGCTTCTGCCCATAATTTCTTGTTGTTCTTTGCTGCGCACACAAGCAACATAGCTCCTCCGACTTTTATTTCAGGACTTGATGAGTCGATTGTCCGATTAGCCAATGAACTTATTGATTTTGATTGTTTGACCAAAAGTTGACCTAATAGGACAAACTGTGTCTTACAAAAGCAAGACAAAATTTCTATTGCTTTATCTTGCACCAAATGATGACCTTCAGCCACACAGCGTACAAGAGAGTTTAAACTCGAAGGAACTTCAGTGAATGCAGAAAAAGTGTCATGGGACAGGTTAGCACCATATTTAGCGTTGGCCAGAAAAGAGAGTACTTGTGAGACGTCGATAAAAGCATTGTTGTTCAAGTCAGTTGTGTTTAAGAGATTTATGAGTTCGGGAAGAGCATGTGAGGCATTTCTTTTACCTTGCGGTGTTCCCTCTCTCAGCACTCTGGTCAAAGTAGAAATAACATCATCACTTAATGCTTCAGCTGAAACATTTTGATCGGACATGGGATTCTCTGCTGACTCCATTGAGTTTGTTTTCACTGACTTTATCAATGGTTTGATTACTTCGACTTCAGAACCAGATAGCTTCTTGTGACTAGTCTTTTTCTTTGTTGGATTGGATAAAGAACTCAGTGCGTGAGCTAATTGTGTTGCAACAGCATGTGTGTTTCCGCTTAAAAGCTTTGTGCACGGATTATCATTTTCATCAAATCCAAGTCTGTTACAAAGGTCTTTTCTTGAAGTGAATAGATCAGCCAAGACAGAAGCCACATTCTCTTTCATCCTTTCGTTTGATGAGGCAAGTCTCTGGACAAGAGACCTCAATCCATTATTTGCAGCAGAACCCTTAGTGATAAATTCCTCCAACGAAGCTGATGCAAGAACATGGCCTAAAACTTTTATCAGGTAAACCTTTGATTTAGGAGCATCTCCGAGAAACAAAGCTTGTACTTGCTCGATAACACTTGGATCAGCTGTTTTAATTAGTTTCATAAGCGTATTTGCTGAGTTCTCTTGGGATTTTAGTCCACCGTTCTTTAGAATCCCTAAAAGTGCAGGAATGGCTCCTGCTTTCTCGACACATGCACGTATTTCCTCACTGTGACAACATAGGTTCCAAAGGACTCGAACCGCATTATCCTTTGCCTTGTGAGACACACTTGTCTCTAGTATTTGTACCAATGGAGGAATCCCACCTGCTGAAGTAACAGCCCATCTGCTTTCTTCCACTTTATCAGTCAAGATCGCCAAGAACTCAACGGACAGTTCTTGATGTTGTTCACACGACAATCCAAGAAACGGTATAAGAATTTGTATCCATTCTCTCTTCCCAATAGCATCCCAAACATTCTCATGTTTGCATAAATTTGACAAACAGGTGACCATCCGCTCACGTTGACTGGCAGTGGCCAAGATTGTTAGCCCGACTAAAACCCTCTTAGCCTCCACATTATTCAGTGGTTTTGATATATCAGCATTTCCGTATAGACTTGCCATAGCCTCTAAGTAACGTTCTTGGATCGACTGAGTATCCCGAGGCTTCAGTAGTTTCACTAGTTGTCCTTCGGTTAGTGTGGGATCAAACATCTCGTTATCATCACCACAGGTTAGCTTAAACTTCCTCAGAGCATAAGCAAGAGCTCCAAGAATATCTGCAATAGACTCAGTTAGGCGTGGAGACAAAGATAACCCTCCAAGATACACTATCAAAGCAGACATTCCTCCACATAAGTTTGCTAAAGCTTGCGTCCCATAACTTTGTAAGATGCGTTCGTTTTCTTCATCCACAGACTCTTTAGACGAAGCAACCACTGCCCCGATCAAAAGGTGGATTCCATTCAAATCTCTAGCCGCATTCTTAGCCTCTTCTGACTTTGATGTGATGGCTTCTAAAGCATTGACTACACTGGCACGTATGAAAACACTGTTTTCCTCACCTAGAAGCTGAACCAGAACTTGTACAACACCTGACTCTACTATTTTTGGGATGCTACTTGTGAAAATCCTACAAAGACGAGCTAAAAGAAAAGCTGCATTTGCTTGAGTTACCGGATTACTAGACTGCAAAAGCCTTAAGATGACATGGACTCCGTCTTCTTCGAGTATTACAGCCCACAAACCGTCTCTATCGCCGCAAAGATTTTTCAAAGCTCCAACCAAATATCCCTCAACTGTCTTGTCCTGCTTTTTCTTCAACTTCAGTTGATCCCACAAACTCGGAACCACGCCTTCTGTGACAAATATCTTAGTACCCACATTATCATCATCCATTCCACATAAAGAAACTGCATATATAGCCTCGGCCGCAACCTTTCTTGCATCCACAGAGTCAGATTTCAAAAGTGACAGCAGTGGCGGGATACATCCGCCTATAAGAACCTTAGAACGAATGCTTTTGTCTTTGCACAGAACAATCAAAACTGAAGCAGAATTGAGTTTGGCCATGAGAGTTCCATTCCTGAGCAGTGATATAAAAGCAGGCATGGCGTTCGCATTTCGTCCAATTATCTTTCTACACTCTTTTTTACCTTTGGCCAAACCAAGCAGCCTAGCAGTGCTAAGCTCTTTCTCTTGCTCTGATGATTTCTTCGCATGTAGTTGCTCGATCAAACGTGTGATTGTTACTGCTGCGTTTTCAGGATCATCCATCTCTAGTGTTACTGTTTTATTGCTGTCTCTACACCCAAAATGATCTCTCAGTTAGAGAACGTAATGCAGAGGATCAAAGTAGATGTACCAGAAACAGTTTAATACCTCTGCCGTGGAGAAGACGCAGAATGAGTCTCTTGCTGATTCGTTGAGGAGGGAGGCTTTGACATTTTTTCTTCTCTGTATTCAAGAAAAAAATTATAAGAAATTATGAGTATCTTCTTGGGTTTGTTTTGATACATTAAAAAAGTCACAATCAATTAATTCTTTTGTTTTCTTATTAAAAAATTTGTAGCAAACTTTATGAACGTAAGGAAAAAACATTGTTAATTTATGAATGTTACCTTTTATCCAAAACGTTCAACATCTCCCTCCTCCTGAGCGCAGCAAACGCCGCTCCTAATATATGCAGATGTTTGCAATTTGCAATTAGTATATGATTAATTGGTTTGGATTCAGATTTCTAATTGGAAAAAAAAAAAAACATAAACAAATAAGCAAATCATCAAGTAGGTATCGTCAAGGTTTTGTAGACACAAAGATGTCATTACACCATCATCGTAAATTTTCACATTTTTATGGATCTTACCTTTCTTTTTTGTCGTTGTTCAGACAAGAATTGTCTTTCCGACAAACAAACAAAAAGAAGAGAAAGAAGAATGAAAAAAAGAGAAAATCTTTTTATTTTAGGTTTGACAGAGAAGAGGAAGAAATAAAAAATACCAAAATCATAATTAACTATCGACATAACTCTCTCTCACATTTTTTCTTCTCTCAAAACAATATCTATTGCATACCTAAAATAGTAAGAACTAAGAAATAATACGACTAGGTGAAATACGTTGAAATAGCTTGACAATAAATTCTCTTGGGTTTACTTACGTTTATGAAGCCCATATGAAAGAAGCCCAAGTCACCATCAACTTTCGGAAGCTAATAAATTCCCTACGTATATAAAGACTGTCAATTTCAAATCAAATAATTTGTGTCGTGATTTTGTTCACATGGATTCAATGATCCGATGTAAGTACCATAACATTCAAATTTCAGAAAATGAACTTAACAAAATTAGACAAATTTTACATTGATTGTTTTGAGAGTTTACTATAATCAAGCTTGAGTTGACACTGTAGACAATATATAACATCGTTTTGATTATTATTTTTAAATCTCTACAACGTAGTTTTCTTCTATGATTTGTTTTGCAAATTGTAGATTTATTTATGGATATTGATACCAAATATCCTAAACTACAATATTTTTTTAAAATAATTTGTGTGATTTTTTTCCATGCAGAAGTAGTTATTATATTCTTTAGCTTTGCAAAAGTTTACATTAAGTCAGTAAATAATGACTAAATTTTCTTGATAAAATTTATGTATTATGATTATTTAAATAAAGTTTGAAGATTCTATAAAATTCATAGAAAATTTATCTGCTTTCACCTTGTTATTAATAATGCCTAAATTATATTTCAAAACAGGCGATGTTGTGAAACCCTGAATATTATGTTTCAGTTAAGAAATTCCAGTTTATCATTTTCTCTAATGTATATAGACTTCAAGATACCTTTCAGATTTCATTACTAGTTTTGAAAATATCATAATCAAATATTCTAGTTCTAATTTCAATATTTCACTTTTTGAAATTGTAATAATAAGACAAATATGTTTGAATCACATTCACTGTTTTCACATATGTTAAATTTTCGTATAAAAATAGCTCCTGATTTCAATGTTGTGATTTTCCTTTTTATGGTTTTATGTCTCCAAAAAGAAGTTATTTAAAGACAAGAACCCAAAAGTGACCGTTTGAAATTCGAATGTTTATTTTTTTCTCGCCGTTTGAAATTCGAATTCAAATAAGAAACCAAACCAAAGTCTATTTGGTTTGTGACACAGTATTCGTAAAAATTCACATGCCACAAGGATTATTTACGTGACGTGGCGAATTATGATTAGTCGGTGATGTATACTATATGACAGACATAAATCCTTAAATTCATCGACGCTCCATGACAAATCTATTCTTCAAGATCAACGGTCAGGATCGTTTTTTAAAAATTCAAAAATAATCGATTATTTAGCCCAAACAAAAATTTCACTTCGTTCACTCTGTTTTTAAAGGCTCTCTCTTTCTCCATTAAAGCTCAGTTTCCTTTTGCTGATTATCCAATTTTTTTCAAGGATTCTCTCTGAGAGATTTTTTTTTTGACCTAGAGATATGTCTAACATTCATCAAAGTCGGCGACCTTCGTTTGCCTCGGCGACGAAATCGTCAATGGCGAAGCGTCACGCAACATCTTCTTCGGAGAATTCTGTAAAACCTATGGCTGTGATGACGAAAAAGCGAGCCCCACTTACTAACATAACCAATCATAAGAACGTTTCACGATTCCCGAATTCTTCTTCTGATTCGGTTTGTACTTCATTTCTTCCCTAATTTTTGAAAACCTGCTTCAGTTTTGATTGTTATTTTGTGGATTCTGTGATATGATTAGTTTGATTTTAAGAATTGTTTACTGTAGTTATTTGATCAAATTGTTGTTTCTTTGATCGAAATTTTGATTTGTCTTCTTCGATTATAGGTACATTGTTCGAACAAATCAGCCAAATTGAAGTTGGCACCAACCCAACCTACTTGCATAGTTCCAAACAAAGTTGTTTCCTTTGAACATAAGCAAACTTCTTCTTCTTCTAATGATGAGGCAGTCTCAATGGACGAGACAATGTCTTCATGTGATTCCTACAAGAGTCCTCAAGTTGAGTATATTGCCAATGACGAAGTTTCCGCTGTTGTTTCCATTGAAAGGAAGGCATTGAGTAATCTGTACATAACTCCGAATACAGATACAATAGGTACTAGTTAGTAATGATTCTGTTTAGCCAATTTTGTGTGTTTTGCAATTGTTGGTATTGATTACTTGGATTGCAGGTAATTATTGCAGCAGAGATGTGTTGTCTGATCTGAAAACAGATAAAAACCAGATTGTCAACATTGACAATAACTATGCTGATCCTCAGCTCTGTGCAACATTTGCTTGTGATATTTATATGCATCTCCGTGCCTCTGAGGTATAAATCGTTTTCGATTTTTTTGTCCAGAATGTGAGATTTATAGCTTCCATGTTTACAAGTTTTGAATCTCTTACTCTACTATTAGGCAAAGAAACGGCCTGCCATTGACTTCATGGAGAGAGTTCAGAAAGATGTAAATTCCAGTATGCGTGGAATCCTAGTTGATTGGCTTGTTGAGGTGAATCATTTAGTTAACAACATTCTTTAAATTTAATGGCTTTTGGTCAATTTTGCCAATCTATAATCAAAGTTTCTCGATTAATCTCAGGTATCAGAAGAGTATAGGCTTGTACCGGAGACATTGTTTTTAACAGTGAACTACATAGATAGATATTTATCTGGAAATGTGATTAGTAGACAGAAGCTTCAATTACTTGGCGTGGCTTGTATGATGATAGCAGCAAAATATGAAGAGATATGTGCACCACAAGTTGAGGAATTTTGCTACATCACAGACAATACTTATCTCAAGGATGAGGTTTGTGTGTTTCTAAACAGAAAAGTTGATGAATGAGATTGAAATTAACTAATCATAGACACTGATTTTTCTGTTTCTTATTGCTTATGCAGGTTCTGGATATGGAATCTGATGTTCTAAATTACTTGAAGTTTGAAATGACAGCTCCCACAACAAAATGCTTCCTAAGGTTAGCAAAGACGTATCCACATTACAAAAACAAGATACTTTGATTTTGTTTGTTTCAATACAAGTGTACTAACACTTGATATTTCAGACGCTTTATTCGAGCTGCTCATGGGGTTCAAGAGACTCCATTGATGCACCTAGAATGTATGGCCAACTACATTGCAGAATTATCGCTCCTCGAGTACACAATGCTTTCTTATGCTCCTTCACTCGTGGCTGCTTCAGCCATTTTCTTGGCTAAATACATTCTAGACCCAATGAGGAGACCATGGGTATGTTTGCACAGACTTTAAAGACTTAGTTTCTAAATATTTTATAGAATCACACTGTTAAATTGTGTTGCTTTGTTTTTCTCTTAATGAATCAGAACTCAACATTGCAACACTATACGCAATATAAAGCGTTGGACTTGAAAGGCTGTGTAAAGGATCTTCAACGATTGTGTAGTACTGCTCATGGTTCTACTTTACCTGCAGTTAGAGAGAAGTACAGTCAACACAAAGTAAGTTTTGTGTCTTTTCTCTTTTATTACAATTAAGAATGATGATAAATGTTGTTTTATATGAATAACGATGGATTTGTGTTTTGGTTTTCTTGCAGTATAAATTTGTGGCGAAGAAGTTTTGTCCATTAATAATTCCACAAGAGTTCTTCAACAACAGCTAAATAGTTCTCATTTTTTCTTTAACTTTGTTCCAATGTTGCGTTGGATCCAATTGTATATTATGAGTTTGCTGTTGTTGGGCCATTTATAAAAATTAGCTTTCTTCGTTCTCTTTTAGAAATTTCCTCTTTTTTCACTTTAAGCTAATTTTTTTCTTCTTCTATAAGGCGAAAAGAAAAAAATCAAGAATATAAATTATATATGATTTTGATAAATAATTTTTTTTTCTGCCATAGAAATTCCCGATACGTCATGGTACGGGGTTATTTATGTAATTATTAATATGGTGTGTTATTTGATAATTATTAAAATAGTGTCCAAAAATTTTAAAATATAATTTTATTTTCTTTTTTTTGGAAAAAAAAATGTAATAACGAAAATGTTATTAATGAAAGCTGTCATATCAGTATATTACGTGTTTTAAAATCTACCAAATTAAACGATCTCAAGCATGGTAAACTTTAAATAAGATGGTACACTTAGGTTAAGGTAACAAACCCTTCATAGTAGACTTAAAAGTATCGATTTGAAGAAAAATTTCTTAGCCTAGTAGAATATCAGTTGAACTGTAGTAGACTTAAGTAAACATAACATACCCTTCATGGTAGACTTAAAAGTAGCGATTTGAGTAAGTAATATCTTAGCATAGTAGACTTTCAGTTGTAGTGTGGTAAACTTTGATGACCTTCATGGTAGACTTAGGAAAATGTCACAAACCCTTCGTGGTAGACTTAAGAGTATCGATTTGAGGAGAAATTTTTAAGCATGGTAGACCATCAGTTGAAGTATAGTAGACTTTGAAAACCTTCATGGTAGACATAGGTAAACACAACAAACCCTTCATGGTAGACTTAAAAGTATCAATTTGAGGAAAAAATATCTTAGCATAGTAAACTATCAGTTGAAGTGTGGTAGACTTTAAGGACCTTCATGGTAGACTTAGGTAAATGTAACAACACTTCATAGTAGATTTAAAAGTATCGATTTGAGAAGAAATTTATAAGCATAGTAGACTATCAGTTGAAATGTAATAGACTTTGAAGACATTCATGGTAGACATATGTAAACACAACAAACCCTTCATGGTAGACTTAAAAGTATCGATCTGAGGAAGAAATATCTTAGCATAGTAAACTATCAGTTGAAGTGTTGTAGACTTTAAGGACCTTCGTGGTAGACTTAGGTAAGCGTAACAAACTCTTCATGGTAGACTTAAAAGTATCAGTTTGAGAAGAAATTTATAAGCATAGTAGACTATTAGTTGAAGTGTAGTAGACTATGAAGACCTTCATGGTAGACATAGTTAAATGTAACAAACCCTTCATGGTAGACTTAAAAGTATCGATTTGAGAAGAAATTTATAAGCATAGTAGACTATTAGTTGAAGTGTAGTAGACTTTGAAGACCTTCATGGTAGACTTAGGTAAACGTAATAAACCCTTCATGGTAGACTTAAAAGTTTCGATTTAAGAATGAAATATCTTAGTATAGTAGACTATCAGCTGAAAAGTGGTAGACTTTAAGGACCTTCATGGTAGACATCGGTAAACGTAACAAACCCTTCATGGCATACTTAAAAATATCGATTGGAGAAAAAAATTCTAAGCATAGTAGACTATAAGTTGAAGTGTGCTGGACTTTAAGGACCTTCATCATTTCTCATTTGTTTTGAATTTCTTCTTTTGAATATATGGATCAAATCATATTAGTTTGTTGGAATTGGAAAGAGGAGAGAAACGAGTGGGTTCTTAAGGTTGATAATTCTCATGGGTGTATAATTGTTTGCTAATTATAAAAAAAAACTAACTTGTTTGCTCATTGGAGATGAATCAATCGGGTACAAGAGACCAACAGTTATCCACCTATCTCTAACCGGTTGCTAAAGAGTCCATCAAACACAAATAAAAGGAAATGGAAGAAATGAGAGTCCACGACCAAATGTCTTACTAATTGAAGCTCTAAAACTAACAAAGATTAACAAAAGACAAATAATTTGAGCCTACGGAAAGAAACTATCGAAATAATGACTTATTTTGATATTGAGATAGTAAAAATGTGGCAACTCCAACTGAACAAATAATCGGAAAGACTGTCTTCAAAGCAAAAGAGCTAAGAAACCTTTTCAACTAAATACTTACCGATTAAACCAAAAAATATAAATCAAGAAAATTAGCTTTTAGGATTTTTGACTTTTATATATATATATATATATATATATATATATATATATATATATATATATATATGTATATTAGTTTTACAATATTCTCAAGTTTTCTGAAAAGTATTTAAATAATTTATTATGACATGTTTATGTATGGTTTTAATGCCTAAACATCATTAAATATTAACTAATTTTTTTTCTTTTTGCACATGAGGTTCTATATGGCGAAAAATATTAAAATAGAAATAATTTTCGGAGAGATGGCCAAGAATAATAACTAAAAGAGATAAAGTGTTCATAACATGGGATATAAACATGCATCTAAGAAAATTAAAAAAAAGAATAGAAAAACTATTTATACGAATAATAAAAACCAATATTCAATTTATGTCTAAATTTTTTAATTTAAAGTATCAATAGTAATACAATAGGAGCTAGTGTATAAAAAGATGAGCATATCTTTTCGAAATTGGTGGATGCAAGTAACCACAATCCAGCCGAATACGAATATAAATGATATAGACAAAATTTTGACAATATGAAAGAATTTATTTGGATGGTCCTCGTCTAAATAGAACCTTCATCTATTATTGAAATCGATGGCCACTACATTATGTTATGTATTAACTAACTAGGTGTAAAATTTATCAGAAACATATAAAGAAAAATAAATTAGGTAGAATAGTGTCTACCAATGATGAATCTCTTAGTAAGACCTCTAACAATACAAGTGAAAAAATCTACTTTACGATTTAATGATCTATAAATTTTGCAGTGTCTTCTAGGTTAAATAGGAATGTCAGCCACAATCGCTACACCATGCATTTTCGAAATCGTTGCAAAATTTACTATATATAGGGAACGATTATATCGGAGTCTAGAAAAGTATTATGCAATTTTCCATAAATCGTCTACGAAGTATCGGTATTCAGTAAATTAGGTTTATATTTTAAAAAAGAAAGCCATATATCTTAAACCTATTGAACATATGTAAAACGTTAAAATTATAGAATGAAACTAAATTTATATGGTAGTGGTTATAAGAAATTCCACATTACAATTTAAAATATATTTTCACTTTTCAAAACTATAACAAATACTGGCTTACATGTTGGTTTTAATCACATATTAAAATATGATCCAGAAACATGTAGTATTTATTGGACTGATAAAACTAGCTCCATAATCGAAGGCGGTCCTATGTTACGGGGAAGAGGTTCAATTGAACCCCTTTAAATTTTGAAAAAAAAAATTATATGAAATATTTATATTTTATTATAACCAAATTCAACTATTTTATTATTTTGACACCCATGCAATTAACTAAATTTTAATAACCAACAAAAAATTAACCCACAAACATCCATTTAATCAATTCACCAATTCTTTTTAATAATTTTTTTATACTCTCATAAACACACGATAACTTTAGTCAATAACTCCCTTTTTTTAAATAATTTAATATTTAATATATTCTTTTTGTCAACAATTGAATAGACAAGGTCCGATCAATAGCTAAAGTCTACACTTTTAAATCTACTATAAGTAATGGGAAGAGATCAAACCCTTGATGCATGAATCATTAGCTGAATCATGCTAACCACTATATTGATGTTTTTATCGATTATATTTTTATATAGTATTTATCACTTACTATCTATGAAATAATATGTTTTATATTTTTTTTAAAAATTATTTTATTATTTTATTATATTATAACCTGGGTAAATAATTTTTTTGGGTTCGCCATTGTTCATAATATTTAATGACTATTTAAAATTAAATTTTAGTACAAAAAGTTACAGCAATGCATTTGACCACTTGACAAAAAAAATCACACTAAATCATTTTTTCATTAGAAATTAACTCTTAGAAAATTTATCAAAAAAAATTCAAAATTACTTTGTTTAGCCAATTATTTCAAAAACTAAAAATTGTATGAGGAATATGACTTAATAACCATTTTTTGAATAAGAATAAAAAATAACTCATAAAATTTTTAAAACCTACAAAGTAACCATTTTCACTATTTTAACATGATTGAAAGTCTATTTTGCCCCATATCAATTACTTGTAATTTCAAAAATAATTAATGTTTTAATACATTGAATTACATAGATGGAGGAGATATTGTAAGAAAAAACTTGCTATGTAAGTTTTGAGTATGTATTATACTATTCTTTATCAAATCAATAACATAACCAGGTAACAAATAACTCATCTTGAATCCTATAGCATAACACAAACTACATTCATATAGCTAATCTGCAATGTCAGATGACCAATCTAATAATTCATCAAGTTATGAGAGCGACGATCCATTGGTATGTATTATTTCTATAATTAATAATACAAATATTGAATAACATGCTGCATAGTCCTTCCTTATAAGTAGTAATACTACATTATCGTAATATGTATGATGGAATACATTCGTACGAATATAATGAACTAGTTTGCAGTGTGGTATGCCGTAAGTCTCATGGATGCCAATTTCCTTACCTCTAGTGTGAAAACTATAGTTGACGCCAAACCAGATGAGTCAACCTCTTTTGCAGTTACCGATATGGGAGAGCTACAATTCAATGTCCAAACACATGTTGGAGAATACTTCTATGTACAGCTTGGGAAACGTAGATGTTCTTGTGAGCAGTATCATCAGTTAGGGATTCCTTGTTCTTATGCAATTGCTGCAATATCCCAACTCGACTTGCACATAACATCTCTAGCACATGTAGAATACCTAGTAAGTGCATGGGGTTGATCATATGGTGGGAAGATATATCATATTCCCTATGTTGGTGGGAATATAGTACTACCTGAAAATCATCAAGACGAGTTCACCCTCCATCCTCCAAATGTAAGACGTGGACGAGGAAAGCCAAAGGAAAAGACAACCACACCTACAGTAGCACCAAAAGTAAGTGCATTACAAATATATAAGTACTACTCATATTATTATAGTAGACATGCTACATATGTAACATATCTACAATTATCACTATATTTGTGTACATATATATTGGGATATAGCAAATAATGATTATGACGATATATTTTTTTAATATCAGCCTACTAGAAATACGAGTAATAGACGATGCATACGTTGTTATGAACTGGGATATAACAAATCATCTTGCAAAAAGATACTATAACTATGGACTCTACATACCATTAGGGGCTTGAAGAAAATAACTTTTGGAATGGGAAAAATAATGAAATCATCTGCAAGTATTGACATAAAACTACTAGCTTTTGGATGACACTTATTTTATGAAGAACTTTTGATAATCGTTTTTAGGGTTATATATATAGTTCAACTAAGAAATACTCATGATCTTACTTGAACTACTTACGTATGTAATGCCCAAATTGGATCAAACTAGTGTAGCCAACTTCAGAATATAATTACTACAATTTCTTGTACATTCTCAGAAACAATCATCTCCTCAAAATCGACTCACTGTTTGAAACCCTATATTGCGAATCAAAGAAATGTAGTGATACAAAAACATGTGAGATATCCTTACTACTTTTATAAATGGTGTGGATTTATAGCGAATATAGTTATTACACACTAATCTAATTCATGAGTAACCAAAATTTCGAATCAAAATTTTTTGATTTCAGTGTTTTTGGAGATATCGATTGATTCTCAACAAGTTACTCAGATATTAACAATCTTGGGAGAAATTCGTACATATTATATACAGATTATGTTTACATATATGGAAGTCGGTTATTTGTTAGCTAGAATAGTGAAATAATACAGGAAAATAGCATGAATTTATAGTTCTATAATGCAGTCTAATAATAACAGGAATAACATGAACTAGAAAAATTATCAATAGAGTGTAGAAGTACTATATATATAGAAGTACTACACCAAATTCTTATTTTGTGAAAGATCACAAATCTATTAATTCGAAATTAAGAAACCATCTACGCGAAGGATCAAACTAGTGTATACAACTTCAATATAGAATTACTACAATTTCATATACATTCTCAGTAACAATCATCACTAAACAAGTAATCAAATTTGAAATCTTCTTCTCAAAATCAACTCAGTGTTTGAAACCCAAGATTGCGAATCAAAGAAATGTAGTAATACAAAAGCATGTGAGATATCCCTACTACTTTTATCAATGGTGCGGATTATAGTAAATAGAATTACTACACAATAATCTAATTCATGAGTAAAATTTCGAATCAGAAATTTTTGATTTCAGTGTTTTTCGAGATATTGATCAACTCTCAAAAAATTACCGAGATATTAAAAATTTTGGAAGAAATTCGCACACATTCTATACAGATTATGTTTACATTTATGGAAGTCGGTTATGTGTTTGCCGGAATAGTGAAATAACACCAGAAAATAGCCAGATAGTTCTATAATGCAGGCTAATAATAACAGGAATATCACGAACTAGATGAATTATCAAACGAGTGTAGAAGTACTATATATATAGAATTACTACACAAAATCCCTATTTTGTGAAAGACTACACATTTATTAATTTGAAATTAAGAAATTATCTACGCGAATTATCAAACTAGTGTATGCAACTTTAATATAGAATAACTACAATTTCATGTATTTTCTCAATAACAATCATCACTAAACTAGTAATCGAATTTGAAATCTTCTTCCCAAAATCGAAACAGTGTCTGAAACACTAGATTGCGAATCAAAGAAATATAGTGATACAAAAGCATGTGAGATATCGTTACTACTTTTATAAATGATGCGGATTTATAACAAATGGAATTATTGCACAATACTCTAATTCATGAGTAACCAAAATTTTGAATCGGTAATGTTTGATTTCAGTGTTTTTAGAGATATCTATTGATTCTCAACAAATTACCTAGATATTAACAATTTTGTGAGAAATTCGCACACATTCTATATAGATTATGTTTACATTTATGGAAGACAGTTGTGTGTTCGCCGGAATAGTGAAATAACGCTACAAAATAGCTAGAATTTATAGTTCTATAATGTAATCTAATAATAACATGAATAGCACGAACTAAACGAATTATATATATATATATATATATAACACAAACGAGTGTAGAAGTACTACACAAAATCCCTATTTTGTGAAAGATTACAAATCTACTAATTCAAATTAAGAAACTATCTACACAAAGGATCAAACTAGTATAGACAAATTCAATATAGAATTACTACAATTTCATGTACATTCTTACCAACAATCATCACTAAACTAGTAATCGAATTCGCAATCGTCTTCTCAAAATCGATTTAGTGTCTAGAACTTTAGAATGCGAATCAAAGAAATGTTGTGATACAAAAGCATGTAGGATATTCTTACTACTTTTATAAATGATGCAGATTTATAGCAAATAGAATTACTACACACTAATCTAATTCATGAGTAACCAAAATTTTGAATCAAAATTTTTTAATTTGTTTTTGGAGATATCGATTGATTCTCAACAAATTATCCAAATATTAACAATCTTGGGAAAAATTCTCACATATTCTATACAGATTATGTTTACATTTATGGAATACAGTTATCTCTTCGCCGGAAAATAGCTAGAATTTATAGTTCTATAATGTAGTCTAATAATAACAGTAATAACACGAACTAGAAAAATTATCAAACGAGTGTAGAAAGTACTACACAAAATCTTTATTTTGTGAAAGATTACAAATCTACTAATTCGAAATTAACAGACTATCTACACGAATATAGTCTTCTAATAACGTTGGAGTACGTTGGAAAATGGCCGGAATTTATAGTCATGGTAACATGTTGGACTCTTTGTTTTGTAATATAGAAGGGTGTATAATAATGTTATAGTACTTGGTTATGATATTGATTTGATAGGGAATAGTATAACATATACTTAAAACTTATGGATCAAGCTTGATTTTCTCTTTTCTCCTATGGTCATCTTTCCTTTTTATTTTATTTAAATATTTTATAAAATAAAATGAATTGTAGTTTTGTATATATTGTAGAATGTTTGTTGAGTATAATTATTCTACTATAATATGATTATTTTGCAAATTATAATTTGAAATTTGGTTATTCTCCAAATCAGCCCAAATTGTATTCATAGAGAAATATGGTTTAGATCCATGTGAATACATTGTTGAGTTGTCTTGTCTCTTTCTAATTATTATATTCATCACGAGAAATATGTCGAATTTGATGCCTCTTGCCCACCGATTAGAACATACCTAATTCTTCATTTATAATATTGTTCACAAAAATCCAACTCGACGACTATCTTAAGCTACCTAATCGAAGCTAAATCAAAAAGCTGTCCCAACTTACTAATCTATATTTAGAAAATTGGCTCTCTACACTCTTATTTTGTTATAATCAAATTATTAACTAAAAAATCTCCATTGATGCAATCGACTGAAACCAAATAAAATCGACCTAAATGGTAAACCGAGATTGAGATTCAATTGTGTAAGTATCCTAGATATTTTAAAATATTGTAGTTTATAAAGTTTAACTTTTGTTAATAATTATATTATTTACATTTATCAAAATTCAGAAAAACTTGGATTTAGCCCTAAAATTTGTATATTTTTATAATTTAACAGATATCGAAACTCCAAGCCATCCTTTTAATTCTATCTTTTATATAATCTCTTATGACATTTAATACAATTAGGAGATATAATCATAAAATATCTATTTAGATAAAAATATAATTAGATATATAGATTCTGTTATACATTAAATCAAATACAGAAGAATATATTCTTCTACAATCTCCCTTTCTCGTTCTGGTTGCAATTAAAATAATAATTGTGTTCACTTTCTAATAAAAAGTGTTATTTTGTTTGAAAAATATATATTTTTTCTTTAATTTAATAATTTTTTGTCTCTAGTTCTTATATTTCCTTTCAATATAACTTTTGTATATAATGTATAAAAAAACATTGTTCGGTGTTTATCTAGCGGTGCAAGTATACAAGAATAAATCTTTTACCCTTACTTGAATTGGCAATATGCATCGACAACTTGACCATTGAGATCTGGCAAGGTTGCTTTATCGACATTCAGTTTACAGAATTTTTTTTATTCATTAAATTACCAATATAATTCCATAACTCAAATTGTCAAAACGTATAAACAAGTGTTTAGGTGAACTTTCTCTTCTTTTGTGGAGATGCTCGTGGTCTGATGATATTCTTGTGCTAAGCATTTTGAAAAACTTTGAGGTTCGAGTTCTCTTAGAAGGATATGAAAAATATTATTTTAGTCGAATCATGATGGTCAGGTAAATAGATAAAAACTTAAGTCTTTTACGTAAATTAGCAAAGATTAAAGTTTAATTCACACTCAAAACTTCGATTATTTTTTCTGTGTTAGCCAATTTTAGATTTGGTTGGATGATTAAAAGTTTCCACTAGTTTGATATTGGAGATCCCGATCTTTTTAACTTTAAATGTATAATATGATATATCAGAGTCTAATAAATATTTATATTCGTGAAATTTATCAGGTTCATCTTTTTTCACAAAAAAAACTTATATCGAACAGTCCAATTTTTTGATTGACAGAAATTTCTATAAAAAAATTCCTAATAAAAACACTTACGGATGTCCAAAACTGACGAGAATACTAACGAAAAGACCGTAAAAATTCTATCGACAAAGAATTTAAGAAATTCAAGCACTAAATATAAGGGTTTGGTAAACTATGAATCTTAGTGTACATTATTTGAAGTATCATAAAGTTGTGAATTCTGTAAAAATAAAATAATGTGATGTGTGTGACTCAAAAGCATAATTTTCAAGTTTGACTGGTTTTAAATGGGTGGAATTAAAAAGGTCAACAGTTTCGAGCTTAGAATAACGGCAAGTGAAAGAGTAAGTAGACATTCGTAGGGACTTTACTGACCAACTTTCGATGGTCCTACGCAATGCACACTCTTTCCATTATTCACCAATCATTTTTAATTTAGTGTTTCATTTTTCTCATTTAAGAATTCTATATTTTGAAACAGACTTCACAGCTTTGTGACCGATTAAATGCTATTTTTTCACTAAAATTTGATTCTAAAAATTATATTACTCATTCTATTTCACAACTTTGGATGGTCAATTTTTTTTTGCATTTTTGTGTGTGTTTCAACAATTACAATTATAATATATGATAGTTTAAGCTTAATCATACGCATATGTCCAATTGATAACACATATATTTTTATAGTTCGGATATGTAGTCACATAACTTGTCATTGTTTGTGTAGCTACCAAGTTTTTTTTCTTGTAAAATTACAAAAATAGACATTCAACAATTTAATAATATAACTCGGATAATAAAATCTCATAAGACGCTCTCATGCACGTTTACATAGGAGATTTTAGTTATCTGGTTTGTTACCCAAAATAGCAAAGTCTTATCCTTGTTTTGAATGTTCCCTATTCTTTTTTTTTTCCTCATCATTATTATTATTAAGTCAACATAAAAGACCAAAGTTACAAGATACAACTATCGGTGGAATATCATAGATTCCCCGAACAAAACATTGAAGAAAGTAACCGGAGAGAACCAAAGACTCCCCGGGAGAATACACCTAACAAAAGGGAGAAAGTACCGGAGAGAACCAGAGGCTCTCCGGGAGAGTACACCTAACAAAATGGAAAAATTATTTGATACTAGGACAGGAATGCATTTAGTTAGAAGGGAAGACTAGGCTCGAAAGTTACAGTCCAACCCGGCAAGGCAATGTCACTACGAACCAAGCAAATAGAAACGCAAGCGATGAGACCTCCTATAGTGAATAAGTGCATATCACGATTGAAGAACCTAGGCTACTGAAAAGGAAGGCGATGAGACATAATAACTTCCGATACTGGCAGAGACACAAAGAACTGTCAAGAGCGACGTCATACGACTCGTTGATGCCGTCGCAAACCCAATAAAAAAAAACCTCGAACAAATCTTCTAAATGCAGACAAGGAGCGAAACCTTCCGTAACCAGTAAAAGCCGAACACCGGAATGAACTGCTTCAGAACGAACCCAGAAAGGAAAAGAGAGCCCCGCCAGAGAATGTAACTAAGCGAAAACTAGGAAATCACTTCGTAACTAAATCAAACCCGTCAATACCCAACCTATATGGGAGCTAATAAGACATATTTATAATATACTTATAACCACCTCTTCCGATCCGATCATCCGGCAATCCGATGTTCGTTTTGTCAAAGAAAATTTGGTGACATTGGCAACACATCGGACCAAGCACCCCCAAACCTCCAACAGCCTGACAAAGGAAATGAAATCCAACTTTTCACAACTCCGACAGTTACTTACCATGGTTGGAAGCCGCTACATCATCGGAGGCCAGATTTGAAGTTCCGACGATCCGGTAAATCAAGTCAACCAGATCCGACAGATCCAAGCTGGTGAGGCGGATCAGATAACGATACTATTGTGAGATCTTCAACCAACAGAATAAGAAGGCCATCACTCACACCTAAACTCACTAATGAAGCTACATCGGAGTTGGAGTGGTGAAGATGATCGGAGTTACGTAAAAGGACTTGCATGGCGCGTCGAGGAGAGGAGAACAGCCAGGTGATCGGGAGAAGGAAGAGCTGGATGAGCGGTGTCTTTTCCCGACGGCGGTGAGACGGCCAAACCGCCAGGAAAAGATAATGTGGTCGGAGTTGAGATCTGTGAACAAGAGAGGCGAGATAGACGAGTTTTAAGAGAGAGAAACTTCTTTTTGATCTATTTTTTTTCTTTCTGAATGTTCCCTATTCATCAACATGGTTTTCTAGCTATTTTTGGTAAGTTTTCATCCCCAAGTGAAACCACCAACCGGTTTTGTAGCTGTCTCCCCCCCCCCTTCCCCTCCCAACCATCCTTGCCGTGAAGATGACCGGAGCTGGTGCTGATCTCAGTCTTGTTGTCACCATCTCTCATCGGTGAACTCTTCTTCTTTCAGATCTTGAAGGAAGCTTTCTCATATCTTCAAACCCTAAGTTCATTGCTGAAAAGCAAAAGACTTTTCCCATTTCTTGCTAAAAAGCAAAGTTTTTGTGCTAGCAACAACTCATATACATCTTGCAGAAAATCAAGGTTCATGAAAAACACTATGCTGAAAAGCAAGTGGTGCTCTTAGTAGTAAATCTATAGAGATCTCCCTCTTGGAAAAGTAAGGTGTCTCTAAGCCCTCTTAATCTAACTACAAACTCCCCATCATAGCTTGTCTTCTACCTACAAATGGATAAAGGGAGAATAACTTCAGAGTCAGTGTGGAGAAACATATGTAAAAAAGCAGCAAGGTACAACACAGATGAGGATGAGCATCGCCTTAGCAGGGTGAAAATCCAAAATTTCAACGCCTCATACCTCATCAAAGACCATGCCACGACCCTGATTGGCCGAGTCACTAACCTGCAATACCAAAGATTTCAATCCTTGATACATTTCTTCATTGAGAAATGGAAACCAAAGAGCAGAATCATTGGCTCAGATCTGGGACAAGGAATGTTCAAATTTCGATTTGAATATGAAGAAGACCTCCACAATGTACTACAAAACATGCCCTACCATTTTGCAAGATGGATGGTAATCATCCAAAAGTGGAAACCTTCCTCGGACCCAGAGTTCCCAACTCAAATTCCCTTCTGTATCCAAGTACAAGGCATACCTCTCCACCTTTGGTCTGAAATCACTCTCAGAAACATTGGTCGCTCGCTTGGAACATATGAAGCACATGAAATCTCCATCTCGGCTGCAAAAATCATAGTGAAAATAAATGGAATGAAAGCTCTAAAAAAGCAAATGATCGTGGAATTTGCAAATGTAGTGGAAGTTAAGGCGAACTTGGTGTATGAGAAACTGGAGCGCCACTGCTTGAAATGCTGGAAGCTCGATCATGAGGAAAAAGATTGTAAACTAAACTCTGGAAAGTCTCCTAATCTATTTCCAAGTGATGATGTATCCAGGAAAAACTCTCAGCGTCCACCTACAAATGACAGAGAGAATGATTGGAGGGGAAGAACCCCATCGAAATTCAAATCAGAAAATCAGATATACCGATCAAAGACGCCAGCTAAAATCACCTCCTAACATAGAATAAAATTTTCTCACATATCATGGAGCAAAATAAGGATATTTAATATTTTTTCTTTTGATTTATTAACAATCTAGCAATTTTTATATTTTAGATGAAAAATCAGATCATTTTTGTAATTTTTAAAATGGATTGACGTTCAAATCATTGTATTAAATTTTTTTTTCTATTCTAATTTATATATGAAGTAAAGTTCAAAACTTTAATGCATAGCAATATCATTTTAAAAACTGTAAAAATCATTTTATAGAAATTTTATTAGATAAAGAAATCCAAAAAAGAATATATCCAAAAAATATCAAACATTGTTTTCAAACTTTCTTGAGAACATATCCACAAAAACTAAGTATATTACCAAACATATCATTTTGTTTGCAATTATTGTCTAAGAACATGTCCATAAATTTATTGATCTAAACAACAAAGTTCTTACTTCTATTGTATCTGTTGGATATAATTTCCAACAAATTATTATAGTAGGTCCATTGGCAATGACTCTCGTCGTAAAAAATATATTTTTAGAATATTAAAATTAAATCAATCATGTTTTAAATTTATTTTTTGTTCTTATTACTCTAAAATATTCATTTTTTATTTATAAAATCTTTTTGACTAGGAAAAATGAATTTTTGTAAACTTTACAAACTAAAATCTTACCATCATAAAAATACTTACGGCAAAAAAAATTACAACAAAAAATTTCACAACCTAGATCCTATCTAAAAAAACTCAAAGTTAGAACAATTAGGCCCAATATCTTCCCATTCTGCCTAAATTTTTCAGGAAATTGTGCATTTCTATATTTCCACAGTTGATAGAATTAAAGCTATGTTCTTATGAAGGTCGATACTTAATCAATGAAAACAAGTATATACTATCTCTAATCATAATTTTAACATTACCTTTAAAAAAACCCTATTCAATGTTTAACATTCTTGAGTAAGGAAATAAATCATTTGTTTACATATTAGAATATATGTTCAAAAGGTAAGAGTAATAAAAAGACTTGGTTTATCATTTATGGATTTTATAGTATTTAAGATTTGAAAAATCCAGAAAAATAAAACTAAAAAGCACATGTGGTTTCCTTTGCTTCTTCCTCCACCAGGTTGGATGTTGTCTCTGTCTTCCATAGGGCTTATAAATTCTTTGAAAAATACACATTTATAATTTATTCAGTTATAGTTTGCACAACTCTTTTATTTTTATTTTTATAAACTCTTCACTCTTTTTTCCAATTATAGAATCTTTGGGACCAAAAAAAAAACGGAGAAAACATTCGTCTCTATTAACCGTTGATTTTTATTTGGAAAACAAAATCTATTTTCTTGCTGTTAAAATATCGTTTATTCCTGTCATTCACTTCTGGTCTTAAATTTCAAGAACAGTAAACAGCTAAAACCTTCAACCGTTTTTTTGTTTTCTCTTTTTATTTGTCGGTAAAGTTTGGATTTTTATTGCAATTTGAGTTCATCTTATCAACCAGAAGAAGAAGAAAAATTCGAAGAAGACGAAGATGGTGGTTAAGAATGTTCATGATAACGATGGTCTTGCAAGAACTAACTCTGATGCTTTCGACGATGATGGTCGTCCCAAGCGTACTGGTAATTTTTTTTTTTTTCCAATTTGTGTTTTTATTTGGAGCTAATTACTTCGGTATAACTAATTAACAAAAAAGAAAAAAAAAAACTTTGCTCTGGGCACCACAGAAAGAAAAAACCAAACTTTTGGTTTGAAAAGATATCGTTGAAACCAAAGTCAAAGTAAAATTAAATTACTTTGCTTAAATTCTTGTCTTTTTATTATTACAGCTTTTAGTCTGGGTTTTGGGATTCAAACCGAAATTAATAGTCAAAAGTAAACATAAAATTAGTCTATGTTACTATGTAAACTTTTTAATTTTGATAGATTTTAACCCAAAATTTAGATATACATAGGTATTGTTAGTTTTAAAAGGGTAAAAATTCCAACTTTTAACTTTTTGTTTTTATGAATATTCACATAAAAAGACAAGACTTTTGTCTCTGAATGATATGATCAAGGACAAAAGAAACATGATATTTGCAAAACTAAACAGACCCATGAGAGCTTTTCACTTTTGCATAGATTTTGTTGTCTAAAGTTCTTAACTTGAAAAGTAAGTTGCGAGGTAATTAATGGTGATGTGATTGTGATTGGTGGTTCAGGGACGGTGTGGACAGCAAGTTCACATATCATAACAGCAGTAATTGGATCAGGAGTGTTGTCTTTAGCATGGGCCGTTGCTCAAATTGGTTGGGTTGGTGGTCCAATCATCATGTTGCTCTTCTCTTTCGTCACTTATTACACTTCATCTCTCCTCTGTTGTTGTTACCGTTCCGGTGACCCTGTTACCGGCAAAAGAAACTACACTTACATGGATGCTATTCACGCCAATCTGGGTAATTCAAAGTTTCAATTTTTATTTATCTGTTTCTTTTGTTGATTTTTGTTTTTGCTAGAATATTCCACATCGGTTAGGTTTGTAGTTTTGGGGTAGTATATAAGTATATGACAATACTCTTCGAACTAGATTTTAGGTGTAAGTTATGTCCATACTAATACAGTACCAAAGTCGATTATGGACTACTCGTGGATGTCTAGTCCCACGAACTTCACGCTTTAAGTTGTTACTATTCCCGATTGACAAGCGGTTAGAAAGACTAAGTCAATAAAAACTGAATCTTTATTTCACTTTTTCTTACAGGTGGGATTAAGGTGAAAATATGTGGAATTGTGCAATATGTTAATCTCTTTGGTACTGCAATTGGATACACTATTGCTTCAGCTATAAGCATGATGTAAGTTCAAACTTTTGTTTTTCAATTTTTCAATTTTATTTTTAATATGCAGATTCGTCCAAAAGTAGATGCGTGTTCCATTTTGGTATTGAACAGAGTCCAAACAAGTCATTTTTAATTTTGGCTCAATAATTCACTGTCAAAGTCAATGTAGACTCATTAAGTCAATTAAAGAATCAGCAAAGATTCGAAACAAACGGCTCTAAAACACTGTCATAGTTTTGAATTATATCTTACTGTTTCTTGGTTCAATCATTGTTTGACTTGTTGATTGTAAAAACAGAGCAATCGAAAGAACTCATTGCAAACTGAAGAATGGAGGACAAGGTCACTGTCATGTCAATGGCAATCCTTACATGATTGGTTTTGGTGTTGTGCAAGTCATATTCTCTCAGATTCCGGATTTTGATCAGTTATGGTGGCTCTCCATTGTTGCTGCAGTCATGTCTTTTGGTTACTCAGCCATTGGACTTGGCCTCGGTATTTCTAAATTGGCAGACATGAATGAAATCAAAGGTAGTCTCACTGGAGTTACTGTTGGGACAATAACAGAGACACAGAAAGTTTGGAGAACCTTTCAGTCTCTTGGAAACATGGCATTTGCTTATTCTTACTCGATGATTCTCATCGAGATTCAGGTACAGTTTTTAGTGCAAGAACTGAGGATTTTGTATAAAGAATGTTTTTAGTTAACTAACATGACGGATTTGATGATGCAGGACACGATTAAGTCCCCACCTGCAGAAGAAATCACAATGAGAAAAGCAACTCTAGTAAGTGTGATAGTTACTACAGCCTTCTACATGGCATGTGGCTGTGTAGGATATGCAGCATTTGGAGATGATGCACCCGGAAATCTCCTTGCTGCTGATGGATTCACCAATCCATATTGGTTACTCGACATAGCCAATCTGGCGATTATTATCCATTTAGTCGGGGCTTACCAAGTCTATTGCCAACCTCTCTTTCATTTCGTCGAAAGAGAAGCCAACAAAAGGTATCCAGAGAGTGGATTCGTCACAAAGGACATCAAGATACCATTTCCAGGAAAGCCTTTCAACTTGAACCTCTTCAGGCTCGTTTGGAGGACGATATTTGTGCTTTTAACAACGTTAATCGCAATGCTAATTCCGTTCTTTAACGATGTTCTCGGTCTCTTGGGAGCTCTTGCTTTCTGGCCTTTAACAGTTTACTTCCCAGTGGAAATGTTCATTGTACAGAAGAATGTGAAGGTATGGAGCACAAGGTGGACTTGTTTACAAGTCTTGAGTGTGGTCTGTCTATTTGTGTCTGTAGCAGCAGCAGCAGGTTCTATTGTTGGCATTGTCTCTGGTCTCAAGAATTACAAACCTTTCCAGTCGGATTTTTAAGATCCAATGGAAACAATAAAACTCCCGCAAATGGGTTGAGATTATTCTCTTTTTTTTGGAGAAAGCTTACAAATTTTTATTGTACTATCGTATGATTAATGTAGGTATAGTTAATTCAGATAATGTAATCACCATTTTAAAATAGTTGATGTTACACTTTGTTGATGATCTTTTCAATATTGGGTTAAGCTTTACTATTGCTTTAATCAATGAGCCTCTTTTTTTTTTGTCTTTACTCATTCATTATAAAGAATGGGAGAACCAGATTGATAGTGTTTTGTTAACAAAGGAAAGATTTCTGAAAATTACTCCAACATTAGGGAGCAGAAAACATGTTTTATGATTCAGAACTCTAAAAACAATAGATAAAAAAAAATATCTAGTCTCATAAAACTTTTAGATATGGTAAGAAGCTTAACCACTTACTTAGATCATCCACCATTTTTCACGATTTTTGCATAATTTACCATAAACACCACTTCTAATATTTAGAGAGGCATGAAATAGCACCTCAAATTCTGAATGAATAGAGGCCATGCTATGTCGGATTTTTCTCGCTTTCATGCTAACCTATCAATACTATTTAAAAAACATAATCAAACTCGACCCTAGAAAAACTTAGAATCATTCCATAAGTCATTCATGGAACACCTATATCTTTTAATCGCTGGTGAAACTGCAAGAGGGGTGAAAAATGGCTCTCCCTTTGTGAAGATGTTTATTTTACAATTGAAATCGAATTTTCTGAAAATGTTTACTTTTACAACTGACATCGAATTTTCTGAAAATGTTTACTTTTACAACTGACATCGAATTTTCTGAAAATGTTTACTTTTACAACTGAAATCGAATTTTCTGAAAATGTTTACCTTTACAATTGAAATAGAATTTTAGGTCATTTTTAACATATCTCCAAAGATATATAATGTTTTGATCAAATCCCTAGAGATAAATTTTATGTCATTTTACCTCATAGGTAATACAAATTATGACTCTGCTTATGACAAAGGTTAATAACTTCTTTTTTCTTTTTATCTGGATTACAATTTATCGGCCATTAATCAAATTCTTACATAATATAAGTAGACAAATTCGATCTTTGTGATCAATATATAGCAAATTTATATATATATATATATATATGATATTTTCATTTAATATGAAATCAAATGTAGAAATAAAATTAAGTGTGATTGATAATTTGGATATTACTCTAATTTCATTCTTATCTTGATAAGGTGCCAAACATTAATTAATAAATAAGGGTGCAATATTTTTTTGGTGATTTAATTTGTGCAAGAGAATGATATGTATATATAAATAATTATAAAAATATATATTTTAATTTACCAAATATACAGAAATAATATGATCTGTCGATATATGTGAACATGGAAGTAATAATTGGAAATATGACACGTAGCATAAACATAAAAGAGAAATTGATTTGTTTTTTTAAAGTGTGAATCCTATTATATAGAAATTTAGCCATTAATTTTTTTTGGGTGGAATTTAGCCATTAATTTTTTTTTGGGTGGAATTTAGCCATTAAATTTTGCGTTTTACTTTGACTAATAAAGGAAATGCATGATTTTGAAAACAATCATGGCTAAAATAAGACAAAATTATTAATTCACAAATAGACATTGGAAAATAAAAAAGGATAAACAAAATAATTTTTTTTTGTAATTATATATATTATTACCTTAAACGCTGCTCTATTTAATGCCCTAGATGAAGGTGAGGTCAAAGGATATATTCACAAGAGAAATGAATCACTCTAACGTCAACTTCTCCTTACTCCAAAGCCAACCAAATGTTCCGGTGGAATTCTTCTGGCCGAGAAAAGATGTGACTCCTTCAGAAGGCGACCTCGACCTCCCAATCATCGACCTAAGTGGGTTCTTAAATGGTGAGGCCGAGACACAGATTGCAGCTAAGGCAGTGAGAGAAGCTTGCATGGCTCACGGTACTTTTCTAGTGATCAATCATGGCCTTACGTCTAGCTTGGCTGAGAAGGCGCTTGAGACATCAAATTTGTTCTTCGGACTGTCCGATAAAGAGAAGTTAAAGGCTTATAGGATCCCGGGAGAAATATCTGGCTATACCGCAGGTCATAGCCAGAGATTCTCCTCCAATCTTCTATGGAATGAGACTTTGACTATGGCTTTCAAGAAAGGTCCATCTCAAGTTGTTGAGGAATTTCTAACATCAAGGCTAGGCCATGATCGTCAAGAAATCGGGTAAACCAATTATCATTCATATCATATATTTACATATTTGCATTAACACTTACAAACCCAGACTAGTCGTCAATATACCTACAAATTTTTCATAATGGATTTTGGAACTCGATATCTTCAATCTGTCAATATAGTCGTGGTGTAGTGGTAGATCGAAAATAACTTTGGGATAGCAATATTATATTATTTGAGTTTGAACATTTCTCACCATATTGGATACAATATTTTAAAGAGATTTTAACTGCCTCTCTATCTCTCGTGTGTAGCCAAATTTAGCAAAGTGTTAGTACGCTACCTATGTTCGAATCATCCAGATTATAGGAAAAAACAAAAAAAAATCCTCTACACTAGAACAAACTACTCAACCACACACTCTATTCATTGTAAAACAATAAACGTTCATAATGTTACAAGAGATCGAAAATGGTTAATTGTTTTGTTGGTATCTTTTGTTTCAGTCAAGTGTTCCAAGAATTTTGTGATGCAATGAATGGTTTAGTAATGGAGTTAATGGAGCTATTGGGAATACGTCTGGGTTTAAAAGACAAAACATATTACGGAGATTCTTCGAAGATGGAAATGCATTTTTTAGATGTAACTATTATCCACCGTGCAAGCAGCCGGAGAAAGCACTTGGTGTTGGTCCTCATAATGATCGAACGGCTATAACTGTTCTGCTTCAAGACGATGTGGTAGGATTGGAGGTCTTCGCCGGAGGTACGTGGCAATTAGCCGGAGGAACTCGATATCCTTAATCTGTCAATATAGTTGGAGACACCTTCATGGTACGTACATTTTCTTTTATATGAAAGACTACCAAAATTTTCTTAACAAGTACAATTATTTTTGGATACAAGTTTCCGAGAAACAATGCTTTTTTAACTTTTGATAAAATGGGGATCTTACTCGATCTTTACTGTCGGAATGATAAACCACTAAATGCTAAATTTATAGAAATGCTCATTTTCCCCATTTTTTTAGTGTTAACTTAAACTAAATTGAGTGAATTTTTTTTTAATAATAACATGTAGTCCGCATTGTGGTGATCGAGGACTTGAGATAGTAGTAATACACTACTCATGTTCGAAAACCTCCCACAAATCATAATCATGTGTGGTATTTAAGGAATTTTCACCTAACTCTCTTAGCTCTTAGATATAATCAGCTTGATATAGAGATAATATTCTCGAACCACTTGGGATATTAAAAAAAAGATATTAGTGAATCAAGATCAAAAGTAAATCCTAAACTATATTAGATATAACTTTGAGAAAAACAATGTGTCAATAATAACATGTTTATAATTTTCTAGTAATATATTGGCAAAATCTCACATATTGTGTTTGAAACACAATTACAAATCCTATGACATTTAATCAATAATAATATAAATTGTGCTAAAATAATGTGGATTTGATGTGGAAGGCATTGTCAAATGGAAACTACAAGAGTTGTTACCGCAGAGCAGTGGTTAACAAGGAGAAAGTGAGAAGATCATTAGTGTTCTTCTCTTGTCCTAAAGAAGACAAACTTGTTGATGACAAAGAAGTTTCTAGAAAGTACCCTGACTTCACTTGGTCTCAGCTTCAGAAGTTTACACAGTCTGTTTATCGAGTCGACAACACTACTCTCCACAATTTCTCTTCTTGGCTCTTGTCTGATCACTCCACCAACAATTAATTAGTCATTTTTGTGCTTTTTGTATGTTGATTTTATGGCTTTTTGTTTATGATTTATCGACTTCTTGGTTGTTCTTTTGTAAGACAGTTGTTTTTTAGTACATAAAATGTTAGTTTTCCATTTTTTTAATAACATCTAAATGACTAAACGTAATGTTCCTCAATGACAAAATTCAAAACTTCCAAATTTCCAAATTATATATAAATTTTCCACACAAAAAAATGTAAAATTTTCGATTTTGAATTATATATATACATAAGTATACATGTTAGAATAGAGATCATAATTTGGTGTGTTGAAGAAACAAAATGAAAAGTTGGATCTATATAATCATATTCTTTTTTTTTTTGTTGAAATGGTATATAATCATATTCTTCGCCTCTGTGTTTATCATAGGCATGCTCATATTTCTTAAACACTGTTTTGTGGTTGAGAGACTCCGACTCATCCCACTAATCAGCCATAACTATTATTATCTGTCTTTTTTTTCATGAATTATTTTCTTATGAAAATCTTTAGATTACTAGTAGCAAATTGATAATGAAATTCACTGCAATATGTTATCGACAATTATGTTTTTTTTTAGTTTAATGATATTGTAACTCTGTTCTATATATCTAATTGATATTCTTATTATTTTTATAATTTCAGAATTATTCATTGATTACGGCAAATTTTTGATTTTTTTATTTTATTTGCCTTGTTATTCTTACTACAATAAATAGCCAAACAAAAAGCTTGGTTTAAATAATTGAATTTTATATATGTTCTCGCAAACAAAAAACTAAACACATAAAATCATAACCATATAACAAAATACCGAACATATCATAATCATGCAAGAAAAAAACTTTATAATATAAAAATAGCGTTATTAGTGAATAGTGACAACTCTGAAACATGCTAAAGCACTTGGTATATATATCTTTTTGTTTTTATTTTATAAAAAATATTAAATTTACAATTTAGATAAATTAACTAGAAAAAATCTTCAAAATTAGTACCAATAAAACCTGTTGGAAAAAATATAATCACTAGTTCTACATCATATGAAATTAAATAATGAAAATAAATTGTAAACCTCTTATGAAATTTATTTTGACCGTAGATAAAAATTAACCTATAGTTTATAACTATTTTTAAGATTAATGTAAGTTTTGTTACAAATTTTGATATAAAACTTCAAAATTAATTAAAAAAACTAACAAACTAATTTTTGATAAAAATTTATCGGTTACAAATTTGGTTATTGATTCGATTCCGGTTTGAATTTAGTTTTTAGGTACATAGATTTATAGATTTATGATCTATTTTTGATATTTTGTTGGGTTTGGTTCATCTAATTCAATATTTTGTTTATTTTGATTTAAGACTTATTCGATAATTTTTATTTTTTCGGGTTCGGCTATTTGAATATAAAAATTTAAAATTTAAAAAATAAAAAAATTTCTAAAATGTTAAAATTTGGTTTGATTTGGTTTTGGTTTGGATTCGATTTTTCGAATACATATATTTAGCATCCATTTGAGTATTTTGTCGTGTTCAGTTATTCTAATTTGGATCGATTTTGGTTTGGGTTTTGGGCATGTATAACAACATCTTGAAAATAATATTGTAAAATATCAACACGGGTCTAATAATTTAAATGAACATAGTTTTAAAAACTAATCAAAATAATCAAATTTCCCGTTATAACGTGGATATAATATTAGTAAAGTGAACTATTATAGAATAATCCTTGTATACGTGATAAAATTTGAAATTAGATATATAAATATATATATATATATATATATATATATATATATATATGCATTACTCCATTTTAAATTAACTTGGACTCTTATTTTTGAGTTAATAATGAACCATAGCCCATTATCTAGAAGGAAGAAAAAGAAAACAGAGGAAATCGCTGACGTGGAACAACGCTCAACTCAATTCACCTATCACAATATTTTTACTATAATAATAATATTGCAGAAAATCCAAAATCAAAATTGTAAAATGAATTTGTGTGCAATGTTGATGCTGCTTGGCACCAAAGTCAAGCATCAATCAAAGTTAATCCGTGGAGTAGGTTGGGTCATACGAGATGAATACATACTTGTCAAATGGGTTGGCGGTAAAGCCTATCTCCGTCTCTGATCAAGCTTAGAAGTTAAAGTTGTTGCCCTTACTTCAGCAATGAATTGTGTTAATAATTTAGGATTTAGATGGGTCTACTTTGAAAGTGATTCTACCAATGTAATTTTAGCTGTGTTGGATCTTCCGGCTTGACCACGGTTAAGCACCTACACTAATGAAATTTGTATAAAGTCTAGGCGTTATCTTCGGCCTACTTTGAAAGCAGTTAGGAGTTTAACTAACAAATGTAATGATGCTATTGCCTACAAAGTTTTATCCTTTGATATTTATGATGCTTTTGTGCTAATGTGCACTTCCATAGTTTATTGATATTGTGGATGGGAAAACTGTCGATTAAACATTGTAATTGGCAAATCCGGACGATTAAACATTGAAATCGGCAATTATTCGATTAAACATGTAATTTATTGTTGACTTCTTAAAAAACATCGAATTTACCGTTGACTCGGACAATTAACCACTAATTAAACCCTCCGTTAATTGGATTAACAGAATTAATTAACCACGTTAAAAATCCGTTAACTCGATCCGTTTAATGAAACGCACCGTTTCATTTATGAAGGTTCTCCTTCATCTTTCTCTTCCCCGACGCTTAAACCCCTTTTCCCCAATTCAAAATTCAAAATCCCTAACTCCTTCAAACCTTCTTCATCGATTCTTCTCCTTCAAACCTTCTTCATCGATTATTCTCCTTCATCTTTCTTCATCGATTCTTCTCCAATTTATAAGTTCTGTTACTTCTATAGGTCATATAATGAGCTCGATTTCTTCATCTTGTTCAAACAATTCACCAATTCCCTCCAAGTGTGATTGTGGATTAGATGTTAAAATCTTAACATCAAAGAGCAAAGACAATCCTGGTAGACCTTTCTTCCGTTGTGTAAGTCAAAAAGAGGTAGGATTTTGATTCTTATACCGGCTTTGGCATGTAATTTTGAAGTTTTTATTGAATGTGAATTTCAGCTTCAATTACTTTGATTTTTGTTAGAACCATTTGTTTAAATGGGTGGAGGATGCAGTTTATGAAGAGGTAAGAACTAATATGCCAAAGGTAGCAGCAATGGAGCGTGAAATAGGTTCAAACAAATCCGAAATTGAGGTGCTCAAAGCTGTGATCGATGATATGAAGAAAGAATTGAACATGAAGACCAAATGGCTGCTGATTGTGTTCTTTTGCTTAATAGTTGTTGTAGTTGTCGTCATTGTCAGGTTTTTAGTTGGAGGGAAGATCATGTTTCTCTTAGCCTTTTAATGAAACATATAAAGATATGATATGAAGTTTATGAACTTTAACATTTTTATCATGTCAAACATGTCGAGACTTCTTTTGTGTTATGATCAGATTGGTAAGTTATGATTTGAAGTTAATATAAATGAATTAATTTTGACCTGATTTTGATAGAACCAAACAAGTGCTTAAATAGATGTCTTTAATAGAAACATGAAGTCTCGGATAAAGTATGAAATGAAACAATGGAATAGAAAACAAAGTCTCGAAAAGAAATGTTGTTTAATGAAACATAAAAAAGAAATGTTGTTCAATGAAACATCAAAAGGAAATGTTGGACAGAACATGAAGTCGTTGGACAGAACATGAAGTCTCAGATCTTTTGCTACCCGTGTGGGAGAATTTGAAGTCCTTGTGTCCCTTGGCTGTCTTGTAGCCCCTACAAAAAAAAAGAAAAGTAAGTAGTGAACAAAACAGAGCTGTAAATGTAATAAACAAGCAATAACTGTAAAAAAACTGCACCTGATTCTTCCTTGGTCGTCCTTGTTTCCTCTTTGGCATACTCTCTCGGTGTTCGTTTTGGCAAGACTTCTTATTGTGCCCTTCTTCCTTACAATTGGAACATGTTATCACTCGTCGACCACGTGCTAGTGTTGTGGTACTTGCTGATGATGTTGCAGATTCATATCGACATCTCTTTCTAGCATGATTAGAAGGCCTACCTGGATTGCCTTTCTGAAATGGCGGTGGCAAAACTCCCATCCTATTCACTCTAGGCCACATCATGCTGCCTTGAACAGGCTCAATCCCATCCTTGTAAGTATCACGCAAAGTACATGCCAAGTAATACCCACTAACAAAGCTTTCTACTTGCAGTTTTGACTTAACTATCACAGCTGTTCCATGAATACATGGAATCCCAGTTAGCTGCCACTTCCTACAGCCACAAGTATACGCATTCATGTCTACCCTATAACTATTTCCAGCAACATCAACCTCATACAAGTTGTTCCTAGCAGACAGAATTGTGCAAACTTGTGACCCTTCAATCATTTTATCTATTTCAGCATGCGCTCTCTTAGTAAATTTTGTTGTCAACCTACCAGCCAGCTTTGAACGCTTCTCGTTCCTAACCATAGACTGCTTCCTAATATCCTCTAATAGATCAAGCAGTGGTTTTTTCCTAGCTTGCCTAATGGTTCTATTAAACGATTCACTCAAGTTGTTCAAAACATCAACGCTGAAGGTACCTGTCCTAAAGAATGCCCTTGCCCAAGTCTCTGGATGTAGGTTTTGTAGGGACAAATGAGCCTGCGGATTGTACCTTCTTAGAACTTCCATATTGACTGCAAATTCCCCTTGAGTATAGATGCGGGCAATCCTCCAAAAGAGACGCTGCAACTCGATATCATGGTTGTCTTTCTTCCAATTTTCCAGAATGTGTCTAGCACATTGTTTATGCTCGGCTTCTGGAAGGAGACTATGGACGGCATTGACTAAACCCTGAGATAGGCAAAAAGGAAACACAAATCATAATCAATTTAACACACAAACCTGCGACATTTAAAGACTAAATATACCTTTTGTTTGTCTGAAATAACTGCGACATTTCTTCCATCCTTAAGATCTAAGCTCACAGCCAATAACCTAATAAACCATTCCCAGTTGCTGTTGTTCTTAATCTCCACGACCGCCCATGCTATAGGCATTATTCTATTGTCCACATCCCTTCCTATAGCTGCCAATAGGTGACCTCTAATGTCCCATTTGAGAAATGCTCCATCTAAACCTATAATTGGTTTACATGTTTCTTTCCACGCTTTCCACTGAGAATTAAAGCACATAAACAGTCGCAAAAACCTTTGTTTGCTTCCTATAGTCGGATCGGGAATGGTTTCAATCTCCATAACGGAGTCTCTGTTTGATTGCAATACCTCTGCTTGGTAGTCCCATATTCTGTCAAACTGTGAAAAATGGTTGTCTCTCCTTTGTTTTGCAAGGTTGCTCTTTGCTTTACTACATTAATCTTTAGTGACGTAAAATCCATACTCACGCTGCACTTCTTGGACCATTTGGAACGGTGTTAGCTTGGGATTCTTCCTCAATCTCTCTTCAAACAACCACGCTATCGTTTTCTGTTTTAGCATTGCAGTCCGACAAGTCTTCACGCATGTATGCTCTTCCACAAATACTTTAATCTGCATCTTCCTCAGCCTTCTCTCGTAAGAGCAGTACATCCTCCAAGGGCAGCGCGTATCCGAGCATTTAGCCCCAACTCTATTGAACTCCGATATGTACAGCTTAATGTCATAACGCGACTTCAAGGAGTACCTCAAAACCGCAATCTTCACATCCTCCTTTGAATTAAACGTCATCCCTAACCGTAAATACACTCCTTCTTCCTCTGTTTCGTTCCGCAGACCAACATCATTAACATCATCTTCATCTTCGTCTGACGACAATGGGTTTGGAATCTTGTCATCATCGCATATATCGACTCCACTATCACCTCCATCGCTTTCACCTTTATCTTCATCTTCCTTCCCAGCTTCTGCAAATTGAGAGGCGAAATCTTCACACTCTTCCTCATCCACACCCATCTGATTTCCATCTTCCTTAACGTGCACCTCTTCTTGCCCATCGCTTTCGTCATCACTTTCAAACCCTTCTTCTCCACCATTTCATCATCGCTATTAATCTCTTCTTCTCCATCTATTTCGTCCCATTTACTCGTGGCTTCTTCATTTCGTTTCTCCAACTCTTCCACTGTTCCAGAACTAGGCAAATGAGGTCGGGGTCGAAATCGAAGGTTAGGAAACGGATTAAATGGTGGTATACTAACATAAGAATCTGAGCTCTCCATCCTCGGTTCCGATTTCTTTCTCACCATCTTCTACTCACTTAATTTTGCGAAATCGGAAAACGATTTCACGGTTTCGGAAAGGGGTATCGATTTGGGGTCGAAGTAGAAGGTTTGAAGGAGAAGAATCGATGAAGAAAGAAGAAGCAGAATAATCGATGAAGAATGTTTGAAGGAGAAGAATCGATGAAGAAAATGAAGGAGTTAGGGATTTTGAATTTTGAATTGGGGAAAAGGGGATTAAGCGTCGGGGAAGAAGGAGAAAACCTTCATAAATGAAACGGTGCATTTCATTAAATGGATCGAGTTAACAGATTTTTAACGTGGTTAATTAATTCCGTTAATCCAATTAACGGAGGGTTTAATTAGTGGTTAATTGTCCGAGTCAACGGTAAATTCGATGTTTTTTAAGAAGTCAACAATAAATTACCTATTTAATCGAATAATTGCCGATTTCAATGTTTAATCGTCCAGATTTGCCAATTACAATGTTTAATCGACAGTTTTCCCAATTGTGGATTAGTTTTTTTTACTTTCACTTTGAATTAATGATAATTTATGTTTGAGTTAAAAAAAATGAATTTGTGTGGAGAAAAAAGCTCAGAGATTGAATTTGTGGCTACTTCTATCTCTCTGACTAACATTCTTCCACATCTCTCTTTTTTGAAGACAAAAAAGAAAATGGTTGAAGATGAATAATGAAGAAGAACTCATGTTGTTGTTCATGCATTAACCTTGTTGTTATGTTCCTCCATGGCCTGTTACATTGTTCTTTATTACCACAATCCTCTTTTATCTCTTCCTAATAAACAAATCATCCGTCATCGTCACTGTTTCCCCAGCAAGCTCTTGAAGACAAGATTTAGGGTTCCTCGAAGTTCCGCCATTAGTGACGGTGGTGTTTCTTACAATAGCGTAGTCTCCGAGGTGAGCCAGTTTTGAGGGCAATAGATTCTACTGAATTCTAACAATTTTTGTGTAATTATGATGATAGAGATCTGGGTATATGTTAAAGCTTGAACTTTAAATTTTTAATCTCTGCGTTTGAGGTCTTCAAAATGATAAAGATTCGAAATTAAGGATTTTTTCTTTTTACTCAGTTAATTGGTGAATGACCCTATCTCTCTTGCTAACCTCAGAAAAAGATGAGATTTTCTTTTGATTTATACATTTGAACTTCTTTATCCAATGTTGGATTACTTGTTTATGTAGTGGAGTTACTTGATTTTGTAAATGTTAATGGTTAATTAGGCTATGCGGCTTCTGGTTTGAATACTCTGTATTTGATGTCTTCAGAATCAGAAAAGATCGTAATTGGGAAATTTTTATGACACTTTTAGTTCTCATTGCAAAATTTTGAGCTCAATCTCTTGATAAATAAAACCAAATTGACTGTTGTTTAGTACAATTTTGATTGTTTATTCAACGTAGGATTGAAATGCTTATGTTGTGTAGCTAACTTGATATTGTAAATGTGTATTAGGCGGTGCGGCTTTTGGTTCCACAAGCAAACTTTGATTCCTCAAAGCTCAAAGTTGAGTTCATAGGGGACCTACTGGAGAACAAGAGTAGCAAAGGGATTATTACGCCGCGCACATACATTCTTTCTCATTGTGACTTCACTGCTAACTTAACCTTAACCATCTCCAATGTCATCAATTTGGATCAGCTTGAAGGCTGGTACAGAAAAGATGATGTGGTTGCTGAGTGGAAGAAGGTGAATGACGAATTGCGATTACATATTCATTGTTGTGTTAGTGGCATGAGTTTATTACAGGATTTTGCTGCAGAGTTTAGGTATCACATTTTCTCCAAGGAACTGCCTTTGGTTAGTCTTCTTCATCTTTCTTCTATTTTGGTTCTTTAAGTAATGTGAAATTCTTTGATTGTTAATCTAAAACCTCTTTGGCATTTGTGCTTGACATAGGTACTAAAAGCTGTGGTTAATGGAGATTCAGTTATGTTTAAGGAGAATCCTGAGCTATTGGATGCTTATGTATGGGTTTATTTCCATTCAAGCACACCTAAATACAACCGAATCGAGAGTTGGGGACCTCTTAAGGATGCTGCAAAGGTATAATCTTATTCATGCTTCTCACTTGTTCTTTTCAGACAGATGCAGGATTGTGAAATTTGGTTTCTGTGTTTGTTTTTGGTGGTGTTAAGGGAAAGCAGAAGGGCAATCATCAAGGCTTATTGAGTGCAAATACTTCAAGGAAAATGATTCGACCTAAGTCTATATTCCATACTCTATTTACGTTTCTTCTCTGAGATGAAATTGTATATTCTCGCTTTTTTTTTGCAAGTGATGTAGATTTCTTGATGAGCATATGACACTAGTACAATTTGCCAACATTCAATTGTTCATACTTTGGAAACTTATAAGAGCATAGTTTCTTCAATAGAGTCGTATCTATTTCTTGTGCTTCAATCTTGTTCCTATGAGTTTTTAGGTGATTTTGCAGACCAAACAAAAAAAAGAATAATAATTAATACCAAAAAAAAAGAAGCTCCGCACATGTATGTTCTCACGGCTCCGACGAGCTCATGGACTTTGCATGCCGTCCTCTTTCTACTTTTCGCGTCTCGTAGAACGCTCTTTGCTCTCAAAGTGTCCGACTTTAGCCAGAATCGTCCATGCCCAGCTCTTCAAAGTTGGATTTATACGCACCACTTTTTGGGGAAATCGCTGTCTTCAACTCTACTTCAAATCCGGTGCTGTCATCGATGCTTTCAAGTTGTTTGACGATATTCCCGAGAAGAACACCATATCATGGAACGTCTGCTTGGAAGGAATGCTCAAAAGCTGTTATCTTAATCACGCACTGGATCTGTTCGATGAAATGCCTGAACGAGATGTTGTTAGCTGGAACACAATGATTTCAGGGTTGGCTTCTTGTGGGTTTCCGGAATATGCGTTGAGTATTTTCATGGGTATGAAGAGCTGGACTGTTCGTCCAACTGAGTTTACTTTCTCGATTCTAGCTTCTGTTGTTTCTTGTGTTCGCCATGGGGAACAGATTCATGGTAATGCTATTTGCAGTGGCGTAAGTAAGTCTAATTTAGTGGTGTGGAATTCATTGATAGATATGTACAGAAGGCTAGGAGTTTTTGAGTATTCTTTATCTATGTTTCTAACCATAGAGGATAGAGATGTTATCTCATGGAACACTATGATGTTGTGCTGTTCTGATTCTGGCAACAAAGAAGTGGCTTTGGATCAGTTTGGTCTAATGAGGGAAATGGGGAATCAACCAGACGAATACACAGTTTCAACAGTTGTATCTATATGCTCCGATTTACGATACTTGTGTAAGGGTAAGCAGGTTATTGCTCTTTGCATCAAGATGGGACTTGTTTCTAACACCATTGTTTCAGGAGCTGCAATTGACTTGTTTTCCAAATGCAACAGATTAGAGGATTCGGTTAAACTTTTCAGACAGTTGAAGAAGTGGGATTCAGTGTTGTGTAATTCATTGGTTGGTAGCTATTCGTGGCATGGTTTTGGAGAAGAAGCTCTCAAGCTCTTTATCCTTTCAATGAGGCAGAGCTTTAAGCCAGATAAGTTCACATTCAGTAGCGTTCTGAGCTCAATGAACGTTGTGATGGTAGATCATGGAGCTCAAGTTCATTCTTTGTCTATCAAGCTAGGGTTTGATCAGGACACTGCAGTAGCCACCTCACTAATGGAGATGTACGTCAAAACCGGTTTAGTTGATTCAGCAACTCGAGTGTTTGCCACAATAGATGGAAAAGATTTGATCTTTTGGAACACAATGATAATGGGCTTGGCAAGAAACAGCAGAGCCGCTGAGGCCCTCGCCATTTTCCATCAATTGCTGATGGAAGACAGAGGTGTGAAACCAGATAGAGTGACTTTCATGGCTATCTTAATAGCTTGTTGTTATGTCGGCTTGGTTAACGAAGGAATTCACATATTCTCTTCAATGGAAAAGGCTCATGGAGTTAATCCAGGGAACGAGCATTATGCTTGTATAGTTGAATTGCTTTGCAGAGCAGGTATGATCAGTGAAGCGAAAGACATTGCTGACAAGATACCTTTTGAACCAAGCTCTCATATCTGGGAACCCATTCTCTGTGCATCTCTGGATATTGGAGACACGAGACTCGCTGAGACAGTAGCGAAAATAATGTTAGAATCCAAACCAAAGTCATCGTTTCCTTATCTAGTTCTTATAAATTTATACGAAAGGACTTGGCGCTGGGAGAACTCAGTCAAGATACGATACGCCATGAACGAACATAAGTTGAAATCAACTCAGGGATATAGCAAGATCGGTATAAAGAGCACTGTGTACAGCTTCGAAGCTGACGAGCTGCAAATACATGGAGGTTATGACACTTGTTCAGTCTTGGAGTTACTGTCTTGGGATTCTGTTGATCAGAAATTTTATTGGTCTGCCTAAAATGTTCACTAACAAGAGTTCCAATGAATAAGTGATTTTTTCATTAATTGTGGAACTTTTCAATAATTTATAGCTAGGAAAACAATATCAATAGCATTGCACAGTAAATTGATGTATCAAGAAATCAATTTGACGATAAAAAAAAAGTTTTTTTTCTTGTTGATTTTTGGATGTAATATGTCAAAGGGAAGAGTTTGGTTCGACTTTATAACATTTTTTTTTTAACTTCGTTTGACTTTATAACATTCTTTTTTAACTTCGTTCGACTTTCTAACATTTTTTTTTGTCAAACATATTGCAATTCATTAAAAAGGTGTTACATTTGGGTTTATACAATATAAAGCTTTATAAAACAGCTGAATAAAACATTTGAAAATAAAGATAAAAGCCCAATGATCTCGATCAGCAACTCCAAATATGGAGAAAAAAGTGAAACAATTGGACCATATGACCCAAAACCCATTAAAACGAAAAAAGGCCCATAAAACAAATTCTAGGGTAGTCACATTCAGCTAGGGTTTATGTAAATAGAACGCTGCCGCTGAAACAAATTTCGCCGGATCCGGAAGAACTTCGGTACGGTGAACTTGGGAAATCCAGAGATAAAACTCCTGCTTCGAGCTTCCAGGTGATGTTCACATTAAAGGACTTCTCGTCGATCTGGGATCAACTATTGCGGAGTTTAAAGCCATTTTAACAGATCCACCATGTCTTTGACGTCGGAGATCGGCGATCGAAAAACAACGATCAAAGTTCAAAGATAGATAAAGAGCATACGAAATCAGACTGTTGAGAAGGGGTCTCGGCAGTAGAGTTTCGCCTGAAATGTGATTTCGGCTTCCGCCGTCATCACAGAAGGAGAATCTCTATTGTTGCCGATATAATCTCGATCGGAGAAATCGTTGAAACAATATATCTCGGCATGAGGAAATCGACAGAAGGTCGGAGAACTGAGTTCTCGACGCAAAAGTGGATCGAGTTCGCCAAAGGTTTTTGTCGGATGGGCCCGAGAACACCAACGAAAGAGGGTTGAAAATGAAAATAAGTGGTTTGCTCCGCTCCAATGGACACTCCCGATAAAAAAGTAGAGACGCCATTCCAAATGGATTATTACCGAAATGGTTTTCGATTACACCACCAAAATTTAAATCGATAAAAGACAAAAGAAAATAAAAAGAAGGTAAAAAGAGGTGGACAAAAAGAACCAACGCGACGCTGGGGTCAATAGTACCGTCGGCAACAACAAAAAGAAAGACAAAGAGGGCCTTGATAATAATGCCTGACAGAAAACTCACTACTATATAATTGACTTTCTAACATTTTATGTACTGAAGAAAACATACTTAAAAATCACATCATTGAATAATGCACCACTAGGCAAGAATAACTAGAGGATTTTTCAAAATCGAAAGAGTTGGCTAACTAGAGTGTTACTAGGAACCAAGAGTTTGGTTTTGACTATTTAGTTATTGTGGCTTTTACTGGTAAGCGAGAAATTGGAAAACTCCTCAATTCTACAACTTTTTCTATTCATCAGTTCCCAGTTACATTCAATTAGTCTTCCACAATTTCTACTATCATTTCATTTCTTTATTAATATTAGGTTTTGTTTACAGCTTTACATGTGTATACGTGTATATATTATTATCTTTCTTTCTTTTTTCGTCAAAGATTGTTTTTTTTTTTCCAATATTGGGCTACAACAGGCTGGCCCATTAGCCAAGTTCCTACATAATGTAGGTGGTGGGACTCGATCCGTGGTTGTGCAAGTGCGCATGTCTTATGTGAACTTACCGCTTGCCACTAGACTAAATGCCACTTGCATTTATAGATTATTCTTAAGAAGATGAAGTTCGGGTTCGGTTCTGGGTTTAACAAAATATATTTATGGCTGAATTAGTGCAATTAGCTATCAAAACTATTATACATCTCCAAATCCAAAAATTTCAAAAAAAAATTTGACATATAGACCAAAATTTATAGTTATCTGAATATTTCATTTTTTAGAAAAATAAATAAATGAAACTTATATTGATATACCAAAAATATATGTCTCGGCCAAACAACTATATAAATTAGTAAAAATGATTTTATTTATTTATAAAATAGCAGATAAGAATCGAATTTTAATGCCAAATCATTACCTGGATCATCCTAACCACCAGACTGAGAACAACTCGGCAATTAGTAAGAATGATTTAATTTTTATAAAATCTTATTAATTATATATATCTTTAAAAATATATTTAGTTAGTTATTTTAGAAATTAAAAAAAAATATTATCTAATTATTCATTGTGCAAATTATTAATGATTTTCTTACTACAAATATAAAAATTCCGCCAGATTCCACATTCAACAGAATTCAGCTGTTACCATTTAATTTTAAGTAATTCCTTAAGATTCTGCATAAAAAATAAAAAAAAATTCTACCAGATTCCGCATTCAACATAATTTCTCAGTTACCAGAGTTTGATAATACTTACATAAAAGAGAAAAAACAAATGATTGGTTTTGTCTTTTTGAAATAATTTATCTCGTGATTGCTTCTTCAAATTCCTATTCATTTATGTGGTTACAAAACTATACCCAAAAAAAAAATCATTAATATATAATGTTGGAGAATTGTATAAAAGAATACATTTTCTCAATAGTCAAAAACAAACTACAAAAGTGCTGGAAAATTTAGTATTCAATTTTTCTAAATCATTAAAGTATTTATATAAATCATTATCCAACTAAATATCTATTTATTAGTCAATAATGATGGAATTTTGTTTTTTCAAATTCTATATTCAAATACTTGCAAAGTCTTTAATCTAGTGGCAGACGGTAAGTCTACTAAAACATGCGTACTTGTACAACCAGGGATTGAGTCCTATCACCTATATTATATAAGAACTTTGTTAATAGACTGATCAGATATAGCCTAGTGTTAAAAAAAAAAAACTACTTTTTAGCAATAAACCAAAACCAAAATTAGAGACAAAGACCAACACACCAATCTGGGTCAAGCCTTATAACTTTTAAGTAGCTTCTTAATTCCAATTTTGCATATTATGATTGATTTGGCATGTGCACGACTCCAAACATTGGTCTACCAAAATAATATTAATTAATACAAAAAATCAAACAATTTACGACCCTCCATTTAGAATCTTTTCTGACTTGGCCAACAAGTCCTTTTTACGTCAATTGTATCTTTTTCTTTCCTTTCAATGAAATATGAAACAGACCAGTCTCGTTTAATTTCATTTACACATCAGCTTCCACTTAGTTTCCTTGCGTGCAACAGTTTACATACTTTTCTTACACAACTCTTTTTCCTTAATTTGTACATTGCTTTGCAAGTTGTTTTGGTGTCTAGTATCTACCCTTATCAAGGTACACTCAAATTGGCTGGTTTAGTTACAACAACAAACATTATGTTTGTATGAATTCTAGTAGAACAACAAAAGCACTAATACATACCAAAATGATTATATCTTGGTCCTCCAAATACATATCTACGGTTAGAATATGCAGATTATGAAGTAGAATAGATGCAGAAATCATGTGGAGAATGGATAAGGAATGAGAAAGTATGGATAATATGCAAATGAAAGACTTGAAAATTGTGAAAACTGTGTGTTTTAGGGAGAATGTGAATCCCAAAGAATCAGTTTATTAAATTTCTTACACGATTTAAATAGAGTAAGACAAAACTTTTGGTCTTTTAGGCACAACACCAAAAAATAATAGTAACAAATTAATAAAAAAATAAAAAGAAATTTTAAGACCTAATCACATATAATTTCGACTTTCAACAGCTAATTTTCGGATTTAAAATAGCTTTCTAAGACCTCAATTACGAGTTATCCAACCTTATATTTGAAAGAAAATTTTGCGGTTTAGCTTAACGAATTTTTTTAGGCGATGGGATTCGTCATCATTTTTAGGCGGTCTGGGCCACAATCTCCTTTTCTTGTTGCGGTCTAGGATGCGACCTGAGATATGACTCATATTTTTGTTTTTTCTAGTTTCTTGTGAATTTTCTAAAATTTTCTAAGCTTCTGAAGGGTTGAGCCTAGAAGTACCACTTTCTTTCTTCATGCGGTTCATGTGGCATTGACTTTGTGAATGCTCAACTTCTATTTTGGTAAAAATCTTTATTTTTCTTGACTTCCGCATTGACTCTCATGTCTTCCTTATTCTCTAAGACTCTCTTTCAATATAAAATAAAATGTTTACTTAAAAATAATTTAATATCGGTAAATATATTTTGCTATCCATTTTCAGATAGTGTGCAATTAGATTTGTAATATTTAAACTTTAGAAACTATAGTGGTGCCTATAGTGTATTTTATTTTGCAATTAAAGGAGAATCTATAGCTTTTGGAAACCCTCCAAAACCGAAATTCATCACAATCTATTAAAAAAATCATATTATATTTGCACGCCTCTTACCTAATAACTTTTACTACGACATCATTCTTTGTTAATTAGCATACAGAGATTATTAATTATAAGTAAATTCTGATTTGTCTTAAAGTCTATGTGATGTGACTAGCTTTGTCCTTTTTCTCTCTTGACCCAAATGACGTTCTCCACTTTCTCAAATTCATTCATCCATCCTTGGAGCTTCCCACCTAAGTTTGCTTTACATTTTCCACGAAAATTCAATCTTTTTTCTGATTACATGTTAAAAATCAAAACTTTTATTGCTTGGAAACAAAAGAAAATTCAATCTTTTGTGTTCACTACTCTCTTTCAAACTCTTTATATAAAGAGCACTAAACTCTCTCACACTTTCATCTTCTTCTTCATTCTTTCACTTAGAAAAAACATGGCGACTCTCTATAGTCAAGTCCCTTCTGTTTCTGCAGTTTTCTCTCTTTACACATCTTTTTCTGCAATCACCATGCTTTTTCGTACAATCTTGAACGAGATTGTGCCTAAGAGAATCAGAGAGTACGTTGCAATGAAAGTTGTTGACTTTTTCTCCTCTTACTTTCAATCGAATTTCACTTTTGTGATCGAGCAAAGGTGGGAGTTTGTCGAGAACCAAACGTTCCGTGCAGCTGAAGTTTACTTACCGACTCGTCTCGCCGGACTTTCCACCGGAAAACTCTTGGTGGGTTCGAGTAATCTTAAGAATCCAGCTGCTGAACCGAAACTAGGGATCCCTGTTAACACGAAGATCATTGATGACTTTGAAGGGATTCATCTTGAGTGGACTCTTCACTCTGTTGAAACTAAGAAATATCTCCCCGAGAAACGGTATGAACAAGTCTTTGTTTTCACTTTTCTTTAGAACTTAACTTCTTAAATCTGTTTGTTCTGACATGTTTGATGTGTTTAGGTACTTTCATTTGACATGTAAAAAGGAGTATCGTGAGAAGATAATGACGGATTACTTCACATACTTGGCGAAATCAGCAGAGAAGATAATGAGTCATCGAGAGAATCTCAAGATTTACACTTACAACCAAGACCGGTCCAAGTGGGAATCTGCCATCTTCGAGCATCATACAACCTTTGAGACCTTAGCCGTTGAGCCTAACCTTAAAAAGACTTTGATCGATGATCTTGATGCTTTCTCTAAAGGAAAAGACTTTTTTAAGAGCGTGGGACGCGCATGGAAACGTGGATATCTTCTTTACGGTCCACCCGGTACAGGAAAATCGTCAATGGTGGCTGCCATTGCTAATCACATGAAGTACCATATCTATGATCTTCAGATTCAGAGTGTTAGAGATGATGGAGAATTGCGGGAGATTCTCACCTCAACCAAGAACCGGTCAATTCTTCTCATTGAAGACATTGATTGTGGAGCTGATGCTTCTCGTAGACGCCAGACCAAGAAAAAAGAAGGTGGTGGAGATGATAATAACGAGCCACAAAAGCGGAAGAAGAAGTTTGATGTTGGGGTAAGTTAAAAACATTTCCTCTGTTTTACATAAAACTCTGTTTCTGAGACTTATGAATCTTCTTCCTTGTGGACAGATATCTTTGTCTGGTCTGTTGAACTTTGTAGATGGCCTTTGGTCAAGCTGCGGGGAAGAAAAAATCATTATTTTCACAACCAATCACAAGGAAAAGCTCGACCCTGCATTGTTAAGACCGGGAAGAATGGACGTTCACGTTCTCATGGACAATTGCACACCCTTTGTTTTCAAAAAGCTTGTGGCTATGTACCTCAAAGTTGATGATCACGTTCTCTTTGATCCCATTGAGAAGCTCGTCCTTGAGGTGAATGCAACTCCAGCTGAAGTCACACAGCAGCTCATGGCTAGTAAGAACGCTGATATTGCACTCAAAAGTCTCATAGAATTCCTGGAAACCAAGAAGAATAAAAAGGAAGAAGATTCCAGTGTGGAGGAAGAGGGAGAGATTGAGGATTCTGAGACCAAAGAAGCAGAAACATAAATAGATACTCTAGTGCTAATAATTATCATGAAGATTTATTAGAAGTAACTCTGTGTTTCAGCACTTTTTTGGCAATGAATATCATTTCATTAGGCGTTTAAACCAAATTGTAGCTGAAACTACATAGTAATCGATGTATGATAAAGTCTCATAACTATCACTTTCTTTCTTTCTTCTTCTTTCAATTACATAATTCAGAAGTGATGTAATAATGCTATGTGGTTGGAAAACCAGAACATGGAAAGAAAAGGCATGTGCTGAATATGATACATCATAGCACAATAACCATATGACTTTTGTTCTTGCTCAAGAAACTTCGAATCGAACAACAATGCAAGTGATATTGTCGCAGCTACCCCGTGCATAGGCTTCTTGCACAAGCTTTCTAGATGCTGCTTCCGCGTCTAAAATGTCTTTTACTATTCCCACAACATCCTGAAAAAGATTAGAATTTTGAGAGTGTTGTTATTGTTTAAGTAGGTACAATTCCTTGTTTCTGATAGATCTACAGAACGTTAATATTCTGTCCCATCAAGAGAAATGTGTATTTTCAGACTAACTACTGCAAAAACAGCCAATTTAAAAGCAAAGTAGTGTTTTAACATGATGCAAATGGATTGTGATGAGCTTTATCTGGAAACTAACCTTGTTTGACAACACATTCCACAGTCCATCGCTAGCAATTATAATAAACTCCAACGTGTTTATATCCTCCTCCTAAGAAAATAAGAATCGTAGTGAGTGTGAATCCTAAAGGCAACACATTCTGTGACTTAACCACAAATTTGACATATAACATAACTGGTCTGAGGAAAGAGAGCCCAATGGCCATGAAATAAGGGAGTAGACCATCTAATTACCTGAATTTCTGGCTCTGCAATCACATATGGTTTAAGTTGCTTATCACCAAATGCTCGAGAGACCGCAAGAATTCCACCAACTCGCCATGTTCCTGGTGTATTCCAATGAACAAATTACTAATTAAACAGCCTGTACTACAAATTGCTTCAAAACAATATCTCTATATTTCAAGTCAAGTACCATAAAATTGTCTACAAAACACCACAATACCGACTTTACCAACACTCATAAGTAGACGTACACAAAGGATTTAGAAACTTTACCAGCCCAAATAATAAATCCACCAGCATCTTCAATCCTTTGTCGCTCATCTGATCTATCCGGTTTGTGATCATTAGAGAGTGGAACAGCTACAGGAAAAATAATGAGAATCACATATACAAAACCTTAATAGTGAGGTAATCAATATAGTGATTCAGATTTAAAAACAAACAAACCTGAACCATTTTTAGACGCTACAACTCTAGAATCACCAACATTAGCAACAATCAACTTATCACCTACTAGGAGAGCAGTTGAAGCGGTTGAGCCAGAATTCTTAGGTTGTCCTGTCTCTTCAATGAGATACTCTTCATCTGTCTGCTTAAAAGATTCAACTACAAAAAATCAAATGCAACAAAGCTCAGGGGAAAGAGAAACAAAACAACTAAAGCTAGTAACTTCTGTTTTTGTTCTCATTCATACCTATAGCTTTTTTGGTGTCTGAGATAAAATTGTCATGACTAACTAAATTCTTGAAAAGATTGTTTCTAAGATACTCAGCAGTTCTTGCTCCACCATGACCTAAAATGAGCAACAACAGAAAAAAAAAAACATCAGAAAAAATCAAATTGATACAACTCTAATTGAGAGTAATGAGCTAGAAACATTACCATCAAACACACCGAAGAAAGCAACCATTTGTCCATCAACATCAGAGATTCTAGTTTCGAAGTAATCTTCCATTGTTGCTCGTTTACCCTTAAGACTAGAATAGCCATAACTAAACTTCACAGCTCGAATTCCCGCTAAAAAGCTACACCGGAGGCAAAAAAAAAAGTTTTTTTGTTCAAAAGACCCTAAATTGGACTAATACATTCAGAAAAAGAAATCAAATTGAGATTCAATTGGTAAAAAACCTGATTCCTCCGCCGCTAAAGAGAGCATCTGGATCTCTAGAAGAAATCATAGAATTAAAATTCGTCGCCGGAGAAGAAGATTCCGACGGTGGCGAATAGGCATCCCCACGAAGAGGAGCTAAGGAAGGTGAAGGAAGCGGAGAAGAACTTGGGTCTGACAGGTTTGGAGTTTGGCAAACCTTAAAGAAGAAACAGACAAAAAGATAGAAGATGATGATAAAGGAAGAAATTGTATGAGAGCAAAAGAAGAATGTTCGAGGAAGACGAAGAAGAAAGTGGTGGGTTTGGTTTGCAGCTGGACGCATTCAATAGAAGCATCACCATTTCTTAATATTGAAATTCCCAAAATCACATTCTGTAAGACCAATTTTTTCGAAGCTTCATAATGGGCCTTTTCAGTTTGAAAGGAGATAGCAAATGGGCCTCTAAAAGTTGGGACAGTTTTCGTGGTTCTTCGTTTTTCCCCTTTCGCAGCCATTGACGAAAATTTTGTGGATCTCAATTTTGTGTTCGACAAAGAGATACACCTTACTTGGGAAGTCTGATTTTTTTATTTGGAATCTTACAATTATTGATATTGTTAACTCGTTTGGGACTCAATAATGGCGGATTTCCAGACATCAACACAACGGGCCAAATGGATTTTCACTCCCCAGAAACTGGTATCCTGCTTCCCTTTTCGTCTAATTGCTTTTTGTTTTCTTTGTGTTTCCCAAGAAAATCATGTGAAAAAGACAAGAAATTGCGCTACCATTTGGTCTAATCTGTTATCAAGCATTAAGAACTTAGAGCTCGCATCTCAAGCCTTTGAAGCATTTCGAAATTATTGTTTGTTAATACTGTGTGTTATTATTAACTTCTTACGTCTTGTGTACATATTGGTATTGAAAGTAAGCTGTAGTATTGTAATTGTAGGTAGAGAGATATAAAACTGCTAACCAGAGGGCAGTGCAAATGCTGGAGAAGGTGTGTCAAAAGAGTTGAAATGGAATTGTAGCGTGTATTTATGATAGATTTTAACTTAGTCTTATTTATAGTGTGGAACAACCCAAGTTAAAGTAGATGCCAGTGGAGCACTAACATATCCTAAAGATAAAGCTGATGCAGGAGATCAAGGTAATCCTCTATTTGTTTAAGCATTGTTTGTTCAATATCTTCAAACGTATCATTATATCCTATTTTGTAAGAAATTTCAATTTGATGCTTTACTCTCAGCTGATAAAAAGCTTAAGCCTTTGGGCGTTGATGAAGAAAGATTAATGAGAGTATTTTATGAGGCAAAGGTCCAAGAAGTGTGCAGTGCCTTTGAATTTCCTCACAAGATTCAGGTGCATTTCCCTCTTCCAGATGGAAATTTTTGATGAAGTCAAAAGAAAGTTACCCGATCTCGTTGGCTCTCTGAACTCTTGTTTTTCTTCTTAACAATCTGTTACAGGCAACAGCCCTCCAATACTTTAAAAGATTTTATCTGCTATGGTCTGTTATGTAACATCTTCCAAAAGAAATAATGTATGGCTCTTTCCTAAATCCTCAAAAAAGTGCACAAGCTTTACTTCTTTGCTTTCTCATAAGAAAATTTGTTTTGAAAGTATTTATAAAACTAAGCTAAGCATTTCTTTTTCCTGACAGGCTTAGTTAGGCCGTCAATTGCCTTGGTAGAATGTTGTAATTTTGACTAATTGATACTTTTCATTGAACAGGTTAACCTGTGTGTACGCAGCATGTAAAATAGAAGAGAATCATGTATCTGCTGAAGAAATAGGAAAGGGGATTAAACAAGATCACCACATAATTCTCAAGTATGAGATGTCGTTCTTCAGGCATGTTGTGACTCAATAACTCCATAGAAATTTCCATATGCTTATGTTCCATGATGTTCTTTTCTCTCTGTATAATGTTTCTTATATCACATTGACTTTATACAGAGTTTGCAATTTGATCTGATTGTTTATGGCCCCTATCGTGCAATCGAAGGCTTTGTCAGTATTATGGAGGTAAATCTGGCCTGTCTAAAACTTTTCTTATGTCAGCTTGGTTTTACTGTTTGCATAGTTATAGAGTGATGAGACCCCTTTTGAGTTTATAGCCAATTGTTTTGTTGCAAGCAAAATTCTAAATATTGTCTTCACAGGAAGAACTTGATGAACCATAATAGGAAATCTTAAGCTTTTCTTCCGTGTGTAATTTTTTTTATCTTTGTTTAGCTCAACACTTTTTCCATAAGTGACGTCATCTTTTCATCCGCTAGGAATTTCTGCAAGCTAAAGATGACAAAATCCAAAAATTAGAGGTAGATCTTTCTTCATATATTTCTTTTATCGTTTCTAAATTTTAAGATGTGGTAAGTGAATTTGGGACCAAAATGTAAATTGCAAGTAGTTTTGCTCAACGGGCCTTATTGAAGTGTCGTTTTCTCATATTGGCATAACATATCAAGTACTCTGCAGAATTTGCTCAAAGTGGCGACAGCAAAAGCTGACAAAGTTATGCTCACAGATGCTCCACTCCTCTTTCCTCCTGGCCAAGTGGCATGATAGTTTCTTCCGTCTCTCTAGCTTTTATTTTTATCAGATGGAAGATACTGAATAACTTAAATCATCAAAAATATGGTTAAACTCATGGTTTGTGATATTTTAGTAAAGCTCTGAAGACATCAATTTAGGGAAAAGCTCTGTCTTTGGTTTCTCTTCTAAATTTTCTTTAGGTGAAAACTGCATTAATGTATATCTATAAACACTAGGCTAGCTTATCGAAATAGACTCACCATGTTACTTCTTTCAGGATTATATGTAACAGAAGTATCACAAATTGTTGTATTGTTTCTCAATCGTTAGCCTGTGCCCTTGCAGTTGGCGTTGGCTGCTTTGCGTATGGCAAATAAAGATCATGTTGTGGTTGACTTTGATAGGTTATTTCTTTTCTTCTGTATCTATTCGGTTATTTGCCATGATATTGAATCTCCTGGCCTCCAATTTCCTTATATGCATGTTTTTTTACCAGTGGTATCTTTTCAACTAAACTGCATTTGGTGCAGGTACCTAGACAACATTGTTTCTCAACCAAACTCTGAGCACACAACTTTGGAGCTCGTGAAGTTACTTGATGACATCGAATCTTTGGTATGCACTAACTTTCTCATAACCATGAAATATTCATATCTAGGAAACTATCACATCTAAAAAGCAGTTTTACTATTTGCTCTCTTTTTGTAGGTTGAGAACTACAAGTACCCAAGTGACATGAAGCATATTGACCGGAAGCCAAAATCTTGTCGAAGACATAGTTCTTCACATGACGAGTACTTTAACCTTCTCTGTTCTATTCGCTTTCCTCAGTAGTAAGAAACGGGAGAAGAAATCAAGGCACAAGTCACATAGGAGCTCCTATGATGCATCAAGCGGGCACAAGTAGAAAGATGAAAACGTAAGAAGCACTTACAATCTCAACCTTCGTTGTATGTACATTGTTAACTGTAACCCCGAAAATTGGCTTTTGTGTTTGGAATACTTAACTCCGTTTCCAGCACTGTTACAGTAGTCCGTTTCTGGCAAGGATCATTTCAAATCAAAATAGAGTGACCATTCTCTACTCTTTTAAGAATCCTTTTCTTAATTAAAGTCCGGGTTGAAGACATATTTGTATGGTACAAAGGTCTGATTGAAGAAAGACGCGTGGTGATCAAGGGAAGTCCATTCGAGCTCGATGAAAATTTCAATATATTCGGTGATATTGCGATTTCATTTATGATGAGTAGCCACAAAAACATCCTAAAGCTCTTAGGGTGTTGTCTAGAGTTTACTACTGTTCTTGTTTTCGAATACGCGGAAAATTGACCGCTTAGCGAAATAGGACGTGCTGGGGAAGGTGTTCAACCATTTCCTTGCGAGTGCTGTAACTTATCTTCATACTGAATTTCCGAAAACCTAATCCATCGGGATTTAAAGCTTGAACGTATTTTCTTGGACGAGAATTGGACAGCTAAATTGTCTTGTTTCAGCCTTAGCATACAGATTCCAGAAGGAGAAACAAGTGTAATTGATTTAGTTTGCGGGACAGGTTCCTATATCGAACCCAATTATTGTATGACAGGTGTTGTCACTACAAATGTATATAACTTTGGAATCATCATGCTAACTCTGTTGAGAGGAAAAAATGAAGTGATTTACGATGCTAATGATCCTACATGGCCTCATGTTTTTGACAGGTTGCTAGAGCAAGGTTCCTTCACAGAACTATTAGACCAATCACTGTTGAATGACGCCAGTGACGATGGTCTGAGATTGCAGATGGAAGCATTCTATGAACTTGCTTTGAGATGTATAAGCTTCGGAACAGAAGAAAATATTCTACCTATGATTGAGATTGCAAGAGAACTCAAGGAGATAGAAAAACACACCTGAGCCAAATCTTAACCACGAAAGATTCTTGTTCTTTCTTTTTTTTTCTATTGGTAGTGAAAGTTATTATTAAGAGCTTCTCTGCAAAAGTTATTCTATGTATGAATCTGAATTCTACACTTGAGAAAGTTATGATTTTCGAAGAATAAAGGATCTCAAATATAATGTCTCAATCCGCAGTTCTTAGATTACTTAAAACGTCATATTCAAACGCCAGAACCAGAGACTCTACCATACTAAGTATGTTGAGAGAAATGACCTAAACTTGACTCAAGACGTCAAATTCAGGAAGATGAAAATTTGACTCAAGTAGCTTTATTACTAGTTCTCAAAGTTGTTTAAAACCACAAAACTATTCCATATTTTCTAAATGTGTTACAGAATAAGATAGACATATACACATCTGTTTATGTAATGATTTTATGAAGATGTTGCTTTTGAAGTTTGAACTATGTTATTGGTTAGTTATTCCTTCACTCTGATCAGGTAAAGATCACAAATTAAAAACCAGTGAACACGACTTTGAAATCAGGGTTAAGATTTACATCCAAGATGCTGCAGTTTTGGGAAGCAAAGAGACCATTAACAACAAAATGAAGAGCAAGAGCAGTTGTGTCACAAACTTTAAAGCCATGTCTAAGACGAGCAGCAGTAGCTCGAAGAGGCACTGCTGGTTTGTGCTGGGTTTTGTTTGAAGATGTTCTTCTTCCCTCCAGACGAACCTTCAGCAGTAAGACTTGGCGTTTCCAAAATCTGCAGATAAAAAATGGTTAAACATACTCATCCTCAGCACAAATAGCTCCAAGAAAGACGCGGATTTTACTACCTTAAGAACAAGCTCTTCGAAACATTGCTCAACATTGACCCGTGTCTTTGCACTACATTCGAGAAACAAACATCCATACTCCCGAGCAAAGTCTATGCCTTCCTTTTTAGAGACAGCCCTTTCACTCTCCTGAAGAAATCACATTTAGGTCAACAAGGATGCTACAATGTGGACACTTGACATAGAGGAGGAAGAGTAAACTTACCTTATCAACTTTATTCCCAACAAGCATCTTGATGCAATCCTGATTGGTGGAGTATAGGTCGATTTCCTTAGCCCATATATCTGATAGATTTGTGAATGTGTCTCGTCGTGTCACATCATATACTACAGAGAATTCCGAAAGTCACTTACAGGGATTTATAAAGCCTAACCCAGAAGATCAAGGATTATGAATAAGCAAACTATTTTGTTACATTGAGAAAGACATACCCATAATTATACCCTGAGCTCCTCTGTAATAAGAACTTGTAAGCGTCCTAAATCTCTCTTGTCCAGCTGAGTGATCAGAAACACCCACAAACTGATCAGAGATGACAGAAACACTGGAAAAAATACAAGAGACTGATCTCTACACTATACTAAATACAAGAGAATAATCTCTAAACATCTTAAGATGCAAGACTTACCTTTAATATATTCTAAATACAAAAATCTAATCTCTAAACTATAATAGATACGAGACTAATCTTTAAAATATTCTAAATACAAGAGACTAAGCTGTAAACTAATCTAAATACATGACTAACCTATATACAAGACTTATCACCAAACTATTCTAAATAAAAAACTAAAGTCTACCTACTCCAAATATGAGACCCTTATTCTTTACTGGTCACTCATTAGAGCTAAGGCAATAGTGATTTGAGACAAACTAATGGGATTAGATTACAAACAAAAATGTATCCTGTTCAGAGGAATTCTCAAACTCGTATCCAACTCAGGATTGATTAGTGATTTCCCCTAAACATCTAAATTCAAACAACAAGACGTGACATTTACATCAATTTCAAGCAAACATCTAAACACAGCTTTTGATCTATCTCACCTGTATCCCAAATCGCAAGCTTCAGTTTCTTTTCCCCAATCGTAAGATACTTGACCTTAAAATCCACACCTAGAAAACATATCCAAGATCAACAACAACAACAAAAAAAAGCAGAAGCCTAGATCAGTACTAAAGCTCGATCATTAATTCAAACTCACCAATTGTGGGAGAAAGATCATCAAACGTATTAGATGTGAAACTCAACAAAAGAGAGCTTTTCCCAACACCAGAATCTCCGATCAATAAAACCTTAAACAAGTAATCAAATTCGGGTTGCCCCGACGAAGAACCCATCGAATAAAAACCGAACCTCTGTTTTAGTTCCTGAGAAATTTTTTTAGAAAGGATCAAATTTGTCGGAACAAAACAATCAAAAACACAAACTTTGGAATCAAATTGACTAAAAAGAATAGTTTAACTTTCTCACCTTAAGGCTCTCGAGATCTACGAAAAGAATGACAAGATGAGTCAAGAGGCAGAGAAAAAAGCGGAGAGATCGTAAAAAAGTCGAAGAAAACTCGAAAGAGTTCTTCTGTTAATAACGTGAGAGTCGAGGGATGCCTTCTTCAATTTCACCGACTGACATAAGCGGGCCCATGGGGATAATCGTCTACGGTTAGTCTTACAGGATTACACCTACACCCTTCTTTTGTTTTTCTTCCTGACCGTTGGATCATTAACTTGTTTAATGGGCTATGTTTCTAAACTAGTCATGAACATAAGGCTAAAAGGCCCAATTAAAGCCCATTTTATGGATATAAAAAAAAACAGCCACCACGAAGAGAAGGAGGAGAAAATGTCGAGGGTGATAGCGACGGTTGAGTATACGCAAGAGGAGATTTTCCGTCTGGAGTAAAGTCCATGAATCTGAAGTAATTCGATCCAATTTATACTTTAATTGATCGATCGCTTCTATCTAGGGTTTTTCGAACTGATTACTTGTTGATGGGGTTTCCTTCGTTAGGGTTTCGATATCGAGGATCTTATACAACCACCATTTTGCAATGGACTACTGATTCCCGTCGACTGTCAAAGTGCAGGTTATTATAATCGCACCTTGGCCAAGCGTTATGCTTTGGTGGGGCTTCATTGTTACAATATGTTGCATGTATAATTATCTAACTACTGCTCTCTTTAATCACATGCTCCAATTCGATTCAATTCAATTTTTGTTTGTTTTTGTCAGGGGACAAATTTCGTGCTTGATTCCCTACTGAAGTATAACACGTTAGCAAACTGTGTGTCCTCTTACTACATGATTTTGGTTGCTAGTGACGCCAGAGTGAAGAAAACCTTTCAGATTCGACTTGATGAAAAGACACATGGAATTTTGGATTTAACTGTCTCTATTGCTAGACTTAAAAGATGAAGTTACCATTAAGAAGCCCTTTGTACCTCATTTTGATGGTGAAGCAGTTTCGGATGATGCTCACTTCAAAGGTGAATTGCCTGATTGGCCCTCGGATGATTCTTTCAATGATACAAATCGATTTTACATGGTACGTAATCTAGGACATAGCATGCATCATCAGTTTTTTTTGGGTCTCAGTAATGATATGTATGTATCTATTGCTTTTGCAGATAAATGAATCAGAGTGGGAAGCTTCCGATTGGATTTCTCTATATTTGAAACTTACAGTTGTAGCATGTAATAAGTTCATCTTACTCCATTGACAAAAAAAAAAAAAAAAAAAGTTCATCTTACTCGAGCCTGATCAACATGCAAGTTTTATTTACCAGATCAACAGGTAAGGTTTTTTTTTTTTAATCAAAAAATAAAATAATGAGTTACATATACGTGATTTTGTTTCAAATATGCAGAGCATTGTGGCCAATCTGAAGATTTTGAAAGTGGCTATAGAAACTAGTGAAGATTTGGATGAGAAGCTAAAGGCCTAAAGTGCTCATGTGTACATAACCTTCAAAGGCTTGGCCAAGACTCGAGAGCGTTGGAGTGTTGAGATTGGTGAGGATGTTGAACGAAGAGTAATAGTAAGAAGAGTCCTCAATGAGGAAACGGGATACTTGTCTCTCCTCGGTAAGTTCAGGAGTGGTTACAATGCTGAGCAGAGTTCTATCTTATTCTCCTCTGGTTCCTCATTTCCTCTTTCTCCTTCCAATCGTAGCTGTCAATAGGAGAAGAAGGAGAAAATGTCGACGGAGACGGTTGAGTATACGCCAGAGGACATTTTCCGCCTGCAGAATGAATACTGGAGTAAAGTCCAGGAATCCGAAGTAAGTCGATCCGATTTAACTATGCTTTAATTTGTCACACAAAATTAGCCCTAGATCTCATTATTTTCCTTAATTAAGACGAGTAAAGGAAATCGATCGCTTCTAGCTAGGGTTTTTCGAATAGATTACTTGTTGATCGGTTTTCTTTTGTTAGGGTTTCGATGTCGAGGGTATTAAACTTCCACCATTTGGCAGTGTACTGATGCCTGTCGACTGTCGAAGAGGTTTTCATGATCGTACCTTGGTCAAGCGTTATGCTTTGGTGGGGCTTCACCGTTACAATATGTTGCAGGTATAATTAACAAACTAGTACTCTCCTTAATTAATTGATCTTCATGCTCCAATTCCATTCAATTCAATTTTATTTCTCTATATCAGGGGACAAATTTCGTGCTCGATGCTGTACAAAAGTATAATTTCTCAGCCCACTTTGTGTCCTCTTACTACATTACTTTGGTTGCCAGAGATGCCGGAGTGCAGAAAACCTTTCAGGTTCGAATTGATGAAAAGACACTTGGCATTTTGGATTTGACTGTCTCTATCGCTAGACCTAAAGATGAAGGTGGCCCTGCTCTATTGTTAATTTTTCTAGCTTTCCAAGTCATTGACCGTAATAAAATCTCATTTGCTGATATGTTGAATATGTATAGTGACCATTAAGAAGCCCTTTGTACCTCATTTTGATGGTGAAGCAGTTGCGGATGTCACTTCCATGGTGAATTGCCTGATTGGCCCTCAGATGATGCTTTCAATGATACAAATCGATTTTACATGGTACCTAATTTTTATTATTAGGACACAGCATGCATCATCAGTGTTGTTTTGTCTCAGTGATATGTATGTATCTATTGCTTTTGCAGGTGAAGAAATCAGAGTGGCAAGCTTCCAATTGGATTTCTCTATATTTGGAACTTACAGTTGTAGCATGTAATAGCTTCATCTTTCTCAAGCCTGATCAACATGTAAGATTTTATTTATCTGGTCTCATATATATATATAACCATGAGTTAGTAATAATAATAAGTTACATGTTCGTTTGGTTTTGTTTCAAAAATGCAGAGAATTCTGGCCAATCTGAAGATTTTGAAAGTGGCCATAGAAACTAGTGAAGATGTGGATGATAAGCTCAAGGCCAAATGTGCTCATGTCTACATAACCTTCAAAGGCTTGGCCGAGACTCGAGAGCGTTGGAGTGTTAAGATTGGTGAGCATGTTGAACGGAGAGTAATGGTTAGAAGAGTCCTGAATGAGGAAACGGGATACTTGTCTCTCCTCGGTATGTTTAGGAGTGGTAACAATGCTGAACAGAGTTGTGTGACTCTCGAGAGGGAAAAAGAACCCCTGGAGAGTTCTAAAATGCCATCTGGCCGTGGAGAAGAAGAATTCTAAGAAGTGATCTCGCTTACATTAGGAAAGATCATAAGAGCATCTGCAATGGTGAGAAAGTCTCTCATCAATATAATATTATTTTTCAGTATAACGGAGTTTAAGAACCATGAGAGACTCATTAAGTCTCTCACTAAATTTTTCTCGGATATGAATTGGAAGACAAGTCTCCCTATAAGGGAGAAAAATTGTGTAAACCAGCTCTACCACAATAGCTAAAGCTCAACATTGTTTTTCCAAAGAAATAAAATAAGAATATTTAAAATTTATAGCTCAAATATGGTAACACTAACTCTAGACTCAAATTCAAATTAAGGCTCAGTTCAAAATTAAATTCTAGTAGACCACTAAATAACAAACCATTTTATACTTAAAGAATATAATTAAGGCTTAATAGGATGATCGGGAACCAGAATAGGCCACCTTGTAAGCTTACCATATGCTTGGTAAGGTTTGCTTCCTCGTCGATGGGGGCTTGTGGCGCTGGAGATAAACTCAAGCTTTGAGATGAGCTGATCTGTCACTTACATTTCTATGAGACCATAAAATTTTATTTGAATCTGATTCTAAAGAGATGGTAAGATCACTCAAGACAATAGAAAACTGGCCCCTCCTACGTCAATAAATCTATAGCACATTTTGAGTTAAGAATAAAGGATTCAGAAGTGAGGTTAAACTTATGACCCAAAGCTATATTCACTCGAACCAGACTAGGTTAAAACCTTAGCTGAGGAATAAAAAATAGGATGAATTAAAAGAATAACTATATGTTTTCAATTAATTAAGGAAATGATTAAAAGCTTTTGTAAATTAAGAAACTATGGACCCCACCACCCAAAATATCAATGAGACCGAAATGTTCCGGTTATTCATATAGTACATGTTAAACATGTAAGTAAACATGCCTACATGTAGATATGTAAGTAAACACGTACATGACATATAAGTAAACACATACATAACATGTAAGTTTAATGTTAGACATGTAAGTGACGCGTAATTATGTACATTAGACATGTAGAGCGGGTACATGGGAAATAATTAATGTTACATAATAAACAATGTAATGGCCGATGTTACACATATTAACTTATAAATTAACAACTATTAATAGTAGTACACATATAACAATAATAGTAACACCTATAACATGTATTTTAACACTTATTTTAATTATGCAATAGCAATGTTTATAGATTGATGAGTACGTAGTACATGTATAACAATAGTAGTAAATCTATAACATGGGTATTTATGTCAAAAAAAATGAACAGAACTCGTGGGAATAGTGAATGATTAGTTTCCTAATTATGCTAAAAACTTATTAGTTGTTATAATTTCTCTAAAAATATATGGTTTTTTTTTGTGAACAAAAAATATATGGATTAATTTGAGTTGACTCGAGAAAAAATATATGAATTAATTTGAGTTGACTCGAAAAAAAATATATGAGTTAATTTGAGTTGACTCGAGAAAAAATATATGGGTTAATTTGAGTTGACTCAAGAATAAATATATGGGTTAATTTGAGTTGATTCGGAAAAATATATATGGGTTAATTTGAGTTGACTCGAGAAAAAATATATAGGTTAATTTGAATTGACTCGAAAAAAAATATATGGGTTAATTTGAGTTGACTCGAGAAAAAATAAAAGGAAACGATTACAAAACCCTAAATTGTCGTAGTTTCTATCTTCTTATCCTCTGTTCCTCACTTCTTTTTTCTCCTCTCGATCGTCGTTGTCAATTTACAACCGTATCAGACTTATATCTTTCCTCTTTATCATCACTTCGCACAGGTTTGTGTTTGGTTGCAGCAAGCGGTTTTTTTTTTTTGGTCTTAATGTTAAATTTATACCAAATAAAAGTGTTCCAATAATCATGGATCTACAAAAAGATTAGCACTACGCAAAGTGAGATGGATGGAATATTAGGCCCTAACTAAAGTTCGTATAAATTAGAAATACAACCGAAATAAAACCAAGAAGGGAAATTGGTGAATGTGGATCGTTAGGCGGAATCGAGAGTAGTCTGTTGCGGATGATGCGGTCCAATTCGATCTTCAATGTCGAACATGGTTTAGATTATATGGTGAAAATCCTCCGGTTTTTTTCCTTTCAAATGGAATAGATGGCAATCTGTAATAAGAGCTTGAGAATGATACTAGCAAAGTGAGGTGGGTGTGACTGAATATTGAGAACCCAATTACATGAGGCAAGAAACGAGGCATGTGGGTCTCGAGATACTAGGCCTGCCAAGTTATTCCACAGATCCTTTGAGAAATCACAGTCGAAAAACAGATGAGCATGGCTTTCATTTACCCTATGGCACAATACACATTATGGGGGAACATCTACCCCCCAACTTCTCAACCTGTCTTTTGTAGGTAGTCTTTCCTTAGTTGCCAGCCACTTGATGAAAGAGCATTTCGGGATCACTTGAGCAAACCAAACTGCTCGAGTCCAAGGCAATGGTGGGGATGGATCCCGCATCAATGACCAAGTTATACACCAGATTACAACAGCTGATAGGGCAGAAATCTGCAAGGCAACAAGCTTCATATCCCCAAGCTCCAGCCACCTCACCCTTGAATTTTTACAGTAAAACTTCTCCGCTGTCAATAATTTCTCCCATTCTTTCCTTGATGTTGACTCCTCGGATGCAACCTGTAATGAAGGAGTAGTCAAGAGTTGCTGCTGAAGTAACATGACCTGCTCTTCTTTCTCTTTGACCGTCACCGAGATGCCACTATAGTGCTCTTTATTAATTCGCCTAAGCCAAGGCTTTAATAGCTTTAGAGCTCAGACCACTTTAAACTTAGTGGAACCAATCACTAAATCTGCTTTCCATTCCGTAGGGAGATTCTCCTAGTAGCTAGGATGATCAGTCACATGATTGAAGAACCGAAAAGATTTTTTTGGTCTTCGCTTCAAGCTCTGAATAGTGAAGACACAGGGAGAGTGATCAGATTGCCCCGGCTCCAAACACTCTGCATATGCATCAGGAAAAGAGCAAGCCCACTGATCATTAATCAAGGCATGATCAATACGTTTGGTTATGGGATCTTCATCACGTCTGTTCCACCAAGTAAAAGGATATCCCTTTGATTGAGCCTCGAAAAGATTTGAGTCTTGCAACGTAGTCACAAAATCATGCACTTCAGATTGATTAGTGTCAACATTTGGGAAACCTGAATGGTGAGAACTTCTTAAAATCTGGTTGAAGTCCCCAATGACTGCCCATGGAGAACGATTTAGCGGAGAGGAGGAGTGGATGTGACTCATTTCCTGCCATAAACAAAAGACATCGTTAGATTTATATTCTCTGCCAATAAGAACACACCACAAGTGACCATTTGAGCAGAGGAAGCATACACAACAACTGACACTCGAGGGCCCCACACAACAACCACCCTTGCAGTCTCATGACTATCAAAGTTTCCAAGAAAATTCCATCCATTAGGAATAGCATTCACCAACCTTCTAGCGTAATCCAGTTGTATCTTGGTTTCAAAAATAACACCAAAAATCGACTTTTGGTTATTAATCCAAGCCTTAGTCATAGTTTGCCGTCCAGGGCTATTTAGCCCCCTAATATTCCATCCAAAAAACATAGGTAATTGATGATTATTGAGCTCTAGTGGTCTTGCGACCACTAGCTTTACGAGTCACTAGCAGAAATGGTTCCTCCTTTGAGGCAATGGGTATGGGTCCTTCTTGTTAGATGATTTCTCATTAGATTCCCAAAGCTGCGGCAGATTTTGCTCGACCTGAAGTCTCAGCATACTCCACCTTAGTCGTTTCAGCACTAGCCGCAGGGGAAACCACTTTAACCCTTTCAGACCTCGCATTCACACTCTTCCCATTAGCAACCTCCTTGCTCTCTATTGGATTGGTAACAACAACAGGCTTTGCAGTAACCACTGCCTTACCAACTCGTGTTTCTTCTAGCACAACTTGACAAGCCTCACAAGTGGATTTGGAGTAGGTAATCTCCGCCCCTGCGAGTGTTTCCGTGCAGTACGTGAGCGTCCTCTTGATTGCCTGGTCGAAGCACCACCGCTGGAAGGTTTTATTGCAGTGCCCGAAGGACGACTTCTAGACCTTTGTTTTGCTTTACTTGAAGTCTTAAGAGCGGCCTTACTCAATGATCCTTCTGTCTGAGCAATCTCTTTCTCTGGTCTTTTAATTTAAGGCAGCCACGGATATGTAACATCGATCACAAATTCATGACCATCACTGTAACCCGAGACAAGCTTTGTTGGTAAATCCTCTAACAAATTGACCTTAATAAGCACCTTAGCAACATCAAAATTAGCCTTCCTTTCAGTCTCTGGATGCAACGCCTTATGCTCCCCAACTGCCGAAACAATTCTGCATAGACTCTCTGTATTAAACAGAAGATAAGGAATGCCACAAAACTCCACCGTCAGCTGAGCACGAGTGAGAGGGATGGGGGCAGGAGTAAATCAGGCGACCACTGCGAGACAAACATGGCATGTCCTGCCACAATCCACATGTTTCTACCTAACAGTAATGTTCTTGTCTTCGGGTTGGTCACTCTGACAAAGAATGCACCTTCTCCCAAGTTATGAACAAATATCCTCGGTCCAGAGCGAGCCCATAGCGCATTCACTACACCAATAAGTCGTCCTATTTCTGGCAGAGGACCATGGAACTGAGCGTACACAAAGTCCTGAAATTCTTCCTTAGCAGCAATTAAATTGTCATCAGGAATAAGGATAAACGGTACACGGTAAACATGGCGGGTGGGTTCACCCAATTTTTCCAGATTGAGGCCGGTTGAGTAACCTCTTGTGGGTCATCCTTGGAACACACAGGAGTAGATTAAGCTACTTGAGAAGATGCAGGAGAGGCTAGACTTTTCGAATTGGCATCAACGTCTCTAGTAGGAGGAGCTAAGATAGCTTTCCGAGCTGATTTGCCTCCAGCTTTCACTGGAGTATATGAGGAATCGGCTGCTGGAAATTACAGCTCCGGTGGAGCAGAGACAGAGCTCATAGCCGTTGGAGGCGGAGAAGAGTCGATAGGCCCTAAAGTTCCTCTAACCTCTTCGATAGCCGGGTCCGACAGAGACAGAGTCTTTGGAGGAACTTCCTTCACCTTAGACGAAGGACGGGGATGCTCTGGCGATGGCTTTACAATCTGCTTCACCTTCTTTTTCTTCCGAGAAGACATGACCGGTGGGCGGCGAGGAACCGGCCAGCGCGAGTCGATCTGGAAAACCCTAGGAAATCGCCTTTACGATCGCACTTTTCCTCTTCAATTTTTACTTACATATTACATTTATACAAAATTGCAGGAAGCGGCTTAATGGAACATGAGAAAATAACGACGGAGATGGAGACGGTTGAGTATACGCAAGAGGAGATTTTCTGCCTAGCGAATGAATACTGGAGTAAAGTCCAAGAATCTGAAGTAAGTCGATCCAATTTATGCTTAAATTTGTCGATCGCTTATAGCTAGGGTTTTTCAAACTGATTACTTGTTGATGGGGTTTCTTTTGTTAAGGTTTCGATGTCGAGGGTATTAAACTACCATCTTGTTGCACTGGACTACTGAGGCGCATTGACTGTCAAAAAGGTTTTTGTCGTCGTACTTTGCTCAAGCGTTATGCTTGGTGGGGCTTCAACGTTACAATATGTTGCAGGTATAATTATCAAACTAGTAATCTCCTTAACTGATCTACATGCTTCAATTCGATTCAATTCAAATTTCTTTCTTTCTATCAGGGGAAAAATTTCGTTCCCGATGTCGTACTGAAGTATAATTTCTTAGGCAACTGTGTGTCCTCTTACTACATGACTTTGGTTGCTAGCGATTCAGACACCGGAGTGCAGAAAACTTTTCAGGTTCGACTTAAAGACACATGGCGTTTTGGATTTAACGGTCTCTATTGCTAGACTTAAAGATGAATTTACCATTAAAAAGCCCTTTGTACCTCACTTTTATGGTGAAGCAGTTGCGGATGATGTTCTCTTCCAAAGTGAATTGCCTGACTGGCCCTCGGATGATGCTTTCAATGATACGAATCGATTTTACATGGTACGTAATACGACACAGCATGCATCATCATTTTTGTTTTGTCTCAGTGATGTATGTATCTATTGCTTTTGCAGGTGAAGGAATCAGAGTGGGGAACTTCCGATTAGGTTTCTCTATATTTGGAACTTGCAGTTGTAGCATGTAATAGGTTCATCTTACACGAGCTTGATCAACAGGTAAGCTTTTATTAATCTGGTCATATATATATATATATATATATATATATCATATATGAGTTGGTATTTGGTAACAAGTTACATGTATGTTCGTGGTTTTGTTTCAAAAACGCAGAACATTGTGTCCAATCTGAAGACTTTGAAAGTGGCCATAGAAACTAGTGAAGATGTGGATGAGAAGCTCAAGGCCAAAACTGCTCATGTGTACATAACCTTCATAGGTTTAGCCAAGACTCGAGAGCGTGTTAGTGTTGAGATTGGTGAGGATGTTGAACGAAGAGTAATAGTAAAAAGAGTACTCAATGAGGAAACGAGATACTTGTCTCTCCTCGGTAAGTTCAGGAATGAATGCTGAGCAGAGTTTTGTGACTCTCGGGAGGAAAGACGAAGAAGGCCTGCAAAGTTCTAAAATCCCATCTGACAGTGGAGAAGAGAATCAGAGTTCTAAAAAGCGATCTCGCTTAGTCTAGGCCTATCTGCTCTCATTATTTAACTAGGTGACCGCAAAAAAAAATTATTGTATTGTATACATTAATAATTAATTTTTATTAATCTGAACCACATAAAATACCATTAAAAATAAGTTTTAATATAATAAGAAATTTCTAAAACATCAAATAAAATAACCTAAATTTTATGAAAATTATATATTTTATAATTATTTTCATTGAACTCATAATGTAAATATTATATCGTGTATGACTATGTTGTTAAAATGGTTTTCAAAGGAACTAAAAAGTATATTTGTTATAATCGGTCTGATTAGTAACAACTTTCGTTGCTCTAGAACAGAACATTGAAATTAATCCAATCATGTATTAGGTTTATTTTTTGCTTTTATTGCTCTAGAAAGTTAATTTTTTATTTATATAATTTTTTGTCTGCAAAAAAACCAAAAACCTAAAGCCAAAATTTATTAACCTTACAAAAATAAATTCTTACAGCAAAAAAAATTTATAGCCGAAAAACATACAGCAAAAAAAATCTACAACCAAAAAACGTACAGTCTAAATTCTACAGCAAAAAACTTAAAAGTACAGCTTAGTCCTAGGCATTCGGGCGACCGGTCGGTTATCGGTTTGGTTGTTTTAGATTTTCGGTTTTTCGGTTTCAAGGTTTAATGTCCATTCGGTTATTATTAAGGTACGGTTCAGGTTTGGTTTTGGAGTTGTATAATATCAATGGAATTCGGTTTCAGATTGGTTATTGCACCCAAAGTACATGTTTATAACTAATTTTTAGTCTTAATGGTTCGGTTAGATAGGTTTGAATTCAGGTATGGTCTTTATACCCTTATGATTTTGGTTATATTTCAGGTTTGATTTGGTTTATAACCGAACCCAAAATAATTTTTTATAAAAAACTATTTGATTATTTGGATACATCCAAAATCTAAATGGTTCGGTTGGATCGATCGGATTTGGGTTTGGATTTCGATTATATACTTTATGCCCAAGACCGGCACTTGGGCAATCAAAATTTATTTTTTTCCATGAATATACAAACCTAAGAATTCTAACGTTTAAAAAAACATAGAAGAGAATTCGTATTTTTTTTGTCAATAATTATATCGACAAAACCCGATCTATAGTCAAAGTTATTCAACTAGAATTTGTTAAGATTCAAATTCACCTACTGGTGCCAAACTAAGGAGCAGGCTAAGTAAGGCATTTGTTTCTTGCCAAAACCATATATGCAATAGTTACAACCTATTTGTAATTAACATAGCTAATATTAAATATGATCTTAACATGGAATCACTTTTAGATATGAAATAATAGTCGTTCCGTCCCGCTCCCGTCCCGTAATCCCCATACTTTCGAGAATGGAGAATTCTAATTTCTCGTTCGGGTCCAAAAATAATATCCAAACGGGTAAGGGAAAAAGTCATGAATGGATACGAGAATTCAGGGAATTCCCGTTGGAAATTTGTTTATGTTAACAAAACGTTAAAATATATTGGATTCAATTAGATATGTTTCAAATAATTAAGATAAAACCCATAACAATATTTGACTTAAAATTTAACAACTTAAAAATGAATACAAACTATTTAATATGAAAATACTAGTATTTTTGGTAAAAAATTGTAATGTTGGTCTTTTAATTACAAATTCTAACACTGTAATTTCATATTTTTTGTGTATTGAACATTGATATATCTTTTATACATTGTTATTTTCGTTTGATTATATAATTTATAATAATATTTTTTATTTTTTATTACTCGTATTTTCCAAACTATTTTCGGTACGTATACCACAATTTCCTAATTTAGTAAGATCTTAAGAATAGTTCGGGAAGTAAATGTTTGGTCTCAAAATTCTCGTACCGTTCTCGATTCCCAAAATTTTCGTCATGTTATGTGACGAGAATTATTTGGAAAATAAATCTAATTGCTCGAACTTACCGTTCCTGATCCGTACCCGTGATATTCCGTCGTGATTTCTGTTATGCCAAGGACTATGAAATATTATATAAGATGATGATATGAACAAATAATTTTCCGGCTCAGATCTTCTGGATCTGGGAATTCCTAAGATCAGAACTGGCCTGGGAGCTTAATTAGAAATATGTTCATATTCATCCATGTTGTTAACAGAGCCAAATCTTCCTAAAAAATGAATGAAAAAAATCAAAAAGAGTCTGAGTTTCTACACAGCCACCAGTAATTTAAGATTGAGGCTCAAGCTTTGAGATGGGCTAATCTATGAGTTAGATTTCTATGAGACCTTAAAATTTTATTTGAATCTGATTCTAAAGAGATTTTAACTAGAATAAAGGATTCAGAAGGTTAAAACTATGACTCAAAAGCCATATTCACTTGAACCAGACTAGGTTAAAAGTTAAAACCTTTGGGTTAATTTGAGTTAAGTTGAGAAAAAAAAAATCATGTCAACAAAAAAATAAAAGGAAACGAAAACAAAAACCCTAAAATTGCCGTTCTTCTCCTCTGGTTCCTCGCTTCTTCTTTCTCTTCTCGATCGTCGCTGTCAATTTACAACCATATCGGACTCATCTCTCTCCTCCGTATATTCATTTCGCACAGGTTGTGGTTCGGCTGGAGCCAGCGGCTTAATCTTTTTATCTAGTCAGATTTTTCAACCAAATTCGTGAAATTGCGAGATAGAGAGCAAAAATGTCGAAGACGCTTGTGCAGCCTGTAGGTCAAAAGAGGTTGACGAACGTTGCAGTGGTTCGGCTCAAAAAGCAAGGCAATCGCTTCGAGATCGCTTGTTACAAAAATAAGGTCCTTTCATGGCGGTCCGGCGTGTAAGCTTTACCACTCCTTTCATTCAATTCTTTTTATTCGCTTCGTTTCTTGATTGGTCGCAGCTTGATTTTGCCTAATTTGGGTATATAATTTCGATTTGGTCATTTGTCACTGTAAAAATGTTCGAATGTAGTATACAAATGGATAATGGGTTTGCTCTAATCTGAAGGAAAATGAGTATATTGGCATCATCAATATTTGTTTGTGTTCTTCTTAACTGGTCTTTTGGTGATGTTTACGAATTTGGCGATTCGATTTCTGATGTAATGAACGTCTTAAGTCTACTTTAGTTGTTTACCTCTGTAAATAATTTAATGAAATGTTATATTATGATGAATTTGGTGTGAAGATGCGTCAGATTAGCGCCCAGGTTAGTGTTTTAGGTTTGTGAGTTTCATTTCATGATGAAATTTTGTAAATACTCATTGAACCTCTCCATATTTTGGCTTTTAGCAAACTCTTTGGAAAAATAATGTGATTCTGAGGCAAAATGTTTATGCAGGGAGAAAGATATAGATGAAGTGCTTCAGTCACATACTGTATATTCGAATGTTTCAAAAGGAGTTCTTGCCAAATCTAAAGACTTAATAAAGGCCTTCGGATCAGATGATCATACAAAAATATGCATCGATGTATGTTATGGCTTGTTTGATTTCTTAGAATTTGAAGTTGTGACTTCCTTCAAATATGTCTTATATGTTGCATTTTCAACTCTTGTGTTCAGATTTTGGAGAAAGGAGAGCTTCAAGTTGCTGGAAAAGAGAGAGAATCACAGCTCTCAAGCCAGTTTCGGGATATTGCGACAATTGTTATGCAAAAAACCATCAACCCTGAAACCCAACGCCCTTATACCATCAGCATGGTAGAGCGCCTAATGCATGAAATTCATTTTGCAGTTGATCCTAATAGTGCTTCCAAGAAGCAGGTGACGAGTCTTATGTTATCATAGAAGCATATTGACTTATGTGCTTTCTACTGAAAGTTTATGTGAGGCGTCATTTGATTATGAAACTGTGCAGGCTCTTGATGTCATCCGTGAGCTGCAAAAACACTTCCCTATAAAGCGTTCTCCAATGAGACTGCGCCTCACTGTTCCTGTTCAAAACTTTCCCTCGCTTATGGAGAAGCTAAAAGAATGGGATGCTAGTGTTGTGTCCAAAGACGAATCTGGAACACAGATGTCCACTGTAATGATCTATATCTTCAAACATATTGAACCTTTTACTTCATTAATTCTCCCTGATTGTGGCGACACATACTTGTGCAGGTCTGCGAGATGGAACCGGGTCTTTTCCGTGAGTGTGATTCCCTTGTGAGGAATCTGCAGGGGAGACTAGAAATACTCGCTGTATCAGTTCATGCAGAAGGTGACACAAGCATGGATCATTACGATGAGCATGATGATATGGCATTGCAGACACATAAGCCATTGTTACCTGCTAATGAGACTGAGCCTAAGCATTTGACCGAGACCGTCAATGAACTTAGCAAGAAAATGCAGAAGCAAGAGATAGGTACTACAGGTAACATAAAGCAAGAAGGAGGAGAAGAAAAGAAGGGAACTAAGTGCAGTACTTGCAACACGTTCGTTGGGGAAGCTAAGCAGTACAGAGAGCATTGTAAGAGTGATTGGCACAAACACAACCTTAAACGTAAGACTCGTAAACTTCCTCCTCTTAGTGCTGAAGAATGCTTGTCTCAGCTTGACATGGACGACTCTAAAGCAGATTTGAAAGACTACTCTTTCTGAAAATGCAGTTTTTTTTTTTTTGTCAATGTTGAACAGTCATATGTGAGTATGAATGAATTACACACTTGATAAATGAAATTTAATTACTGCTGCAGTTATCAGACCCTTTTCTAAGTCCTTAAATATCGTAATATCTGTTGTGTATCATTTTTATCATCATTTCCAATCATTTGGTAATTACTGACATTACTCAAAATGTGGACATTTGGTTAGTCAGGGTTTAGATTTCTTGGATTCTAAAATGTAAGCTTGCATTTATGATTAAATTATAGGATAGTTCTGTTTAACACATCGAAGAGAGAAAAATGAAGGATAGAGCCTGATTCATTGCCTCCTTGATGATGTGCCCTACAGAACACACATCCATACAAAGATGTACATTATACTACAAAGCATAAGAAACTCCCCAAAGATTAAAAAAAGAAAAGAAAATAAAAGAAACAGTAACTCAAGATGGTATGGTGATTGTGGAGTGACCTAGAAACCAGTTGTTGGTACAAAGATTTAACTCTTTCCTTTCTTAAGCACAATATCGCGGCTTATGGCCTATCCTTATCCTGACTCCTGAGTTGAGTTGTTGATGCTGCTCAAGCAGTACATTACCCTTTCAAAGTCACTTCTTCTTCTATTATCTTCTCATGCGTTCCAATCACACTGAAAATTGTTGAAAACATTCACAGCTCCTAAGAGCTGGTTTCCTAGATCCTGTTGCACATTTGGATCCCGGCCCATCATCCCAACTCTTCCGTTCATAAGATTATTGTTCCCATTTATATTATTGATTCCATTAGCTGCCATGGATTGACTCATCCCACCACCAAACCCACCAGCACCTCCAATACTTGGGTTGATGTTGTTCACTTGGCCATTCATTAGGAGAACACCAGAGCTATTTACATTAGCTGCCTTCCCATCATTCCCAAATGCCCCGTGCCCAGCCATGCTTCCTCCTACTGAGCTATTATGAGCTTGATTGTTCATCAGTATCTCATTCAGTATCTTCTGAACTGAGCTAGACTCGTTTGCTTCAACATCACCTGCCTGTTGCATTGCTGGCGAGTTTGTAGAACCCATGTGATTAATGGATGTAATCCCGTTTTGAGAGGGGTTATTGTTATTGTTATTAGATGAAGATGTTGGAGACTGAAATGTCGGCGCACTGTGCTGCTGTTGCTGCGATGATGGCCCCATGGTACCTGAGGAACTAGGTGACGGCATCTGAACAGAGTTCCCTCCATAGGGACTGTTTGGAGGATTGTAAGCAGCATTTTGATGTCTTGCTTTCATTGAGTTTTGGTGGATGAGCCCTGCGATGCTACTGGTTGAGGTGGATGCAGAAGCTGTGTTAAACGCATAATTTACACCATTGCTGGGATTATTCTGCATTAGTGCCACTTGCCTAGTACTCTGATCGTTGTTTGTATTCTGGGAGACTGTTTGCTGCTGCTGCTGTTGCTGCCTTATCTGTTCACCAGGTTGCTGAGAAGGACCAGGCAGTAGGGATGAAGAGCCTGGTCTCCGAGGAAACTTGGCTAAACTCTCTGTACCATAGAGAGAGAAACATGAGATAAATACAAGTCAAAATAAAAAAACAAAAACATATTTACTTTATTTCATACCCAAAATGTGAATAAAAAGATTGTACGAGCCATGGAAAAAATAATAGATGCTATACGATGAAATACACCATTTACATTGAAAGGTGGTACTGTCACTTACCAATTGGTCCTGTTCTTGTTTCTCTGCTATAATCTATCAAATCCTTCATACTATTTACCACCTCCGAGATCTACAATATTGCAAAAGATCAATGTGAATTGGCAAACATGGTCACAGGGATAGGGTAGGGTTACAACAATGGTCGATTTAATCGTGTATATCCCATTCAAAGCTGAACTTCCATTGAATCCAAGTGTCTAAAGTATTAAGCAGCAATGCAGTGTTGCAATGGCACTTGATTCATATTGAGACATTCTTCATATACCTGCAAACACCGAACATATCTCTTTGTGTATCCCAAATCATTCACGAGTGGTACTTCCAGGGCCTTTGCCAATTGTCTAGCAGAGGCAACAAACCTGCATAACAGTGGCAGCACAACAGAGATCACCAATAGAAAGTCAAACAACAGGATTTGTTTTATCAATCTAACAACAAAAGAGATGAAGTTTACATGTTGCAATTATTTTGTAATTCCGGAAGAGCAGAATCTGTTGTTGCATTTTGAGCGGCTTGTTGATATTTTTGAGCTGCCGATCCTAGCTGACTAACCTGTACATAATATAAGAAAATAGCTAATTAACCATACCATTTTCATTGGTTTAGATGTAATATTTTACTAACCAAAAAGAAAAAATAAAGGAAAGGTACACAACTATAGTTACACAATAACATAAGACAACAGCAGGATAGACTAGACCAATGTTACAGCATATGCGATTCGTAACTAAGAAAAGGTCACATCTCCAAACATACTATCTCTAAGATAAATAACTTCCTAGCACAACATATGTGCCGAAAATACATAGGTCTCTCTAAAAACTAGTTTTATCAGTTTGTCAAAAACATAACTGAAAAACCCATAAGATGCAGAAGAAATGTTAATCTTTCTGAAAGTTACCTGCGGTATCAAAAGCCTTCGTGGAATTAGCTCTTCATGCCGCCGAGCACAAAATTCCCAAGAAAATATCTGAAAAGGAACTTATAAGAATAAAGAGCTTGTACAGAATATAATAGTATAATCGTTGGCTGAGAGAGAAAGAGAGTAGATTGAAGAACCTTAAGATCTGGAGAGAAAACTATTCGAAGTTGGCCATCACGAACAACTCGGAGATGCTCAAATACGCTCTCTTGTGTTGCTTTTGCATACTCCAAGACAATTTGACCAGATGAATTTTGAGATTCCCTTGGCATATCAACATATAAAAGTTCTTCCAGAGTGCCACTTTCATACTTAATCTTAAAAAGCCGTGGGAGGACTTCGGCTGTTGCCTCTATACAACGAAAGAGGCATATAGGAGACAAAGGATGAGTAAGGAAAGAATGTTCCATAAGATCTTTAGAACATCACTACATTACCAAAACCAAATTTCAGCTCAAGCGTTGATCATCTAAATAACATACCAAAACCACGTCCAGGCTTTCGGTTACATATCTCACAGTGCCACACATCCTGCAATGTTTGTAAACAAGATTACCCATGTAAAGAGGTATAACATGAAACAAGTACCCACCAAACAAATGGGGCGGTTGCATGAAATCAGTTTAGCATAAGTAGATTCTAGATGAAAAAGACAAGCGCTTTACAATCATATTACAGTTACAAATAAGAGCAAGTTCATTGAGCATTAAACCTGAGGGAAAACACCAGTTGTTTGCCGGCCACTGCCATACATAGAAACGCACCATCTCTTTTTGGCATTAGGAGCAAAGTACTCAGCTACAAATTTTCTCCAGAACTCGATGTTATTGTCCTGCAAAATATATCAGACACAACTGTCAATCATGAAGAAAAGCACTAAGCTGAAAAGAAGTCATTAATGGTAAAAAGCTTTACTTCAGGCCTATGTTGTTGTCGGTACATATACTGTGTAAGACGCTGAGCACCCATGCCAGGCTCATACACTGGTTTCAGAGGTGGCCTCAGAGGTAAACTCTGCTGTTGGAACTGCTGCGATAATTGAGGACGCTGTTGAGGCATAGATTTCAGGAGTTGCTGTTGTTGAAGTTGCAAAAGTCTCTGCTGGTGAAACATATTTATCTGAGCCTGCGGAGATTGCCCTGGCATTTGAAGAAATTGTTGTTGTTGTTGTTGCTGTTGTTGCTGTTGTTGCCTCTGCTGCTGTTGGAGAAACAATGACTGCTCTGAATGTTGAGGTTCCATTTTCACTTGGGCCAAGTTTCTCATAGCCTGAAGTTGCTGCGGTTCCAACTTAACTGATCCTAGGTTTCTCAACATTTTCTGTTGCGGCTGTTGTACTTGACCATGCTGCTGGTCGTTTGAAACCTGACCAGGTTCCAACTTGACAGGTCCCACACCTGGTAACCCGGCTCCACGCCCTGTTGAAAACTGCTGCTGCTGTTGTTGTTGTATTGACTGCTGACCATGTTGAAAATTCTGAGGCTCCATTTTTTTATTTCGTTGTTGCTCTGCCAACAACTGGTTAGATGGAACACTCGAGAATTGCTGACCCTGAACCTGACCTGATGTGCGCGGTGACACCATACTTGGCGTACTAAACGATGACAAACCACTAAACCCGACACTAGATAGAGGGTCTGCTTCAGCCCCACTTGTATCCATAGATATCACAGAACCGGGAATACCATTTACAAAAGACTGATTGTTGAGGAGAGAAGATATGTTTGGGGCATTTCCAAGCATACTCATACTCATGTTATTACCGAACTGAGTACGCGGAGAAACAAGGTTAGGAAATGCTGGTTGAGAAGGAAGAGGAGCTCCTCCTTGTCCTCCTAAAATAGAAGGTGGAACGGTTTCGCCACTACCAACTGGATTAGGCGGCTCTGATGGTACCATAATCTTACAATCACAAGTTCACAATCAAAAAAGCAAGAACAACTGATGATTTCACGGCGTTACAAACTGTTATAATCTCAGCTCTGTGTTGGACCAAAGATGTCTTCAATGCACAATGAAGTTGAAACGTGTTCTTTCTGACCAATGATAAGTTTCAGAGTCGTAAATTCCACGAAACAGATGTAGAAATGAGCTGAATCTGAGTGGTGAGATTCCGTATCGAACATTCTAGACCAGCCACTGTCTCCAAAAGGGCTCCGAAATCTCTGTTGATACAAAATGAATCTCAGATAAACTTTAAGCAAATCTACTCCATTCGAGCTCACCACCTTAAACAACAAAAAAGAAAACCCAAAATTAAGGAACAGTCTCGTAGACAAAAAAAAAGTGAAGAAGAATCTGATCAAACCCTAATTGACAAAACAGAGATACTACTGAAGAACATCTACATCGGAAAATAAGACTCACCGGAGCTGGAATTGAAGCAAATGTCTTCGATAAACTCTCAAATCAACGAGAATCGCAGAAAAAAAGGGATAAACTTTACTTACCAAAATCAGCTCCTTTATCTTAAAAAAAACTCAACTTTGTTCAGCAAACAAAATCAAATTGCAAAATCAAAAATCTCAACAAATCAGTAGAAGCAAGCTAGAGAAGAAGAAGAAACTTGGTCGTCTTCTAGGGTTTGTTTTTTTTTTTGCTGAGTTTGGGATAAACCAAAAAAAAAACAAAAAGAAGCAAAACAATTTTGTGCCGCCTACAAAATGTTTTCTGGGTTTATTAAATTATATACCTTTATTTAGCTCAGAGTATTGTGTCCTGTTCTTCGCTGTATCTTTTAGAGAGAGAAAGAAGAAGGATGAAGAGAGAGAATAGTGTCCTTGCGGACGTCAAAATTGTATTCGATCGGATTTATTTCATTCCCTTTCTTACTTTTTCTTTTCAGTTTCTCTCTCTCTTCTCCTTGAAGTCAATGACATGCCCTTAGCACAAATGTTTACTTCATTTCATTTTTTTTGTTTTTTTTTGCCACAATCATTTTTCTCTTCTTCACATATATGTTTTCTCTAATCATAAATTTTATATATTTTTGTTTAGAAAAACCTATAGTGTGTCATGCTAAAACATATTATTATTTTTTTCCGTCGTAAAAATTTAATTAAATAATTTATCAATTTTTTGTCGTAAAAAAACTTTATTGATAAGAATTTTACAAAAATATACTACATAATAAATGATTTATCTATATAAGTACGCAAACATAATAATTTCCTTAAAACAATTATATATTATTTAGTTTTTTTAAACACAAAACTATAACTGACCATTCAATAACCAAGTTTCTACATAATGTATGTAGTAAAATTCGATCCATAGATATGTAAATATGTTTATCTTTAGTAGACTTACCACTAGATTAAAAATCACATACATATATTATTTAGTTATATAAGACTTGGATATTTTAAAAAATTTATTATGTATTATCAACCATTAGCTAAAGTAAATCAAGTATCGGATATTCTCAACAATACATAATTTGTTTATTATAAAATCATTCTAATATAATCTCCACACTCACATTCTCATGTTCTTTAATTTTATTGCATTTACATAAAGTTAATAGGTCTAATGGTGGACAGAATGCTAGTTTTTCTAATCATAAGTAACTTTTTCTTAAAAGTAAATTTTTAATTTTATTGGATCAAATATCATTTACATATAAGTTTTGAATTTTTTAGATTTAAGAGAAATTATTTTTTTTGTGATAAGTAGCACACTAAAATATAATATATATTTTTGTCATCGATACAAAAAATTAAAGTATTGAACTTTTTCTAATGTCAAATTCTTTTCATTTTTGTAATCAGGAATTCGATTAGGATAATTCACCTAAAACCAATAATATCAAAAATTCTATTTCTTTCGATACATATTCTCAAGTTTTAAAATTTTGTTACATTTACGTAAGGTTCATAGGGCCTAATGTTGGACCGTAAGCTAGTTTTTTCTAATCATAAGTAATATTTTCTCAAAAGTAGATTTTTAATTTTGTTGGAACTAATATCATTATTAACTTATAAGTTTTGAGTCTTTTGATTTAACAGAAGTTTTTTTTATGTAGTTTTCATCTTATTTTTCTCAATTTGAAGAACTTTACCTATAAATCAGATTTTATTGTCGATTCAATGATTACTTGTTGACAAAAGAAAAACACATATAATATATTTTTTCATCATCGATACAGTAGATGAAAGTAGTGAACTTTAATTTCCATAATTGGTTTAATTTATTGAAGATCATAACGTAAATCAGGTATCAAATATTTTTAACCATACATGATTGTTTATACTATAATTACTCCAATATAATATCTCTACTCACATTCTCAAATTTGTATGCATTTACATAAGGATAAAAGGTTTAATATTGGAGCGAATGCTAGTTTTTTCAAATCATAAGTAAAATTTTCTCATTCAATATAAGTTATTTATTTTTCAACCCAAAAAGACTGACAAACATACAAACCAAGAATTATTTTGAAGTCAAGGAGAATACTTTAGAAAAAATTTTTTGTCAAATACTGGTCACAACTGGCCGGTCCATTAGCCAAATTCCTACATAATATAAATGGTGGAACTCGATCTCTGATTTTATAAGTGCGCATGTCTTAGTAGACTTACCGCCTACCACTAGATTAAAGAACATTTGCATCTAATTAAAACCAGTTTTAAATTCATAGATTATTTATACTTTTCTTTTTTCATAGTAATTGAATATGTCTTACGTAAAAATTTATAATAACCATTATGACTTATTTATTCGACTCTTATAACATGTTTACCAACAAAATCATCACTCAAGCTTTTCTCATCTATTTCCTTCAAAATATCATTCTCAATTATGTTTAACTTCTCTTATGTTATAGTCATCCGCAACTACGACTTCAACAATTTTTATTTTGAAAATCTCTATATGTAGAAGCAATAATTATTGGAATAGCTAGTAAAATTCTAATAGAAAACAATTAATTTCTTCAAAATGATTTAACATGTCTATTGCTCCCACCTTTTCTTTTGAAAAACTCTTTTAATAATTTTAACTCCATTAACATCTAATACATAATTCTTCTTAAAGCGCATTCAAGATTAGCATAATAGGATCTCAAAATACATTTTTTTCTTTTTTGGTGAATAACCGGGAATAAATCCCCATTTTACTAAAAGAAAAATTTTCAAAAGAGACACATCTAATAATGGCTGCATTTCAATTAAAGAGAAAACAAAAAATATTCTATCTAGTGAATTAATAGCTTGATCTACTATAAAGAAAAAAAAATATTGAGTTTTAAACTCATCTTCAATAAATAAGAATATTTCATAGCCACTAATCTCATCAAAATGTATTTTCGTACTAATGACACTTTTTAGAAAACAGAGAATCAATTTCGTTCTCAATAACTATTTACTTAGCAATTATGATAGCATTTTCTAAATCTATCATCTCTATATTTTCTAAAGCAAGAAACTACTCGTTTTACTTCTTCCACAGTAACATCAATTAGCATGTCTCCACCATAAGTAATATATCATACCAAATAACTCTAAATAACACAAATTCAAAACTACTAAGTTCATATTATAGTATATTCTAACAATAGGTAATCGTTAGGCCTATAAACATAATCATAAATTAATCCACTCCCATGACATCATTCATTTGCTAAACATCATAGTATTCAGATTCTCATTAACATTCAAATGAGAAGCAAACAAGATAGGCAAACTTTTATTCCAAATAACTGTAAATAAGTGTTTGCTATCTGATGTTTTTTTCTTGAATTTAAATCCGTTTTTAGCTTTGTTTGGTTTAATTTTGTTGTGGTCTATTTTGTTTGGTTTAATTTTTGCATTTTTAGTTATTATCTTAGTTTAAAAACCAATCAACTTTGATAGCTTAGCTTGAATTGTTTCATGCATTTCTAGTGTGTGATCTTAATTCCTTGTGGATTCAATTCCTAATTGCTACATATATATGCCACACATTTGTTGTTTTTCTAGTTGAGAATGTAATATTTATATTATACTAATTAAGATATGATATATTATTTTTAATTAATTTTTTCACTTTGATTTGGATCCGATCAAATAGGTTTGTCGAGATTGAACATCTCTATTTCTAACCATCTTTAAAATTACACAAAATGAAAGTAAAAAACATGTTACAGAAGTAAAAACTTAACTACAACTTGTCTAAAAAAGCAGAACATGAAAAAAAAAACTGAAAAAGGAAAAAGTTTTATATTTTCATGATTTTACAGACTAATTGGCTTGTCGAAGATCCAACTAAAGCAGACCTCATGAGGCTTCTTAAGCTTCTTAGCTCTTTCATCTGCACGTTCTTGAAGCCTTCTAATCCTCTGTGCCAAGCCACACACAAACTCCTGTGCACATTGACCTTCAGCCGTCAATCCCTCTAGCTTCTCCAATCTCCACCGTCCAACCAAAAACTCCAAGATATCAGCATAATCCTCCGCCGTGTAAACCCCTAACCGTTGAGCCACGGCTGAGAAATGTTCGAATAGCATCGGGTCTCGACCATCGGTCATTAGATGAGCCGGCATTGTGATCTTCTTTCGCATCATGTCAGCTACGGCTGTGACTGCACCATTTGGATCGATCTCAAGAAGCTTCTCAACTATACTTGCATAAGCTCTCTCGTGACGCTTCTCGTCTGCTGCAATGGTACCGCAGATTCGAGCCAGGACTGGATCTCCAGCAGCTTTAGCGAGCCGTGCTGTGTTGCCATGAGACACGAATGTAGCTCGCTCTTGGAATGATGTGTAAACGAAACCTAAGTAGGGGTTGTTCTCTGTTCCTGGATCCTAATATTGCCAAATTAAAGAGGATATTGATGGACCATATCCGTATCAACCAAACATAAATCAAACCAATTCAACCTAATCTAAACCAGAATACGTGAAAACGCTAAAATTAACATTAGTGTAAGCGAACCAAACCAAACCGGTCATAAGAAACCACACAACAATCAATTTATCTGTAATCAACAAAGATATGATATTTATTTTAACAAATAATTTTCAAGCTGATTAGCCTAAAACAAGGAAAACTCTACTTAAAATTAATTAATTAATTTTATTCTATTAACCATATAGGCTTGCGAAACTGTTTAATGGTATTTTCTAATTCGATTCTGCAAAAATTTTGTCAATCCGCAAAATATGCATAATGATGATGTTTTCTAATGTCATTTTTTCCTAAATAACAGAATAAAAATTTTATTCTTCAATATCTAATCATGCAACTTTATTTTATTTTTCCTATTATCAATTATGCAACTTTATTTTATTTTTCCTATTATCAATTATGCAACATTACCATCAGAGCAACATATATTTTTAAAATAAAATATTTAAACACTAACCATGCCGGAGCCAATGAGATACTGAACGGTACGTTCAACCATAAGCATATCGACCCGACCAGATAAGTACAAATAAGTCCGCAACAAATCACCATGACGATTCTCTTCGGCCGTCCAGGCTCGTGTCCAAGTGGCCCACGCACTCTCACTTGCTCCAGTCTCGTCCCTTACACCATCGAGCGTGTTGATCATCGTCTGGTAAGTTGGTAACGCGTCCTCTGTTATCATATCTCCGACCAATACCACAAAGTATTCGTCCGGTAATGAGGCCGTTCTTTCCCTTAGCTCACGCACCTATCATATTATATATACATGCAAAAACATTTAGACATCTTAGTCATTAAAAAAAAAAAAACATGTAGACATCTTTATATATATATATATATATATATTTTATTTTTTTGAAACTGACATCTTTTATTTTTATGGGATTGATGTTTTATTTTATTTGTTAAGAAGATAGTGATCGGTACGTGATTAATTTATTTTAAAATATTATATAAATTAATATATTTTTCATATAGTTGAAATATAGTAATAAAAATATAAATTGGTTAGACTTAAGTTTGAGCTTATTTTAAATTTATTAATATTTAATATATTATAAATATTAATAAATTCAGTAATAATTTAATAAATTAAAATAGTAATCTAATAAATTAAAATAATAATTTAAACTTAATTAATAATTTACTGTATAAATATAATAAAAAATTCTTCTAGTTTTTAGTAATTAAAATTTATAAAAATAAATATTTTAATCACAAAAAATCGAACTAACTAATTTTTAAGAAATGAAAAAATGTAAAATATTCCAATAAAATGAAAAGAATTGTATGATATATTTCTTTTTTCTTTTTATAAATTTTAATTTCTTATCAATGGTATACTATGTAATTAAATTATAGAAATTTATTACATTGGTTAAAGTTGGCTTAGTGTGCATAAATGTACTCTGGTTTATACAGTTCTTAATTTACGTGATTGTTAATTAACAAAGTTACATTGTTTTTTCTACACAACTTATTTGTTATTATTAACAAGATTCATAATGTATATACATAACGTACCTGATCGGTGAAATCAGAGAAATTTAAGGCCGGGTCAGGTAAGAAAGAAGCTGGTTGCCAACATTGATCAACCAGTTTAAGAAGAGGCAGGATTTCATCTTTAGCCCATCCATCTAAAGATTTGAAGATCTCCATTTTCTCTGGTGGCATGGAATGAATTCTGTTTTGGTGCTTTAGTGTTGGCCTCGCCGGAGCTGCCACAGCCGAGATCTTGCCTGGTCGATAAGACCGAGAGGTGAGAGATGGGCTTTGTGTGACCCATTGAGTGGTGTAAGAGAGAAGAAACTTGTTTGTATACATTTTTGGATGGTTGAAGGAAACAAGACTTGTGAGTTCTTTGAGAGTGACGAAACAATGGAGCGTGGACTAAATAGTCAAAGAGTTGAGGGTATAATGATAATTTTGTGGTTGGCAGGTGTTTGTTAAGACAAACCGCGGAGTGAAACCAGGGGGTGCTTTAAACTGGTTTGAGATTCTGTGGGTCTTGTTTAGAAGGTTTAAGACTAAACTTGTGAGATTAGGTAATTTTAAATGTTATATTATTCATATGATTTAATATTTTAAATAGTTCCTTGATGTTTAGGGGAGATTTGTCAATATACCATGAAATTATAAATAATTTACAGACAAAATCACTATATTCTTTAAACAAAGTACCAATAGTATGGTAAAAAAATAAAAATAAAGTACCAATAGTAAAGATACAAATGATCAACACTTCAATTAATATGTTGAAAACACTCTTATATTCAACTAACCCCAAAGAAAAAATCACACGGAATTACGCATCTACTTGAATCGAAAAAACTGCATAAATAAACATTAATCATTTGGATAAATTCACTTTCCCACATATTTTTTTTTGTGTTTAGGAAAGTTGATGAATAAAAACGCTAATTAAAAAAAATTTGAGAATTAAATGCTAGATATATATATATATATATATATATATTATATTATGTTTATGAAAAAAAAACACTCGAGTTTTCTGTTATTTGTAACTCGAAGAGAAAAATCAAGATTTGGGGTACAACATTTAAATACTTTGGGATATTGCTAACCACACCGTCATAGCTACTCTAATCAGATTTATAGAGAAACAATTTTAACTAATAAATTTGAATAAACTATATGTTGGCCTCCACATAATTAAAAAAATCCGACTTTTTTATTGGTTGCCACGAAGAGAAATATTTTTTAAAATTAAATAAGAAGAATATAATATATATATATATATATATATATATATATATATATATATAAGAATATTAAACAAAGTATATAAATAGAAATACTTCGGATGCTTTTTATTTCATCAAACAAATAATACACACAAACACAATTAGAATATAAATAATAAATTTGGTAATATTATGAACGGGAAGAGCTAGAAGATCCAACTCCACCATCTTTCTTAATATCTTTCTCATCTTTCTTAATTGCATCTTCAATCTTAACATCATCCTCAACTGATAAAACCACAGATTTCTGTCCATTAGGTCCTTCAACAATAGCTTCCTTCATGTTAAAGTGCTCATTTACACGAACCGCCTCAGATCTCTCACGCTGTTTCCTACATTTCTTCTTGAACAAAAACCAAATAACAAACGCAAGGAACGCTAAGAACATGATACAACCCAAAGAGACAAACACAAGTACACAACAGTAGTATTGTCATTGTTTGGATCAGCTGGTTTGGGGTGGTAAACTGCGTCTGTAGAAGCCATTGATGATTGTGTTTGATGTTTGAGAGGGTGGGGACTTGTTGAAATGTGTTGGTTTGATGAAGATGGAGAGTCAAAGTTGCTTATTTGTAGAGAGGATTTGAGAATAGTATGTTGCTGCTAAGTTTCTAATGACTTGGCTCCAATCCTAAGATTTTGTTTGCTTGCTGTTTTTGTTAAGCTAACATAGAAAAAATAAATTAAAGACAGAGTAAAATCCAAGAAGACATTTTCCGAAAACTTTTGATTTTCAAGTCTATTAGGTCTCGTTTTTTTATTTGGATTTTATATAAAACTTCAATACTTTTTGGTTTATAAGGGTTGGTAGTATTTTTCTTTATATTTTAACTCAATCATTTTTTCGTTAAGTCTTTTCTTGTATTTGCCGAATTTTTCCGAGTGTGATAATTCGAATATTTTAACTAATGACTATATCAGAGTTTCAAACCTTCTTCACTACATGGAAATTTAATTAGGGAATGAATTGTAGGGTATAGATTGAGTATTGTCGATCTATTTAAAAAAAACATTTCTCATATTCTATATATTAAAAGAAAATGTGGACTACTTAGCCATTGGGTCTTGAGCATTGGGTCTTTAGGACCCATAACATTTGTTTTCCCTTGCATAAAGAAAGAGCAAACCAAAGGTGATGCGAAAAAAAAAGAAAGAAACCTCCTACATTGGCCATAAACTTAAACCACCAACCTACGAAACAAAATAAAAAAAAATGTTCTTCAACCATGAAGAGCAGGAGGCGATTTGTTTTGCAATCTCTTTCCAAGAACAAAGCTGTGGAACAAATGTAAAGCTCTTGAAGGCTGCGCGTATGGCACCATATGAGACGCTCCTCTCACAGTTGCGAATGTTAGTAAGTTCCCATACTCTATTACCCATCCACCGACCTATTTGATATCAACAAGTTTGCAGTTAGGAATATAGACAATACAAGTATTATCCAAGTCGAAACAATTGTTTAGTACAACAGAATCAATAAAAGTGGATTCATGGTAAAAATATATTACCAATAATATTTCAAATTGATTATTAGTGTAGACCTAAATCATTTGAGGATCATTGCCATATACTTCTATATTTTCTAAAAATCAAAAATCTTATCGATATGGGATACTCTAATACATCTTAAGCGTTAAATTTGTTGGAGCGGACATCTACAAGTGGTCCACAATTTATGAGCTCTAATATCATATTAGCATGAGTCAAGCTCATACTCAAAATTTAACTCAAGAAAAAATGATCGTCACATATACTTATATATTGACCAATCTAACCGATGTAAAATGTTTTTATATTGATCATACTTAGCGTGTCTAATTATGTAGTACAAACCTGTCCTTTGTGGAACCAAGCACCATAGGGAACTGTGGTGTTAAATTTGAGATCTTCAGCAAGTTCTCTTACCAAAGTCCTAGAACCAAGAAGTGGAATCACAGAATCTTCATCGCCACTGCAATTTTTGATTCGGAAAGAGAAAAAAGAGTGTGTTTAAGTTTAAAATACAAACTAAAAAAGTAAAAAAAAAATCTGTAAATAATGATAATTTGATTTACCTAAAGACCCAGACAGGGATTTTGCTCTTCACAATTCTCTTAAGAACAGGAAGCATGTTAATGTTCCCATCATTATAATTGTAATTCAATTGGCTGTTATAGTGAAAACATTAACTTAATTGGAGTTAGAGAATAAATAATGAGATTGAAATTATAAGAGATGGTTTAATTAATATACCTGCTACACATAGACCATGTATATGGAAGGTGAGTTCGATTAGCATGAAGAGCCTTTTGAACCTCAGGAAGACTTAAATACAATTGCTCTTCATAACTCATGCACACATCCACTCCAATACTCATCTTTGTACCCTAAAATCCATTTTCAATACATTTTTGTCAACAATATTATGTGAAAATAATTGACATATTATATTGATATTATATTTATTTTAAGATTTACCATTTTCTTGAGCCTGAGCTCTTGCTCTACGAGGGATGGGTAGCAGATGTCGAGGAGGACGTCGTAATAATTGACATATTGAGTGATGATAGTTCCGGCTTCATTCATTGCATCTTCACAAGCTTTGCTCATATTTTCTGAACTTGAGAATGAGTAACTTTCAAAGTCACATTGGTTCCTAATAGTGTGGCCAAGTTCATCAGAAATCATCCCATGTGACCAGAAGAACTCATAAGTGGCTGGAATATCTCGGTCAAGCTTCAAAAGTGGATTACCAATCTGTTTTAAATTATCAAATAGTCAAAAAAAAATCATCAAATAGCTATGACGTAACCACGAATAATCTAGTCACAAAGGTATAGCTATTGTATATTACCGCAATCCTTTTGAGCTTGAACTTGAATCTATTTGAACTTTGTAAGTACTATTTTATTTTGACTAATTAGTAAAAAAATCTCTTTTTTTTTTTGTCAAGGATTAGTGAAAAAATTTCTATAATCACAATCTAACAATGAAAAAAGCCACGAAAAATTATCAAATAGTCATGAACTAGCCACGGATTATCTAGCCACAAACGTTTAGCTTACCGCAATGCCTTTGAGCTTGAACTTGAATCTATTTGAGCTTTGTAAGTTGTATTTGATTAAGACATCAGCTAGTTGAGGTATGTAATGTCCTGCATAGCTTTCTCCAGCGAGGAAAATGTTTTGAGTCTTGAACTCTGGGAACTTTTCTAACCATCTCAACATGAACTTTAGCATATCCTTGGCTATTATTTGAAAACATTATTAAATATTGATAATAACAAAAAAATTGATTTATTAATCATTTTTAAAAGATTTGATACCTGTGGATTCATCACCAGTCGTGTAATCAGAAGTTGTGTTCGAATAAGACCATCCTACTCCAGCCGGTGAATCCACAAACAAGAGATTTGAAGCTAAACCACAATAATTATTTTTTTGGGTCAAAAAACCACAATAATTAAGTTAATAAAATCACAAACTTTATCATTGAATTGTTAAAAGAAAATTACACAAATTTAAGTTTTAAGAAAACCTTTGTTCCAAGATTTGGGATTTCTCCGGAGGCCACGACCATTTCCAGTTGGGTAAAATGGACCCAACTCTGTGAAAGCTCCTCCTCCAATGGAAGAACAGCCTGGTCCTGCATTTAGACAAAAAATATATAAACAATACTTAAAAAACGTCTTTATACTTAAAAAAACATAAACTTCAAATAGTTATGTAACTTTGATCTAATAAGATTTTTGTGTATAGATATAATTGAGGATAGAAAAATATATTATTTATTATATAGTAAATAGTAAATAGTGGTCATAAACTCATAATAAAACCAAGGACATATGAACCAATAGAAGTTTGAACCCTTACCTAGAGTAATGTGAGCTAGTCGACCAGTTAACAAAAAAACTCATAATACATATATATAATATAGGATTCTATTGTGTATTTATATGTATGAATTATTTGGTTTCAGTTTTCATAAAATAAAATAAAAACAAAGAAAAAAAACTTAGGAAAACAAACCAAACTACAAAGAACAGAAAGAAGAGAGTGTAAGTAAGTAAACAAAACCTCCATTAAGCCAAAGTGTTAAAGGTTTAGTTAAGGGTTGCTTCTCGGCTTCAACGAAGTAATAGAACAGACTCCGACCAGCTTTGACATCGACATCGACATAACCAGCGAATTGTCTGAATGTTACTTTAGGTTGACCAGGTAGCTTCACCACCAAATCTTCTTCTGGAAACCCCTTTACTAAATTACCATTATAACCCCAACACCATTGTAACGCCATTATCACTACTCCTACTACTTCAAGGAACCGCCATTTACCGCAGGCCATTTCTCTCTCTTATTTAACTTTTGCTCTTTGTTTCTGTGCCAAGTGCACATGTATTTGTTAAGTATTTATACACAAACAATTCTTGTCCACTAAGTAATTACTTGGGTGGGAAGAATTTTGGTCCTAATATATTAGGTGTAAGATCCTAAAGAATCCCGTAACTTTCATCGGCTATTATATGGAATTTTAAAAGGTTCAAAACTCTCATTGAAAGTACCTATTCAAATGTGTAACTTTTTTTATTTTGGTGGTTACACACTAATGTCCAGCTAATAAATCAAGTATATGAAATTCTACTCCATTCTAGTAGATGTGAATAGAGAATTTTAGAGATAAATTAAGTTTGGACTATAAATCAAATTTGTCAATCCAGTTGACTAAAAAAATAATAGCTATTTAAATAAATAAAAACTACAATATTAGTGGGTTCTACATAATTGATTCCTCTTATTATGTACTCTTAGAGTTGGTCATAAGATATCTCAGAGTTTGCAACTCTTGTAATATATGTACTTTATTTTTTATTTTTTTCGACCAGTAAAAACTACAAAAACAAAAGTTAAAAATGTAAAATATGAACATGGAGAATCCAAGCAAAGACGATATATATCAGATCTGCTCATTTCGTTTCCCAATGGACATTTCAACATCATCTCTTACGTCTATCACCTGCAGCTCTGCAACTAATTTGCCCAATTACTGTCTTTATTGAGTTGATTTTTTCTAAATATGTCACTATGCTTTTGTTAGTATATACAAATAATATGTTTATATGTATTTAAAAATCATTTACGGAAAACACATTTCGAAGACCACCAACGAGTTATCCAATCAAAGAACAATGATCCATTCACTTGGAAGCAAGAAACATAAACAGTAAGGAAATCGAATAAAATGACAATTATTCATCAATGAAGTGGTAACCATCCCTGCTTCTTAGAGAATAGACAAGTTCCACCAATTTCTTCTTTTATGGAGAGAATTTACTTCAAAATTTCTCCCTCATGGAAACAGATTTCCAAAGCTTAGTCCTGAGAGTAGTAAGAGCTACATAATATATGTTGGACCGCTTCTCCTAGTGACATAACTAGGATTAGTTTTCTGTGAACCAAAATTCGAACTCTATGCTTTAGCTGCAGATTAAACATATGGATCAGCTGATTCTTTGGCAAGGAAACTGTAGTTCAGACAAAGATATGCTATAACAAGGCCTTATCATTAGACTAGGTCACAAATCTACCAAAACGTAGCGCCTCCAAGACAAAGATATACGTATCTGGTATATTCACTACAGAATCTGGCCAACTATCATCAATTGGACAACCAGAATCAGCTATGTACCAAACCTCACACAGAACTAACATATGCTCAAGTACATTGTAGGAGAGTCCTGCAATTCCTAATTAAGATTTCCCTTCTAAGTGTTAACCTTGCACCAATTCAGAAACTGTTACAAAGTATTTAGTCTAGAACTAATGTCGAGAAGTCTGTCTGCGCTTGAAGACACCCCACAGGTAACCATCTGATTTAGTATCTGCAAACAAAAAAATCATCCTTAGTGGCTTTAACAATTCATGTAAAACAACGAATAAAGAAAGAAAATCTAGAAGCTCTCTCGACTTACTCCAAGAATCCGTAGGTAACATATTAGAGGTGAAGAGCAGAAGTTCTGCATCATGAAGCACACATCTCATCGCCAAATCACCCTTCTTCATTTCAAGAACAAGGGAATAGAAAACCTTTTCATCATTACTAAAAAACAACAAAAAAAATGATTAACACTTCTACGACATATGCGTATTGAGAAAAAAAAACAGAGTTTAATGTGTACCTTTCACGGGAAGGGAAGATAAAAAGAGCAATGCTTTCATTCTTAGGTCCTCCACTTTTTAGAAAGCTCGTAGGCCACACTTTCAACCTTGGAAACATTTCAGCAGAGAGTTGGGGATGTAATGATCTCGCCGTTTCATGGACTCTAGGGCAGGCTAAGCTTGATATATGAGCAGTAATCCCATCAAGGCGTAATTTTTTTTCTCCTTTTACAGATATTAATCCCCTAGACATTCACAAAACATATCAGAATCCAAGTGATTTACATTCACCTATGTTAAGATGCAAAGATACAACTAGAGATCATTTTTACCTCCATATCGGTGTTTCTATTGGTTGCACTTTACAGTGCCTAGACGTCAATCCTGCAGATATATGAGGCGTAGTTGGTTCAACCACTTTGCAAGGACTAATCCCATCAGCTAGCTGATTATTTTCACTTGTAAGCGGTATGTCTCTAGAACGTAATTCTCTTTTATTGGTGGTACAAGCATTATGATCTGGCACTCTAGATGAATTTACAGCCTTTGGGACAGATGGTCCATCTGTTGCTAATACAGTCGAATCATTAGGCTTTCCGTTATCTAAACTTTTTCTTCTCTTAGACTCCTCTGTTACTTCTTTAATCGCTGAAGAATGTACTTCCAGTGGTTTAACATTAGTGGCATCCTGGAACCCATGGTCCTCAAGAGCTAAACTCGGTGGAATGTGATTGATACTCTTCTTCTTTTTTGTGTCACTCTTCTTCAAGATATGTCTAAGCTTAGCAGTCTGATCAACTTCTTTGAAATCAAAGTCTCTATCACTCCCATCACAACCCTCACACATCCAAGTTATGTGTTCCGTAAGAGGAACCAGTGTTATGCCCAAACAATAGCTGAAGAACCAGGGAAAAAGGTATAAGCACAAGATCAAACCACATCACAGGGAACTTAAAGAACAGAAGAAGGAACTCTAAGCAAATAACACCGATTAACCAAACAAAACTTCATTTTCTCCGGTGTACGCATAAGCAACACAACACAACTTCAATCAACATATACAGAGGGAAAATCAAGAACCAAACTCACCGGTGAATTGCCTCAATCTTACAAGAGTCACAATGTACAAGTGCTTCTTCGAAACCTAGGTCGCCACAAGTCTGACAAACAGTATCCTGAGAAAAAAAGGGAAGAGCTTTCTTTATCAAAGATCAAAACTTTTCGGTTTTGATAGAAGATTACAAGCAATTTCGGAATCAGAGAAAGGAAAAATAACAATCCAATTCCCAAACATGCAATCAACGTCACGAAGAGGCTAGCATCAACCCAGAAACCCAAACACACCAAATTATAGTCGCTGTGTAAAAAGAGAAGGTTGAGTGAGAAAAGTTACCATTTTTATTGAGAAATTTCGAAATTAGCGTCGAAAAAGAAGACGACTGTCCAAGATTAGGGTTTTGTTTGGGGATTTTGATTAGGGTTTAAGACAGATGATCTGAATTCCAAATGTTTGGGCAATCAAACTTCGACGCGCTTACGAACTCTCTCCGCCACAATCGCTTACACTACATGCATTTAAACTTAAAACGTTTTGTGTTATATAAATGAAAAAATAACAAGGGAAGAGTCTTCCCTCGTTTATAGGAGATGGTGTCAATTTTTGGTAAAGCTGGAAAATCATAAATTATAATTACTATCTTCCTCATTGTTGAAAACAACATTGGTGATTTATCGTTTTACTTGTTCTTCTCTTAAGTTTTGTCTTCTTTTTTTTGGGGTCAAACTCTTAAGTTTGTTCAACTTTTAGAATTTTCTCTTCGTCTCATATTTTTCTCTTTTCATACTTTATGTCACATACTACTTTATTGGCTTGCATTCGCTGTGATATTGATTTGGCTTTTAGTGTTTTCTTTTATAATCAATATCAGATATTTCTTTATATCATTCTCAAAATTTTAACAGAATTAAGGATACCAAAAAAACAAATCAAATAAAATTCTATAGAAATTAAAAAAAGAAAAAACACAATACAACAATTTGAAAAAGACATACAAGAAAAACAGCAGAAAAAATAAAATAAAATAAGGTCACAAGACAAATAAGGCAAAAACAACTTCTGACACTAATTCTTGACAATATTTTTCCATCGATTGCTACGAATGACTCAGTCTAAGAGATGATTTTCCGATATTCGGACCTGAAAATACCTACAACTTTGTCAAGGAGAAATTTGTTTGATTAGCTATGTAGATTTGCATGCTTTTCATTAAGATGAGAAGGTTCATGGTGCTTGGCCTTAGCATCTCTAGCCCAAAGTGACTAGTACTCTTCCAAATGACTACTACTCTCCCAATTGTTGCATTATGTCTAAAGGATTACCTATTTTAAATTATTTTATTCTAAAAGTTTCTGAAAGTTTAAATAATTAAATGATTGATTTTATGGAAGTTGGATACTTATGTGATGCAGATAAAGCTCGCTCGCAAACAAGATACATATTCACTATTATAGACACTGATGTATCACAACATTCTCATAAACAGACACATGGAATTACTACATTTTGTAACGCAAGTAAAAAATATGTATGGTTAAGATCAACAAGTTAGTTAATCAACAAATTCGACCAAACAACATAATTCAGTGATCTTGCATGTGCTACCTAATAATCAAACATATCCATTGAAAAATGCTTTCGTACACACACAAACTTGGAAAAAAAACAAAGATATTGGAGAGAATTATGGTCTATCAACTGAAAATGATATAAATCTCTTAACTAAATCTTTACTCGTCATTATATTTAATAAACATATCGATAATATGGATGAGCCACATAAACGAGCCATGTGACATATGATCTTAATTTCTGATGGAAGCTCGTGGGGTTGTACTTCTTTAACCTTAACAACACACAATTTGTAATGAACTATTACTAAACACAATTTGTAATTAATTATTAGTAAACACAAATTGGTGGAGCCCATTGTTATAGTGGGATAATTCTATGCATATGATTAAAACGAAAGTCATTTGAAACGATCAGTTTAGTATTGAGAATAATAATAAAAAGTTTTGTAATGAAGATTGTTTGAAAAATTAATGTAATTGGTGAGTATGTAAATTTTGATTTAATTAATTATTTTAAAATTTACGCAATAATATATAGTTTAACTTCATATAAAAACAAGTATTTATAGAATACAACTATTGTGTTAAAAATAATATATGCGTACTAATAATTGACTATTTTCTAAATATAATAAGTAGTAATTGTTTTATTCATCTACGATATGTTAATAACACATTTGTAATTTTTGATTATAGATGGCTATCATATACTTATGTGAGCTGTTGCTGTAAATTCTACTATCTCATTGAAATATTGTATATGTGAATTTTGGTTTGTTTTCGGAAACTCCTCTAACGATTATACATAAATTATGGAGAAATTATATTATTGTATTTATGATTAACTTCAACTCATAAGTAATTGTTAATCTTTCTTCCAAACACTTATAAATAAATCAGTTTTAAAAACAATTTGAAAAAATAGGTTTTCAAACTGCATAAATAAATTTTTTCAACCACTAATTTTAAATGAAATATTTATTGGTAGCAAAATAAACAAATGAAGCCTGAACATAACTAATCAAACTCGTATATCAATCTTTTGCAGGTACAATATTTTCCTTTTTCAATATTATGTCTATATCATTATAATAAACCATATCTATTACTTTTGCACGAGTTATAAATTGTGAAATCTTTTGCAATTTTAATAGAATTTTTTTTATAATGAAATGACTTTATTCAAATATTATTAAACGAAATTTTGCTTTTGGATATAGTAATCAAATATCAGTGGATAATAGAAAATGAATCTCATGGCAAGTTGGTATCATTTTCAGTTATTTTAATATAAATATCACATCTTTCATATGAACCCTTCAAAAATAATATTATTATTATAATTAAAAAAAATCAAAATCTCACAAGCGCAAGTGACAGCGAAAGGGCAAAAAAGCAGAAAGAATCAAGCTTTGCTTCTCTATATAAACACAATCAACGCAACACCGTCTCTCTCGATTTGTGTCTCTCTCTCGCTGTCCCACCATTTTCGTCGCTTCTCCTCCAATCACTTATTTCTCTCTCTTTCAGATCTGCAGATTCTTCAGATTCTGCTTTCTCTTGCTTATTTATACTAACGAGTGGTTGGAGCTCTGGAATCTGATCAAATCCTGGGAATGGCTAATTTGAATGAAAAAGTTGAGATCTTATCGGAAGATTTCGATCCGAGTGCTGTTGTTGCCGAACCTTTACCTTGTCCAGTGACAAATGGAACCGGAGCTGATGTTGATGAGACTCTGAAGAAGACGAAGCCAGAGGTCAACGGAGGAGGAGATAGAGAAATGGTTCTCGGCAGAAATATCCATACGACATCACTTGCTGTTACAGAACCGGAGGTGAACGATGAAGATACCGGAGATAAAGAAGCTTATATGGCTAGTGTCCTCGCTCGTTACCGGAAAACTTTGGTTGAACGAACCAAAAACCATTTAGGTAATAATCATCATCATCACCATCTTTCGAGGAAATTACAATGGCCTTGAATTGAATTTTATGAATCTACGAACGGATTTATTAAAACTATGGAATTGAATCTGGCTTAGGTTATCCGTATAATTTGGATTTCGACTATGGTGCGCTTGGGCAATTGCAGCACTTTTCCATTAACAATCTTGGAGATCCGTTTATTGAAAGCAACTATGGTGTACACTCAAGGCCTTTTGAAGTTGGCGTGTTGGATTGGTTTGCACGTCTTTGGGAGATTGAGAGAGATGATTATTGGGGTTACATCACAAATTGTGGTACAGAAGGAAACCTTCATGGGATCTTAGTGGGGTGAGTTTTTGATCTTGTGTTTCATTCGTATTCTCTGGTTTTTGCAGTGTTTCATTTTGATTCTAATTGTTGTTTGATCTTTCAGGAGAGAGATGTTTCCTGATGGGATTTTGTATGCGTCGTGTGAATCACATTACTCTGTCTTCAAAGCAGCTCGTATGTATCGAATGGACTGTGAGAAGGTTGGAACACTCATCTCAGGAGAGATTGATTGTGAAGATTTCAGAAAAAAGCTGTTGGCAAACAAAGATAAACCGGCTATTCTTAATGTTAACATAGGTTTGATGTCTCTTTATTACTTTGTTTGTTGTATTGGGAAAGGTGAGAACTTTTTACTGATGGATACGTCTTTCTCCTTCAGGAACAACTGTTAAAGGAGCTGTTGATGATCTCGACCTTGTAATCAAAACTCTAGAAGAATGTGGGTTCTCACATGACAGGTTCTATATTCATTGTGATGGAGCTCTGTTTGGACTTATGATGCCATTTGTCAAACGTGTAAGTGTACAGTCTAAAATCAAATTGACATCAGTATGATAACCTTACTGTACTCTGAGCTTCGTTTTCCGTCCTTTTCCACAGGCACCAAAAGTAACGTTCAATAAACCGATTGGAAGTGTGAGTGTATCAGGCCACAAATTTGTTGGGTGTCCAATGCCTTGTGGTGTTCAGATAACAAGAATGAAACACATCAAAGTCCTCTCCAATAACGTCGAGTACCTAGCCTCGAGGGATGCAACAATCATGGGAAGTCGAAATGGGCATGCCCCTTTGTTCCTCTGGTACACTCTAAACAGAAAAGGGTACAAAGGTTTCCAGAAAGAAGTTCAGAAATGCCTAAGAAACGCTCATTTCCTCAAAGACAGACTCCGTGAAGCTGGGATCAGCGCCATGCTCAACGAGCTTAGCAGCACTGTGGTCTTTGAACGACCCAAAGATGAAGAGTTTGTAAGAAGGTGGCAGCTCGCTTGCCAAGGCGGTATAGCTCATGTGGTGGTTATGCCAAGTGTTACAATCGACAAGCTCGATGACTTTCTAAAAGACCTGGTTAAACACAGATCGGTCTGGTATGAAGATGGATCTCAACAACCATGCATTGCAACGGATGTTGGAACCAACAACTGCCTCTGTCCAGCTCACAAGTGACCAAGCAGTTTCCCATTTGTTTGGCATTGTTGTGTTTTCACAAGCCATCTGTTTATGGTAATCCTGATTTCAATTTCAATTGGCGTGAAATTTTGTTAGTTTCTCTTATTAATACAAGTTATGGTTTTTGATCAATGTTCCCATTAGCATTGTGTAATGCTAATCGTACGTTTACCTTAGATTGTAATCCGTAATCTATTTCTTAGATTAATATAAATGTTGAATCTGTTTCAACAATACTTCTGCATCCACAATCGATTTGCAATCTTCTTCGGCTAATTTCTAAATTCCTAACAAAACTATGGACTACAAATATTTTCTGAAGAGTATAACAGTAGTTACTACTCTTAAAAGATAGACCGATATCGCAATGACCATATCTGCATAAACATACAATCAAGCTAACACAAACGTCATAATACATGCATACATACATACTTACAGACATCCAATATAGCACCGTGAAATGAATATAAGGTATTATATAAACTCAACACAACATTTTCGAGGTGAATCGAACTTAGCCTCTCTTGGTATAATCCATGAAGCTTGGTCGCGATGGCTGCCCGTTTGTGCTCATCTGCTGGTTCTTGTTGTTCCCAAACTGATGCATTGTCGATTGCTGAGACGAGAACTGTGTACGGTTGTATGAATTTCCATTCCCCTGAGGAATTTCTCCAGCAGCTACCTTGAGTCGGTTCAGTTCATCCCGCAGTGCTTCATTCAAAGCTGCAAGTTACAGTGAACAAGATATGTTGTAATGGGGAACGTAAATCTTTCGTATCACAACTTTTCAGAGACAATTTAGAATGACTTACCATCCCTAAGTTCAGCTTGTTGCTCTAAAGCTTGCAGTCGCATTTTGAGGTGTTTATTCTCGGTGTTCAGCTCTGACGTTCCTCTCTGCACAACAGTAAAAACAAAACAAAAAACACAGATTAAGGATACAGAAATATGCAAAACACGAACTATGCTCTCAGGACAGCAATTGTTTTATATTACTCCTATCACGAAAGTCCAAACAAAACTCAAGACTCTTGCAAATATTTTCGATTACTACTATCGACCGGTCTCACATATGTTGGTGAAATTAATATGACAAGAGCGTATTTTTTGACTCTGCATTTATACTTGTTCCGAGTAACAAAACAAAGTCTTCTCAAAACACCAAGAAGCAAACTTCAACGCACTAGGCACCAATTACAAGCCTATAAACTACTGGAACCAATTGATCTAAGTGCAAGCACAAAGCCATCTTCCTTAAGATAACCTTCACTAATCAAATCAGCTGCATAAACAAAAAAGCCTTAAACATATTTTGTATAAATCTTCACTAACCTCGCTAAATACCAAGAAACAATCTTCACACAAAATCAATCAAGCTAAGTACAAGCACAAAGCCAACTTCCGTAGGGTAATCAATTAACCCTATCAAGATCGCAGGATTATTCTCTCAGGGTGAATCTTCACTAATCAAAAATCAGCTGCATAAACACAAAGCCTTATGGTGTGGAAAATCTTCACTAATCATTCACTAACCTTCACTAATCAAATAAGCTGCACAAACACAAAGAATCAAATCATATATAAAATTACCTGCAACATGGTGACTTGAGCAGACAATGTTGTTGCTTCGTTCTGAAGTGTCTGAACCTTCCTCTCCAACTCACCAGTATACCTAATCTTCCTCTCTTTCGACCTCGCCGCCGATTGTCTATTTGCTAAAATTCTTTTCCAAAAAGAAAAAAAATTACCACCAAAAACACTATTTCAGTCTCAGCAATTTCGACATAAAAATGGGAGCTTTGGGATACCAAAATGAAAAAAAAAAAAAACCTAATTTACCGTTTGGCTCTTTTGGGATCAAGCAAAGCAAGCTCAGCAAGTCTATCACCACCCATACCCATATTCTTCTTTCCACCATCTTTACCACTCACAGAAGCGAGAATCGATTCGATATTAAACGAAGCTGAACTTGTAGCTCCATCCATCGAATTACTCCTATGATGATTTGTCTTCTTCTTCTCTCCTGAACTCGTAGCTGGAGATGATTTCATCACGAACTGATCCTCCGTAGCCCCTAAATCATCGAAGAAATCGGAATCGACTGATAAGCTACGAACATGTCGGCCGAATCGAGCACCATCAGGTTTTGGTGGAAGAGGAATTGGAGGAACACCGTTTGATGAGGTTTCTTCAGGAGGTGAATCAACGGACATAGGAGAAGCTTGTGGTTGTAGTTGTGGTTGCTGTGTTGGGGCGTTGAGGAAATCGAGAGAAGAGAAATCTATATCGGAAGGATCGAATAAGAGTAGATCGTCGATTGATTCGCCTGAGAAGAAGGTTTCAGAGCGAGCTCGACGGTGGTGAGAAATACGTTGACGTGGAGCTTCCGGCATACGCTCTATTTCATTGAGAATCGTTTCGTTTGGTCCTCCTCCTCCTTCCATTGATTTAATTTTTCCCGGCGGCGAGTTTGGGGTTACAGAAATCTGCAAGTACAGAAATTTGGTCTGAGAGCGCAGGTAAGTACTAAGTGGGGTCTGAAAAATAAATCCCAATATTCCCGAAAGTTACCAAAATGAAAAAAAAAAATATATATGTAAAATTAATGCCTTTGATTGTGTGAGCCAAAAGAAAGTAGTATTAATTAGTAACGGAATTAGAATTTGGTGAATTTTAATAGATTTAAGGGTTGTTGAATTTTGATGGATTTGTATTTTTGTCAACGATCTAATCAACAAAATTTGAAGTCAAACTCTAAAATCTATTATGCTAAATTACAATTTTACCTGAAATCGAATTCCGTTAGAAGCAAAGATAGATTTACATAATCTATTATATAAATTTTTAATTTTTAATCAAATCTATTATACAAATTTTTAATTTTTGATCAAATCTATTTATTTTAAATTTAATTTGTAAAATCTACTTTATATTATTTTAAATTATAAGAATTCTAAATGAATTTTAAAATTTTACAAAATTCTAAATGAATTCACAAAATTTTAAAATTATGTAAAAGACATTGTCCAATTTATCATTCCTTGAATATATGAAATGAAAACAAATTCTTTGGATTTGAAAAACGGTTATACCTGTATTACTAAGAAATGGATTTGTTGTAGAGGCTTTATTAATATTAATGTTAGGTTGGAGGGATAGTAAGAAAAAGACATCATACACTCTTGCCCATAATTATATTTATTCTTTGTTCTTTGAATGATATTTTTCTGATAAAATTTTATGTAACCTTTTTTATAATTTTATGTCATTTAGCTAAAAATACTCCCAAAATAATAGTATCATATTCCAAATACAAGTCTAGTGTATATATGTTCAATAACTAAAGGAACACACATATTCAAAACTAAATTTTATATTTATATGAAGTTCAAAACATGTAGGTTCCTAATCTCGTTGAATCCAAGACTAGCCTTTAATGATATAGTTAAAGATTGAAATTTGAGGTAAAATCAAGTGGTTTTGTCATGGAACTAATATAGCTAGCATCCAAAGTCACATAATTAATTTAACTAACCCAACAACATTTGAATGAAACATGTCTACGAGGCAACGAAAATGAATACATACCTCAACCTTTGGACTCTTTGAAGAAATTCATGGTGTTGTATTAAATATTATTACATCTATGGCTCAAAGAATAAGTTACAGAAGCAGCCACAAGATCTAATCTTATTGAACAGAATTTGATTCAACAATTGAAATATTCATTTTGTCCCAATAATATTCAATAAATAACAAAAATTCTACATCAATGCACAACATTTAACAAAAACGGACAACGCAAAGAAAGTTCACATGCGTCTAACCAGCCAAATCAATCAGCAACTTCCCGTTTTTTCTTTCTTTCTTTAAAGTCGGAATTAAGCTCAAGCTTTCTCATAGTGCAACAATCTTCAGACTATACTTGGAGGATCTCCAGACCAGCTACAAGTGGCGCGAGACCATCGAGTTCTGATACAATCCAACAATGGTGCATGCTGTGTTGGTTTAGGTTGATTCACTTTTGAGTCTTTCTCAGAACTGTTTGGCAATGCACATGACATGTACTCTTCGGGTGTCCATTTAGGAGGAACAGAGACGTCTAGTTTTGAGAATCGTGGCCTTTGCATAGGAACCGCCCCACCTTCAACAGCCATTGTTTATATCGGAATTTGCCAATCCCGTTGAAGTGATAGATATCAAACACTTTCTTTCCCATCATTCCTGTTGAATCCTTTATCCCTCCCAAATTTCTGTCTAACTCCAAGATCACTTGCCATAACTCGTTCCATACGATGAAACCTGTGGCGCAGATATCGTTGAGCTTCTCGGTTGGAAGTCTAATGTTTGTTTCCTGAACAACTTGGTGAAAGACCTCCACGCTGATGAATCCTCCTCCTCCACTTTGGTCTCTCGCATCAAAAGCCTTTCTTATCTGAGACTCTCTCAGCTCAAGTTCGTTTTCTTCTTGGACAGATGGATCAAGTGCAAACAGGACAGTGTAATGTGATTCACTGCCAATAACCCATATTGGCCATTTGAGATTATGACCGACTTTGCAGAAATTGAGAGACTCGAGCAACGTGAGGAAGCCCACCTCCACATTCTTAGATATACCTTTTAGAAACATGCCACCTCCAAGATCCATCCTTCCATCAAACACATTAGGAACCGCTTCTCCACACAACAGCATGTTTACAATTTTCTGATCAAAAAGGTACATAGAGAAAAATCAGCAGAATTCAGGGAAAAGGGGATAAAAAGTAACAAAATAAGTTAAGGATCAGTGTACATTCTGATATCTGTTCATTGTATTATCTGGGAGGCATATTCTGATATGTGTTCATTCTACGAAATTTTCTGAGATAAATCACCTTCTTTTTGCCTCTTCTGCTACAGAAGTGAAAGATTCAGATGCAACATAATAGTGTTTCGGTAATGTCCAGACACCCATACTTGGGGAAGCTTTACCTACGTCATCCGGAAAGTAAAGAAGGTATTTAAGAACAAATGCCTACACAAAAAATGGAGCAGTCAGCATCAACTGAGAAAATGTTCACATGTTCCAGACAACCATCAACCACATTAACGCAGACAACAGATCAGAACAAGAGAAAATTAAGAGAATTACTTGTAATGCCGCTAAAACACTGCAGGTTCAGGATCAAGGCTAAACCTATAAAGATGTAGTCAGAGGTTAAATTAAAATGTGAGCATGCAAAGTTATCGATGTACTATGACTAAATAACTGTAAAATAACGACATAGATATGGCAATAAAAGTTACTTCATGTACACATCTAGGAAAAATTACTGAGGAAGTAAAATACATATGGTCCATGGAATTTTCTAGCTCTTATATGTTTGTGAGGAACCTTATTTCATTGAAGAAATACATTAATTACGACGCGCCTGACATGAACAAATTATGACCCACTTTTTTTATCAATATTCCTAGGACAAAATACAAGTCTAGAATAGCCCAACATTTCGAGAAACTATGCAAATCTAATTTCCATAATTAGAGATGGCAAAGGCATAGTCATAAGCATATGGATTTCAAGCGTGAGCTAAGTTCTAGCCGTCAAAATTTAATTGCATCTCACAGCAGCATATTCTCCAAAAAAGGTCAGCTACTGTATATCTGATTTATCTAATATCGCTAATTAATTACAGAATTATGGTTTTGTTTTCTACCGAAGAAAAGGAGGGCTTCATCTTTGTAGGGAAAGAATTTGTACTTCTAGTCTGCAAATCTTTGCCAGCCGACAGCAATAAGATTTCCTTGTGGGAACTGGGAAATACCTTTACTTTCTCTATATTATCTATCCAAGTATTTATAAGTTTCCTCTTTGACTCTTTACTCTATCAAGTGGTCTGACTCAGGACATATAACAGTGGGATGGAGAGAAACAAAAGAGAGGAGCAAACAATGGAGAAGGCCCATATTGACAAAAAGACACAATGGGAAGATCCCAAAGGCCATATCGCTCAGGAATTTGATGGTAATAAGAATCCCACATTAGGTAGCAGTGTAACAAAACTAATTCTTAATCTACGTTTTGTGTTGACAACTACCTAAGGGATTTCGAGGGTTTCGTCAGAACCTAGCTCCTAATCGGTAACTAATCAGAAACCATATTACCACAACGAACTATGACAAATCTTTTCTCTTCTAAGCTACATAACAATATGGACAAACAGCAGAACCAACACTCTTAAATGTTAAAGGGATATACTTCTCAAACTCTAGAACTATATAAGATCAGCTTCTAGATTCCTTGCTACTATATATAAATACACTGTGTCTTTGGTAAAAGCACACAAGTTTTGATCCATCCATAAACAAAGCAAACCTATTAACAATACAAAAACCGTACCTTATTCCTTGGTTAGTCCATTGTGGAAGTCCACTTTTATGTAAAAGTTAATTTTTTCAAACATATTTTATGATTTTCTATAATCTACTTAATAAAACACAAACATTAAATCTTACCATTTCATGTTTATATTTATTAAGATATTTTGTCGAAATCTTTTTAATTAGAATATGCATTATAATTATAAAATTTAAACTATAATTAAAATTAAACAAAATTAATGTAGATAAAAGTTATATTTTTTGTAGAATACTCATATATCAACTTTTCTCTTCTTTATTTTTCTGTTTATTATCTTTGTACATAACATAAGATTAGTACTTAGTTCTGGTAATGTTAAAGTATTGGCATGTAATTTAAAAAGCTTAGAAGAGAAACTCTACTTGTTTTCTACCACGAAAACATAATAATTGAAGTATAAAATAAGAATCGAGACAAGACAAAACAAAATTGGTTGTGATGGGTACTATACTTTCATTTCCGGATTATACCAAAACATATAAATCTCTAACTCTCGTTTCAGTTTTTCCCAGCATCGACAACGCATCCTCGATTGAAGTACTTTATAATATAATTTGGTTTCAAACTTTAAACCCGACTACTTTTTTTATAAATGTAGCTAAATGTAGTTTTATTTTATTTTTGCCAAATTATTTACATAAATAAATTAAGACAATTTGTAAGCTCTTATCGTTTAGAGTAATCCAATCAAGTATGAAAATTGTTTTCGTGCAAGGGATAGTCTTTGATTTTGTGTATAATTTTCATTATTGTTTGTCTCAAGTTTATTTTATTTTTTTATTTCACGTGTCAAAAAAAGCTTATCACAATATAACATATATTGAACAATAATTTTAATATATTAATCAATCATTCAATAGATGCAATCAAATAAAATAAAAACCAACATAGCTGGAGCCTTAAGATCTTACCACGTGTCTTGAGTCGGATGTTTTTGATAGATCAATGGTTAAATCGAGAGAAGGAGAACACGACAGCCTATCAGCCGTACACGTGGTGTCCTTTAATACACTTCAAACCACTTTGAGCCATTGGATTATTTGTTCCTCGGTTATAAACGAAACTTAATTTTCATTTTTTTTCTTCGACCAAAAAATAAAAAAATTCATTTTTTCTTTCGATACCAATAATACAAGGGAATATGATATTTTGCTAAATTACGTATAAAACATTGATATCCCAATTGATTCTTGATATATTTCATTTCAATAACTTTCTTGCAGAAAATTTTAATGTAAGAGAATATATATATATATATATATATTTTTTTTTTTTTTGAAACACACATATATATATATATATATTTTATTTTTTTCTTATAACGGAGAAATCTTAAAGCTAAATGTGGACTCTTTAAAAATCATAGAAATTTAAGTACGTTTTTGCTATTAAAAATATATACTGATAGCTAAAAATGTTTGTAGAAGTTAGATGTCTCAAAGACTCAAACTCGGCCTACTAATCAAAATGAATTCATAATTGTAGTGTTTTCTAACCCGGTGATAGCTCTACTCTGTGGTTGACATTGTTGACATTGTATTTTCTCGAGTTTTTGTTTTTTTATAACTTTAATTAATTTCTTTGTTGTTATTGTTGTAGTATCATTTAGTTTTTTCTTTTTCTTTTTGGGTTTGCTAGGGGATAATTTTCTGTTTTCCACCGAATCTAGTTTATTAATTCTAAAAGTTGAGTAGTGAAAAGGAAACTGTAGTTAACTATTTTTTAAAGTTATAACACTAAACTATTAACTGACTCTCTAATAGAATGAGCGAGAGCATCAGCTTTATAGTTCAGAGATCGCGAAATTACATGAAGGGAAAAAAAGCGAAAGAGGGACTTTAACCTAAGAAACTCTTCCTGATACAGTTGGAAAGCCGGCCAGTCCACTGGATTGATCAGCAATTTCAAAACATTCGTACAATCCGTAGCCATCTCCACATCCAGATGCTGAAGCATAAACAGAGACTCCATGGCCCGAACAGCTTCAACCTCTGAATGTAGTGCAGAAAGGCTCCTTCGTATTCGCCTTGCCCCCTTGCAACCCTCTGAAACATCATCAGGAAAACAAAACCTGCCAATGTCGGAGTACATCTTTGAACTTTTCCACGACGCATCAACGAAACACTTATACCCCATAAAGGCCGGATTAGCACACAAAGGGATAGACACCCCTGGCCACAGTCCGGAAGGCCCGATCGATCCTGGATAGCTAGCATCAACACTTTTTTGTCTAGCTCCTAACCATTCTGACGCGTCTTGTTCCGCTTGCAATAGGACCTCTCTAGAATCTTTACATTTTCCTGAGAAGCACATATCATTTCTCGCTTTCTATATATGCCAAATTAGCCATGGGAAAACGTTTACATGTACTGAGTCTGGAATTCTCCAAATAAGGTAGTCCAGATTATACCAAACCGATGTCCCCGGGAAAACATCAATTGGCGAGGGTACCTGGGACAAAGCCCATGATTGAACAGTCGGGGGACATTCAAAAAGTATATGATTGACAGATTCCTCCTCTGCTCCACATCTACTACATCTCGCATCACAACTTATACCGCGATTATTTAGTTTTTTCTTTACAGTTATACATCCCGATAAAGCTTGCCATAAAAAATGCCGAATTTTATTTGGACAATTTAATTTCCAAATTCTCGACTGGATTGCCCATAGATTTGGCCCATATGAACCCAAATCATGATAGGAATTGTTTTCCTCGACTTGGTACCCTGATTTTACTGAATACCGGCCTGTTTTTGTATAGTGCCAGCTCCAATAATCTGGCCGTACACGCCTTGGTAGCGGTATACCCATAATTAACTGGACATCAGATGAGACAAAATATTGTCGTATCAGAGTCTCTTTCCATGATCTGGTTCCAGGATCTATGAATTGATCTACAGTGAGATCCGGGAAAATATTCGGGTCTATACCAATTGCCGCCCGCGGTTTTAGATCAGGGATCCACGGATCCCTCCAAACAGCAGTTGATCTGCCATCACCAATCCGCTTAATTAAACCTTTATTAACAAGGGATCGTGCCGAACAAATACTTCTCCACCCGTAAGAGGGATTTGAGTTTGTGGTTGCTGTCATTGGGACATCGATATTTATAACATCATCAGTTTATTACTTTATTATATTAATTTGAAACAGAGTACTCCTTATGGAGGAGAAATGTAATACAATGCAGAATATTAAAGGAAATGAGTAAACGACGAAGAAGAAACATAAGATTTAACTAGGCAATCCGCTACACGATTGCACGAACGAGGTTTCCAAACGATCTCAAGGGATTCAAATTTCGAAAGCCAGTGATGAATTTCACGGATCCAGTTATGTAAAGAAAATTGCTGCCGCTTTCCTTTGACAAGTTGAAAAACAAGTTGATTTTCCCCTGGTCCAAGTGTGTTGCAAAGCCAATAGCAGCGCATGACGTTCAACCTCTAAAGCCGATGAAACTGTAGTTAACTATTTTAGTGTATTTGTAAATGTAGTAATCAAAACCACCATTTTCAAGACACTAAGAAATTTTGATACAACAAGATATTTGAAAAAACTGCTTTTCTTTTCTATGTATTCTTCCATTGATTTTCTATATATATTACGTTTTGAATGTGTGGGATCATTTGGTTTCAATTGAAGGTAATTTTTTCACATTACACACCTTTTTGTTGACAAATGTACTTCTTTTCAACGCAAATCTGATTAGGAGGATGAACAGTTCAAATCATAATTATGTCTCATACATATTTATTTTGAGAATCACAATTTTTTTTTCTTGAGCTACCAAAATTTGTGTTCTTTTTTTTTTTTGTTTTGGATAAAACTTTAAATTCGTGTTCTTATTAAGAAAATTTTGTTTCTATTAAATTTAATAATTTTTTATACATTATTAATGTTAATTTATATCAAAATTTGAATAATAATTATAGAAAAACCAAAATTTAACACTATAGTATACATACTTTTTCCCATTTCAAAACTGGCTTATGTTTGGTGCTTATATTGTTTTCAACAATCCCTTAAGCCAAAATGCCTATTGTAGAAATTGAATAACATGAAATTTTGATTTTTTTTTTCAAAATATAACTATGTATATAACTCTAAAATTTATTTGACCACTGTTTTAGATTTATTTGAGTACTTCGATAAGACAAAATTTCGGTAGTTCACGTTCTTTTTATGCAAACCAGATTCAAAGGATAAACGATTTAAATCATAATTATGTCTTATATATACATATATATTATATATATATTAAATCATATTTTGTATTGATTTACAAAATAAATTTCAAGAACTTATATAGTTTAAATTATATTCAATACAATTTTACACATTTTAAAGTTAATTTTATATTAATTTTTGAATAATAATTACAGAAAATACCAAATTCTAATGCTATATTATACTAGGGTTTTTACATTTTAAAACTGATATTTGTTTGGTGCTTATATTGTTTTTCACAATTCTTTTGAGATAAATTGCTAAGAAATAGAATTTTAACCATATAAGCTATAAATAATTGGATATATCTCTATATGCGACCGAAAAAATTTATATATAACCATAAAATTTATTTGACTGCTATTTTAGATGTATTTGAATATCTCGGTAAGACGATATCACAAACAAATGCATGCTTTCCTTCTAAAACCAGATTTTAAGAATGATATACATTTAAACAAAAGGTCATAATTTTTTTATTTTTAGTTACCATATTTTTTTTATACAATAGATTAGTTTTTATATTATATTGATTTTATAAAATGATGATAAAATTTTAGTTTTAGAGTATTTATATTTCTATCTTTTTATATTTTTTATATATTCATAGCATATTTTCTATTTTAAAAAATAGTGAATAAGATATAAACATCTAAGTTTAATTATTGGTATTTAGCATTGTATTTGGAATCTTTTGGTTGCAACCTTTGGTATTTAGGATGCAGCTAATTTTTTTTGTGAAACAACTAAATTCAATTAAAAAATATTTTCATATTAGATTTTAAGAAATTACAAATATAGTGTAAGGTTTTTATTGTGTACATCCACCTTTTATCAAAGAAAAAGTTAAACATAGATGAACCATGCAAGTTAAAATAAATCTAGAATAATTACTGGCTGTATAAATATAAACTAGGATACTACACACGTTTTAAGTGTAGGCTATTATTGTTATTTTTATAATCGTAGTTTATATTATTTTTTCAAGTAGTTATATATGGATTTTACATATTTGAATTATGAATTGTTCATATATTCTAAATATTATATAAGTAAATATTTATATTTCTTAATAGTCTTGTGTATGTCCTTGCATAAAAACAATTTTGTTAGACAATAGATTTTAATTTGAGTTGAATAAGTCGTAATATTTTGTTTGATTTATAATATAGACTTTTTGAATAATAAATATCTTATTACCTTATCTTTTTACCAATTTATTTTATTTAAAATTATATTAATTTTATTAAAAAACTGTGTAATAATGTATTTATTTTTTAAAATAAATCTATCAAATAAAATATATTATTGTTGGTATAATTATATTCAATATAATTTTTTCATTTTTTGGTATTTTGTAGTAAAAATGTAGTTAAAATGAAGTTTTAGAGGAAAATAAGACATTAGACTTTACAAATTATTATTATAAAAAAAATTTGTTAAATGATATCGTAGAAAAAAATAGGAGAACATAAAAGTAGGTAGATTAGTAAGTTATGAAAATAAGAGTAGAGTGGATCATGTATAGATTTTGGAATCATGACCAACTTTTACAGTTCTTTTTGATTAATTGGTTAATATTAATTTTTTAAAAATATATATGAATAAAATATGAGTATTTTAGTGATAGTAAGTTTTATGTGGTTTTTTTAAATAACTTTTCTGATTGCGCGTCTGAAAAGACTTCATAGGATAGAAAATTTCTTATGATGGATCAAAAATTTAGGGGTCAAAATGAAAAATTAGAAAAATATATTTTGTAATTATTACAAATAGAGGTTGTTAAAAAATAACCTTCATTTTAATAAATAGAGATTACTCTCCTCCTTACTAAAAAAAGATAAAATAAATTACTCTCATGTTTTACATATAATCATTTATTCCATTAATTATATATATCATATCATGTACTATGCATGGTGAGATCCAGCCTATTATGTCCACAATAAATAAAACCCTAGGTACATGTGTATATATATATATATACACACACATAAAAAGTAAGAGAGATTCCTAGGAAACCCTAAAAGTTTAAACAGAAACTTTAGCTCTCATCTTCCATGTAGATTTGGTCTAACCACATAAAGAAGAAAAGATAAACGGAGGAATTATACCACTCGAAATCAGTTGATATTTGGTGAGTTGATTCTTCACCCTTATAGCGACCCGTAGCCGAAAACGGTTTATCATTTGGAATTTTGGTCTGAAAGTTATGATTATTTGTTTAGGAAGATTTTCGTTTATCGGATTTTCAGAAAGGGTTATTTCAAAAGAGTTTTCCCAAAAAACCATAAAGAGCCACATAACGATCAATCTATTGTTGGAAAGCCCCGAGAGTCTACTTTCTAGATTTGTTGTTCGATCTAATTTTAAAGTTAAAACGAATCAGAGAATCGACTTATAGTCCAGCGCGACGTTTCTCATATCTTTTTCATTTAGGCCAATGTGAAGGTGTGATATGTGAATTATAATTATATATTTCTTCTTTGATGTTTCATGATGCATTAGGTATAGTGTTTGATGCAATTTTGATGCCATGTTTAATGATATATTTTTTGTGGTTTGATGATAAGTAGTATATGTTGATAAGTGAAATATATTATATAATGTGATGTGTGGAGGTGAAGTGACAGACCGTGGATGTTCGATGGTCGTGGATCCTAAGGTGAAGCGACAGACTGTGGATGTTCGGTGACCTCAACTAACTTATAAAGTTGATATGTGTATTATGTAATTGTGTTAGATTCTATACTTGTTGATTGGTGCTAGAAGTAGAATTATGTTGTTATATTTCAGTGGGTAGAGGTGATCTCCTCACTGAGTAATTTGTTACTCACCCTTTTTATTTTTATTTTTTTCCAAGATTTTTGTTCAAAGTTTTATTCGTTAATAGATTTTTTATAAAGATAATTTTTGGCGAAACTAATGAATAACACGTCGTCTCTCAAAATGGAGTAGTGCGAGTAGTGTTTTACATGCATATCCATTAAATTTGGAAACTTTATTATGATTTATTTAATCAAAAGTATAAAATAGACCATAGATATACGAAGCAACAATTTTTCTTTTTTCTCGTCTAACTTAATATAAGCATTCATGATAAACGAAACAACTAAACAAGCAAATAACATTTAGTTTCGTAGCAGGTGGTAAGTCTACTAAAGACAGATATACTTATACATATGGATCGAATCCTACAACTTACATTATGTATGAACTTGACTAATAAGCTAGCAGTTGTGATTAAGTGTTACACAAGAAAACAAAAATCAAATAGATACAAAAATACCAAACAATAATCTCCTCAATATTTTATTACTTACAACTAAACATATATAGTGTGATTGACAACGATTTTCGTTGTTCTGGAAAGCAAATTTTTCTTCAGAGTACTAAAATTTATTCAATCGTGCTATACATTTATTTTTTGCTTTCGTTGCTCTAGAAAATTATTTTTTTAAATATTTTTGGCAGTGAAAAACCAAAAACATAGAACCAAAATTTATGAGATTTATAAAAATAAATTTCTATAGCAAAAAAATCTATAACCATAAATTTCTACAACAAAAAAATTTACCTTAAAAAAATCTACAACAAAAGAATTCAAAACTATAACTTTACTAATCGACCCATAATCTAGAAAAACATATGATATATTATTTTACCGCTCTCAAATTTTCAAAAATAATTGTAATAGTTTCAAAATTTGTAGTGATTGTATTACCGAATAAAAGTAATGAAATCTGAATGCCATCTTTTTTCTTTATCTTTTAAAATGTTGTTTTTTTTGGTTCGAGATGTAAATAAATTATTAGCCAAGACAAAAAAAAAAGGAGAAAATGTCATAATATTTTCTTATTATAAAGAAAAAAACATAAATCGAGTTTGCAAGTTACGGTAGCAAAGAAAGTGGAGCCCACTGGTTTTAGATAAAAAGGACAAAAAATATTCTTTTCTCTTCTTCAAACTTCGTCTCCATTCCTTCTTTCTCTCCACCGCCGGAACTCTTCGTGGACTCGTTGAAGATATAATCATTTTCTCTCTTGTTTTACTTTGAAAGCAAACAAAAGAGAATCTTCATAATGTTTAGGGTTTCTTCAAGCTCATAAACTCGATTTCTTCTGGAAAATTCCTTTTGCTTCCGCGGTGCGTCATTCTCAACTTTCTTCTTCTTTCTTTCTTTCTCCTGAGATTTTTGACGAATTCGGATTTTTCTCGGCTTTATTTATTTATTTATTTATTTTCGTTTATTTATTTATTTTTGCGGTGATTATCGATTTTGGTTGGACTGAAATTTGAAATCAATTTCACTGTTTATTTCTGTACGACTGGACTAGTTCCGGAAATTTCGTTCCGCTTCGGGTATTTGATTGTTGATTTTTCCCTCTTTTTTCTTCTTTACTTCGCTGTAAAGTTGCTTACAGAGATTGAAAATCTGAATTGATTTTATTTTCTTTAATCTTAGATCTTCTTCTTCCCGAATTTCTGACTTTTTTTTTATTTTTGGCATATCATATTTCCGTTGCTCGATATTAGTTTTCCTTTTCTGGATTTGGTGTTGGTGGATTTATTCTTATGATGATCTGGATTTATAATTGCGCGTCTTCTTTGATTCAAGTAGGTGGCTACTTCGCGTGTTCTTGGTCCAGTGGACCGTGATAGAGAATCTCGTAGATTTTGGAGAGAAACGCAGGAAACTGGTTTGTTAAAGAAACAGGATTTTGAGTTTCCATTGATGACGCCTACAAATTCCCTTTCAGGCAGTGAACGCTCTCTCTCAAGTATGAAATTTTCTTGTTCTTTGCAATATCATACCTCCGGAAAAAAAAACCCTTCGATGTTTTTGTATTCATTTCGTTGAATAATTTGTTTTCAGGTGAGTGTTCGGTTGATGGAAACTCTTATGATAGGTAAGACTGACATATGACTATATATATACGTTTTGATATAGCTTATAAATAGCATATTGATCAAGATTATTTTTCATTTTTCTAGGGGTAATGAAGACGAATGTTCAAGTCAAAGTAGTCAAAATGATGTGGACTCCACTACAGATTACCAGCAAAAGGAGCAGAAGGGAGATCTTCTAGAGCGTAAGGCTAAGAGCATGCCAAGTGACATTCAAAGGGAAATAGAAATTGCGGGTGAAAAAGCTAGAGAAAACGGTGTTGAAGATGATAGTGATGCCTCAATTTGGGAACCCCCAGAACCAGAAAACCCAGAAGATGATGTAGAAGGAGGTGTTGCCAATGTGGAAGATGACGATGATGATTGTTGCTGTGATGGCTCTACGTGGAACAAATCAAGTTTATTTGGGGAATCTGATGAGAGTAATGAAAAAAGAAATTTCAATGAAGAGACTCGAATAGCTATGTTTGAAGAGGCAAATTCAAAGTATAAGTTCGTTGTGAATCAACTTATTAAGTCGGCTGGATTTTCTTCAGAAGAAGGTGAAAATTGGTTTGAGATAGTTGCTAGGTTATGCTGGGAGGCTGCTTCACTATTGAAGCCAGCTATTGACGGAAAAACAGTTGATCCGACTGAGTACATCAAAGTGAAATGTGTAGCAACTGGTTCTTGCAATGAAAGGTATTACAAATTACCCATTGTTTCATGTTCTTTGACCCGTAAGAAGATTATGAAATTTGCCAATTACTGTTTTATTTCATAAAAATTGCTCATGATTTCAGTCTCCATTTACTGTGCTCTCACTTTTTCAGCCAAGTTTTCAAGGGCCTGGTTTTCAAAAAACATGCTGCTCATAAACACATGGCAACTATCTATGAACATCCCAGAATAATGTTAGTTGAAGGAGTACTGGGCCAGCCATTAAGTGGATTTTCTTCTCTCCAATCAGTGAATCAGGTGGGGGAGCAACGTACTTTTGCTGATACCAGCTTGAAAGCTTTCATTTGTTAGTTTTCTGATTTTTTTTTTTACCGCAGGAGAACAAGGAGTATTATGTGAAGCGTGTTGTTGAAATCATAGAAGGTTCCAAGCCTGACGTTATGCTGGTGGAAAAGTCTGTTTCACGTTATATTCAAGAGTGCATTCTGGAGAAAAAGGTCACTTTGGTGTTTGACATGAAGCTCCACCGTCTACAGAGAATTTCTCGCTGCATTGGTTCACCAATTTTGTCATTTGACTCTTTGTCTAGTCAGAAATTGAAGCAGTGTGATTCCTTTCGCATTGAGAAAATCGTCGAGGAACATAATGCTGTGAGTGAAGCCGAGAAGAAGCCAACTAAAACGCTGATGTTTATAGAGGGTTGTCCTACCCGCCTTGGCTGCACGGTGAGTGCTTGATTGATTGCGGAGTATGATAAGTCGTTAATTCTACAAAATATCTCTCCTTTTGTAGAAATAACTTCATTACATCACATGATCCTGGGTATTATGGTAGTTTCATTTTACGGAAGTCTTATCCTCATAACATTAACTGATGAAATTTTTCAAAATTTAAGTTAGTGTGTTGAGAGTACACTTTCTTGCAGTGTTTCCGATATTCTTATTTTGATATTGTGATATATGGCAGATCTTACTTAAAGGAGCCGACAGCCATATGTTGAAAAAGGTCAAAGAAGTAGTGCATGACTCGTTCATTCTCGCATATCATCTTATGCTTGAGGCTTCTTTCCTAGCTGACCGGCATACAATGTTCTCAACCATCTTTACAAAGGAAGCTACATCATGTGTTGTGGAAACAGAAACATCTCCGCTATCTCCTTCTGCTGAAAAATCTGCATTTGAAGCAGTTGATATTCCTTTATCTAGTGCATTTGATAAACAATCGATTCAGATAAATGGAGAAACAGATGGTGAGAAAGCTGAAACTGGGGAGTCAAATGGAAATTATGTCTTCTCTCATGAGCCATATAATCCAGTTGTCTTTACTGGGTTCTCATCTATATCTGCCAAATTAAGTAAATATTTAGGCTTTGTTCAAAATCCGGATTCTGTTCCAGTTTCAGTGGAGACAGATATATCGGATACCAGCAATCTTGATTTGATAGAGAAATCTGCAGAAGATACTACTGAAAATGATGATAATAAAAAGCCTTTATTACTGGACCCTGGGCTCCCAGTAATCACGAGTTCAGATGATGGAGACAGGTCGCAAACTGAGAATGATATTGAGGGTACCTTGGAATCTCAGAGTATATTGGTTTTAGTGTCAAAGAGGAATCCTCTCAAGGGGATAATGTGTGACCAAAGGCATTTTTCACACATAAAGTTTTACAAACATTTTGATGTTCCCTTGGAAAAATTCCTGCGAGATATGTTTAATCAGGTTTGACTCTGGTTTCCTCGTCAATCTTTTATAAATTGGTGTTTTGTTCTTTAGCCATGGTTAATCTGTGTCTGTCATGTTGAGAATCTGAAAGATGTTGTGCAAATTTGTTAAGCTTACTGTTTATAATACAGAGAAGCCAATGCCAAACGTGCAAGGAATATCCGGAAGCACATCTTTACTATTATGCTCATCAGAAGAAGCAGCTTACAATCCAAATCAAGCGAAATCCTGTAACAAAATATTTGCCTGGTGGGACAAAAGGAAAAATCTGGATGTGGAGTTGTTGTGGAAAGTGTCAAACAAAGAATGGGGCTTGGAAATCAACAAAACGAGTGCTGATATCGACTGCTGCTTGTAGCTTGTCCTTTGGAAAGTTCTTGGAGCTCAGCTTTTCACAGCGAACTTTTCTGAATAGATTGTCCAGCTGTGGGCATTCTTTTGACAGTGATTTCCTTCACTTCTTTGGGTATGGCTTTTGCTCTGTCTGTAGCTTCACATATCCTAACCAAGTAATATACTACCTTAGTTTCTGTATAATATGGGCTTTTGAAATAGTGACATCCACATATTATAGGAGAATGTCTGGGTCTAAAGTTAGTTGGTACCAGACTTTACTAATGGTGCAGCGTAAAATCATGAATGCTTTGGGAAGTTTGGTTGGGAGCCATCATTATCTGTAATAATATATCTTGAAAAATGTATGCAATTGCAGATTAGGCTCCATGGTTGCTAAGCTTAGCTACTCCCAAGTCAGATCGTACACAGTGTCTCTGCCACCCATGAAGCTGGAGTCTAGCATTCTAATAAAAGCGGGTTGGCTTGAGAAAGAATTTAAAATAGTAAGTGTCTTTTCTGAGTTAATCAGTATTGCAGCTGTATCCTCTTATACATGGTGCTAGGAACAAATATTGCAGTTGAGATTGGCATCACTTGTTTTCTTAATTTACAGTTATGTTACATATTATGTATTGCTTGGCTTGATGGCTGGCTGAAAAAATGTGAAATAAAGATTTAAGATGATCATCTTTGTGCTGGTTTTTCTATATTCCTGTTCAGGTATTCACTAAAGGGATATCCTTGTTTGAGGAAGCTACTAGTTTTCTGAAGAATCTAAGAAAACAATTCAACAGTTCAGATCTCAGTGCACTTAAAGTCCTTTCTAACATCGAGGAGTTGCTGAAGCATGAGCGTAGCTTATTTGAGGTTAGCTTTGCAACAATTCCATTTGGTATGCATATATCTTTGTCAAGTTTATGAGACGAGCTTACTAACATCTATTCATCCTTTCTGAACACACCATCATTGCTTAAAATTAGGAAAACATCGAGACCTCTTTTGAGAAGGCTAAAACCATAGATGATGTTTCGCACAGACTACTCCGCTTAAACCGTATACGGTGGGAACTTTTGCTTCAAGCTCTCATCTGGAACTACCGGTTGCAATCGCTAGTATTACCTGATCGTTTGCTACCTTCAAGTGATGAGAGGAAGATAAGTGAACAAGGTCTTAAGACCGTTTCTGAGGTTGGAATGACCGGATATGAAAATGGCGACAAACTTTTTGATTCTGGTAGCAATGGAAAAATGGACACTCCACTTGCTGAAGACAAGGAAATACCGATCGTTGGTGTGTCCACTGGGGACAATGATGAGATGGAAGAGCCTAAAATGCCTGAAGACAATGAATTGCCTACTGTGTGCAGCTCCAGGCCCGATACAATCTCTCCTATTAACAATCATTTTGACACTCATTTGGCTGTTAATATCTATTCAACCAATGACCAAGAAGTGGAAAAATCAATACCAATTACTGGAGATTCACTGGAGGGCACGGTTGCTGCCTGCAAAGGATCACCCGTTTTAGGTTGGGATGAATGGTATTGGCAGCCATTTGAAGAGCTACGGTTGAAGTGCATTGTCGATATTGAGAAGGAATACTTGTTGAAATTCGAATATGATAACAATGTCACCCAAGAAAACCTACAGACGGTGAACCAGATAATCGCTGAGGAAGGTTCTCGTCTGCGCATCTCTTTAAGAGATGACGATTTCATTGTGTCAGACTACGAAGATGAGCTCTCGAGCCTAATTGCTTGCGCGCTTGCCCATCTGAGCAGTGATGTGAACAAAATGCCTCTTTCAAGGTGTATACATGGATCTCTTGAAGGGTTCTTAGATAAAGATCAAGATTCTAAGCAAGACCGTGAGGCTTCCCGTTACTCGAGTGAGAGTATAAGTCGGTTGGAAGCACTACCTCCTCCAGAGGTCGTGGTTACATTTGGGTCACTAAAATCAGTTGGAAAACACAAATACTCTATCGTTTCCCTGTATGCAGATGATTTCCGTGACCTCCGAAAACGCTGTTGCTCTTCAGAGCTTGATTATATAGCGTCATTAAGCCGCTGTAAGCCATGGGATGCTAAGGGTGGGAAGAGTAAATCCGTGTTTGCAAAGACTTTAGATGATAGGTTCATCATAAAAGAAATCAAGAAGACAGAGTATGAATCATTTGTGAAGTTTGCTCCGGAATATTTCCAACACATGAAAGACTCATATGATTTAGGCAACCAAACTTGTCTTGCCAAAGTTCTTGGGATCCATCAGGTAATGTCTCTAAAATCACCTTTTGATCATTCAACCCATAATCATTTTTGCTTAATCATTATATAATGAGTAGGTCTGAGTTTGAACAGATCTTTGATCGCCATATACAGGTAACTATAAGGCAGCCAAAGAGTGGCGGGAAAGAGATACGACACGACCTGATGGTCATGGAGAACTTGAGTTTTGGCAGAAAAATTACTCGCCAATACGATCTGAAGGGCGCTCTACACGCTCGGTTCACTGCCACTTCTACTAACGGTGCAGAAGATGTTCTATTGGATGAGAACTTTGTCAGAGACATGAACAAATCCCCACTGTACGTTAGCAAAACATCAAAACAAAATCTCCAAAGAGCCGTTTATAACGACACCAGCTTCCTAACTGTGAGTTTTTTTCCATCTCCCTCTCTCTGTATTTCATAACATAGTTCAAGATCTATTATGTTAACACAATCCCTTTATCAATTAATCGCAGAGCATAAATGTGATGGACTACTCATTGCTGGTTGGGGTAGATGATGAGAATCATGAACTAGTTTGTGGGATTATTGACTATCTAAGACAATACACATTGGACAAGCAATTAGAGACATGGGTGAAATCATCACTGGTGGTCCCAAAGAATCTGCAGCCGACAGTGATCAGTCCGATTGATTACAAAACTAGGTTCAGGAAATTCATGAAGACGCATTTCTTGTGCGTCCCTGACCAGTGGTGCGACCAAGAAGACTCTCTTGAGACAGAAAAAACTAAAACAAAGGTTTAATCCCGTTTGAAGATATTGAAAAATCTCTCATATGATTCTTTCATTTGATTAGAAACTTCACAATATATATAGTGACATGTCCAGTTTTTTCTTAACCCCGTCATTGTGCAGTTTTTATAGCAAGTTTCTGGGGGTTGGATTTAGTGATTGGGTTGTGTCTCTGTATTCGTCTTTTATCTTATTTCATTGAAAGGCAAGAAGTGAAAGTCTGTACTTAAAAAAAAAGTATTAATTGATACATGTTAATGTATTGTTTTTGTTTGAGAATGAAAAGTGATTATTATTACATTTGTTTGTCAGAGCAATGCAGTATTTTTTTTTTGTCAGCAACTCTTCTTCATTTAATTAACCAAAATTTCCATATAATTGAAAGCAAGACCTAACAAAATTTCCATATAATTGAAATTAAGATGTTAGGTCAATATAAAAGCATATAAATAATAAAAGTGTATCTGGGTGGAGAAACTCAAACACTCCGGAATTTTTGGATAAGTGTTGGACAAGCATTCATGTACTTGAGATCGATTCTGAACTAATCTGAGTTCTATCGCTATGACTAGCTATCAAACTGAGAGGGAACTCTTTCAAACATGAATTCTGAGCTTTGAAAAATATTTTCCACAGTAAAAGAGATTAAAGAACCGATGAAAGTTCTAAGGTCTAGACACACATAGTATTTAAACCTATATTGAAGTCTTAAAACTAATGGGCATTTATCATAATCCCATCTAAGACCCAAAAGAAGGTGATTGTACTCAAACCACACATTTAGATATATTAGAAAATTATAATAAAAAGCCCTAAGATAATTGAAACCAAAACGAAAACCCATTATTAAACTCTGTGAAATAATACTCTTAAAACAAATGAGTAATTGTCTACCCCCAAAGTAAGGTCCAATAGATAATGATTGTCCTCTAACCATTTATCTAATGAGCTAGAAAAATTGAGATTAACCCAATAACTTAATGAAGATGAAGCCCAATAAGAGAGCCCATGACACATAGAAACCCTCACTCCTCCCCAAAAGAAAGAAGAGGCGCCGCCACAGCTACAATCTTCACCGCCGGCATCATATCGGAGATGGCCCGCCTTGCTACATACTCGCCAAGGATCCAAAGGCACACAACTGACTAGTTCAGAGTCACCAAAACCCGAACACCGGCGACTAGGAATACCACCATCGACCAAACGTAAAAGATAACACAATGAATATCGAAGTTGGTCAAGGCAATTCACAGGTGGAAAGGAAGCTCCAAAATGATGGCCAACAGGAGAGGAACACACGCCATGAGAGTCTCACAGTCTTCTAAACAACGGTAGAGGTGGTGAGTCACTAAGAGGTAAAGGTGATCTCGACGTGGATGAAAACATCCCACCGGAAAAAGTGGGGTTTTAAGGAACCCGAGATCTAGCATTACTAAAGATGAAGCAAGCTTTGGTTCCGCCGATAAAGTTAGATGTAAAATTTATGAGAGTGAAGTGGAGAGGAACTCTCGCCGAGAAAAAAAAAAAAAATCTACAAAAGACATTTGAAAGGGAGTGAGACAGGATATTATGGTCCAGCGTCGGTGAAGAAAGCAGTTACCAACGCTGGAGGCGAGAGCTGGATACGAAGAATTTCTCGTGTGTGGATTTTTCACTGAGTTAAGAAAGTGAATTACTTTCGTAATCAACTTTAAGACGCAATGCAGTGATTATAACTTCATGTGACTCCCTTCAGTGATTATTTGACCCAAAATTTGCAGAAATATGAATACAGGTGTTATATTAATCACAACCACATGTCCACCTTCACACTTCAATCATAACAAAGGTCACAGACTCAAAGGATACATCTGACAGACAACTGTCTACATACTAATGATTAGTGTATAATTCTGTATTTTATATATTCTCTCAACCCAACGGTTCATGTGTAATTGTGTATTAAATTACAAAGGCCATGTTCTTAAAACAAACAAAACGGAAAAAAATAAAATTAAGTATAAAAAAGAAAACTTTCTCTTTTGGATTTGGTTTGCATAATTCAAATACATTGACATCGAAGAGGAACAGAAGAACCAGCTGGTTTTCTTCTTTCCCTAATCACCGCTTCCTTCACCATTGGCACTTTCTCCTGAACCTTCTTCCATATGTGATTCACTGCTCCATTGGGTTCAATTGTTCCAATCCCATTGGCTTCACCATTTTCATACACAAAAACTGTCTGAACCTTTGCCATTTTACTTCTGTATGTTTCCTTCTCTCTTTCAGAGAACACTCTGAGATGTTTAGCCAACCATTTTGGTGTCAATGCATCACTTACAGAGACAAAGACTGAAAATTCGGAGTAGTCGATGATTCCCTCAAACGGGAGCTCTATGTTATCACTGACAATTACAGGGATGCATAGGCTTTGAATGGCATCAAAGAGACGGCATGAAGTAGGAGTATCACCAGCTGGATGCAAGCAGAACTCTGAGTTTCTCATTCCTCTTATTGATTGTTCTCTTCCTGTTGCATTAGGGAAGCCTTCTTCCATGACTATGCCTTGTTCACCTACCAGTAAGTCCCACAGTTTTTCTCTAATCAATCCTCCCTGTCAAAAGAGAACAGACCATTTGTTATGAAGAAAAAAGACTTAAGCAAACAAACAAGTAGAGGCCTAAGTCCTTCCAAAGATATAAAGATTGAAACCAAAGAAAGAAGAGTTTGGTTTACCCTATGTCTGTGCTTAGCGCCTTTGAAATAGAGAAGGTTGTGACGTCTCTGGTTGTGAGACAAATCTAGTCTAGGAAGCAGATGTGTGTATGGAACAATCACATCCTTAATGACAGAGACTTGAGTATGCTCTATCTTCTCAGGCAAGCTACTCCCATTAGATGATTTAGAATCTTGCCTAAACCAGCCTCCAAAATCCACTACTAGAAGAATTGATAAAGCAATCTCCTCACGAACATGCCACATTGCAACTGGGTCTGCCAAAGAACGCTTCATCATTTTTAACTTAACCTGACAATCCACAGATTTTAACTTATTATAAGATCTACACCAAATCTAGAGACACCCTACTTGACAGACTTCAAAGAGACAATACTCAAATCTAATCATAAGATCCAGATTTGTAACATGCAAAAACAAGTTATAAAGACTTAAAATTTCGGAGAAAAGGTAAAAGATTTTGGTACCAGTTAGAACAAAAACGTGATCACGACCATTGGATCGTTTCCAAGCTTCAGTGCTTTTGACAAAATCAAGAACTTGTCTCTGTCTCTGATAATCTTCATTACCAGATTTCTTCCTAAAGGAACCTTTTCCATTTGCCAGCTCCATCTCCGCACTTAGTGTAGCGAAGAAGGGCACGAACACTACATCGGCCTCGGATTCACTGAAGACTCTTTTAGCAAAAGATTGAATTCGCTTCTCCGGTGGGGTTTCGAGGTCTCCCAAGATCCAGTACTCGGCACTATATTGCTTAATCAGCGGATTCTCCGGGTATGGTGGGTATTTAGCAGGTTTGGGTAAACGGGTTTTATCTGGATGATCCGGGTCAGTGGGTATACGCGAATCTGGAGAAGATGATAACCAGTACTTGTCAAGAATTCCATAACTTAAGGATCTGGGAAGTTCAGCTACAAAGACATTGATGCCGTGTTGAAGGGTATTGTGTGAGATCCTCGGATTTGGGATTACTACTAAGTAATTGGAGAAAATTAAGAGGAGAGAGACGATGAAGAGGAGTGAAAAAGAGAGGAAAAAGCAAGAAACGGAACAGAGAGGTCTAGTGAACGCCATAGATGTGATCTTAGGTTTCATCGTTGCTTAAGAAGAAAGAATGAAAGATCTCTGCTTTTCTCGAGATTGGTTATTTGCTTAACTTTGAATCCTCTGGCTGAATTAGAGACTTACACTAAACGAAAAGAAAAACAAAACTCCTGCCGTTTTTAAGGTTTTGAGAACTCCTTGCCGTTGTAATACTAATGAGCAGAACTAATTGTCGTCTCAATTGATCTCTCCTTTTTTTTTTCTTTGTCAAGCTGATCTCTCAAAGTCTCGTAACTCATCATATACGCTCATTTTGAAATGTCAACTTTGGCGAATATAATTACAGTTTCAGAGACTACTGTAATTAAAAGATTATTAATTTAAGAAAAACAAAAGTCATCTTAGTCTTCAGCATTGAATTATCTGAGTAAGAAGGAAAGAGAAGCTTCACAACCACAACAATGGCGGAGAAGACGCCATATCTCAAGCTTCTTCCTCTTCTTCTCCTTCTCCTTCACTTTCCTTTTTCATACTCTAACATACCTCTCGGCTCCGTTATCTTCGCCTCCGGTTCCAATCAGAATTGGCCGTCTCCAAATTCCACTTTCTCCGTCTCCTTTGTTCCAGATTCTTCCCGTAATTCCTTTCTCGCCGCCGTTTCTTTCGCTGGAAGCTTTTCCATATGGTCAGCGGGTAGCGTTGACTCTGGAGGATCGCTTCGTCTACTCAATTCCGGCTCCCTCCGTCTTTCTAATGGCTCCGGCACCACCGTCTGGGATTCCGGAACAGATCATCTAGGTGTTACTTCCGGTTCGATTGAAGATTCCGGTGAACTTGTTCTTCTCAACAACCGAAGCGTTCAGGTGTGGTCTTCCTTCGATAATCCGACGGATACGATCGTCCAATCGCAGAATTTCACCGTAGATAAGGTTATCCGATCTGGTCCTTACTCATTTCAGTTAGAGAGAAGCGGGAATCTCACTCTTAGGTGGAACAATAACACGATTTACTGGAATCAAGAACTAAATTCCTCATTTAGATCGAATCTGTCGTCACCTAGCTTAAGTTTACAGACTAATGGAGTAGTATCGATCTTTGATTCCACTCTTCGTGGCGGATTTGAAGTCGTTTACAGTGACGATTACGGCCCTAGCAGTACGTTTAGGTTCTTAAAGCTAGACAATGATGGGAATTTGAGAATTTACAGTTCTGCAAGTACAGACAGTGGACCTGTGAGGGCTCATTGGTCTGCTGTTGATCAGTGCCTTATTTATGGATATTGTGGAAACTTTGGGATTTGTAGTTACAATGATACCAATCCGATTTGCTCGTGTCCATCTCTCAACTTTGAACCTATTGATATGAATGATACAAGAAAGGGATGCAAGAGGAAATTGGAGCTAAGTGATTGCTCTGGAAACGCAACCATGCTTGATTTGCCTCATACTAGGATATTTACATATGGAAACGATCAAAACTCGGAGGTTTTCTTTGCGGGTAGTTCACCGTGTAGAGCTAATTGTCGTAATAGTGTTTCTTGTCTTGCTTCTGTCTCGATGTCTGATGGGTCAGGAAATTGTTGGCAAAAACATCCTGGTTCGTTCTTTAGTGGGTACCAAAGGCCATCGGTTCCAAGTACGTCTTATATTAAAGTGTGTGGTCCAGTGCAATTGAACCCTCCTTTGATTGCAACAAAAGGTGATGACAACAACTCGAAAGTGCACTTGTGGATTGTTGCAGTAGCTCTAATAGCAGGCCTTCTAGGTTTGGTTGCAGTAGAAGTAGGTCTTTGGTGGTGTTGCTGCAGAAAGAATCCTCGGTTTGGAACTTTATCATCTCAATACACTTTGCTTGAGTACGCTTCTGGGGCACCTGTGCAGTTTTCCTACAAGGACCTGCAGCGTTGCACCAAAAATTTCAAAGAGAAGCTTGGAGCTGGAGGATTTGGAACTGTGTATAGAGGAGTGCTCACAAATAGAACCGTGGTTGCAGTGAAGCAACTAGAAGGAATAGAGCAAGGAGAGAAACAGTTTAGGATGGAGGTTGCGACCATTAGCAGCACACACCATCTTAATTTAGTTAGGCTGATCGGGTTTTGCTCCCAGGGAAGACACAGGCTTCTCGTCTATGAGTTCATGAGAAACGGATCACTCGATAACTTCCTATTTACTACTGATTCAGGGAAGTTCTTAACTTGGGAATATCGTTATAACATTGCACTTGGGACGGCAAAAGGAATAACTTATCTTCACGAGGAGTGCCGCGACTGCATTGTACACTGCGACATTAAACCCGAGAACATTCTTGTGGATGATAATTACACTGCCAAAGTCTCAGACTTTGGACTCGCCAAACTCTTGAACCCAAAAGACAACAGGTTCAAAAACATGAGCAGCGTAAGAGGAACAAGAGGCTATCTAGCGCCTGAATGGCTCGCAAATCTTCCCATAACCTCAAAATCAGATGTCTATAGCTTTGGAATGGTTCTACTAGAGCTAGTCAGCGGGAAAAGGAACTTTGATGTATCGGAGAAATCAAACCACAAGAAATTCTCGATTTGGGCGTACGAGGAGTTTGAGAAGGACAACACCGAAGCAATCATAGACGCACGTTTAGGCGAAGATCAAACAGTTGATATGGAACAAGTTCGAAGGATGGTTAAGACAAGCTTCTGGTGCATACAAGAGCAGCCATTGCAGAGGCCAACAATGGGGAAAGTAGTTCAAATGCTAGAAGGAATCATAGAGATAAACAAGCCGCCATGTCCAAAGACCGTAAGCGAAGTATCATTATCAGGTAACAATAGTATGAGCACGAGCCGTGCATCTATGTTGGTTGCTTCAGGTCCGACTAGATCATCTTCCTCGTCCGCAACACGGTCGTTTCAAACAATGGGAATCACATCGTCGGGACCAGCTTCAACTAGAATCAGTGAAGGCTCTATGCTTGTATCTAAAACTGTTATAGAGTAATTACTAATGTGTAGGTCTGTTTTAATGTGCGTTTTATATACGTTGTAAATTTTTGTTTTTTAGTATCATTGGACCACAATTGATCCAGTCCATTAGCCAAATTCTTACATAGACAATGAGATTTGATCCCTAGATATGTAAGTGCGTCTGATTTTAGTGGACTTACCACATGTTACTAGTCTAAAGGCATCTGCGTTGTAATTAAATTAAAAATACAAGAATAAGCCATATCATTATTTATCTGAAATAAACACATGCATATTAAAAGTTGTGGAATGATTCTACAAAAACCAAAAGTCATAGTATATTTTTATTTCTTTGGTGTATATACTAAATTGAAAATTTATGTTACTATATCTATTTTTATTTCAAAATGTTGCATTTAATTCATTAAAAAAAGTTGTAGGGTCTTAAGTCATATTTGGCCAATGCTCTCTAGTCTCTACTAATAAAAACAAAGACTATTGACTTAAAGAACGATGCAAACTGTAAGAGATATATATTTTACTATATTTATTTAAATCAATATAAATCAACATATAAAATTGAAATTTCAGGTTTTCCTGATAAATGGTAAGCATATTTTATTAAACCACAATAACTGTCTAAAAATGTCAGATTTTCAAATAAGATATCTTTCACATTAGCATTTAGACCTATAATATTACGTTTAAGATTAAATTGCATAAATTGAAAAGTATATTATATAATGATAATGTAACGTGTATCTTGGGGTTGAAATAAATTTAAGATCTCAATTTCTTCCCATATTGTTGCGCGTACGTCGTCTCCCGCGAGCATAAGAGACTCGTCGTGTAAAGAGAAAAAAACATAAAGCAGAATCTCCACATTTTTTGACTCAAAATATCAAAATAATTAGCTATTTTCAGTACTTTTATTAAGAGAAAACCAATACTAAAACTCTATGCATAACACTGATACTAACAATTTGTCTTACAATAGTTAACGTGATAAAAGAAAACGGAATTTCATTTTCTTTAAAATTTTCATTCAATGTTATAAAAATGTTTACAAGCCACATAGTAAATTGTAGAGACATCAAATCCAGAAATATTATATTTTAAAAAGGTTTAATTCATATCATGGCACCATATTCAACGAAGTAAATCCAATCTCCATCATTCGCCGTATATAAATTTCGATTCTCACAAAACATATCTTTTTGTCAAAGTTTGGTTTATCACATTTGTTTGATCATCAAACTCCAACGCCAATAGATATTATTAATATTATATTATTTATTTATTTTGGTCATCCACACCACATATATATTTCAACTAATATTAATCTATCTAACCAATAACAATATGAACGCGTTATTTGTATAAAGAGTTTAGGGGCAAATGAATTATTTACAGAAATTTAAATTGAAAATGAATAATCACAAATATTTATGATTGTTTTTAACAAAAATATATATTTATGATTTGAAATGCGATTGAGACAGCAGAAAAACTCAGTAGATGAAATTTGACCAATGTGAACTTGTTGACTTGTGGAATTGGTCCAAAAGAGTGGCAAACCTCCCGACCAAACTTATTACTAAATTATCAGTTAAATTAAAATAACCTAAAAAACAATACATGCTCAACTTATTAGTATTTACATAAGAATTTTCGTAGTTTCTTAAATATAAAATGTTATATAAAGAATTGAATAGAAAAATATAACATGTAAAATTATCTAATTTTATTGTCAAAACTTAGATAGACAATATCTAATCTATAACACAAGTTATAAATCATATCACGCGAGACTATACACTGACCTTGAAATCTAATTTTGATGAAAAAGAATTGTATAAGTGGATTAACACTTAAACAAACTTATTTGTATTTATTTATTACCTTTAAATACAAAAGTTATTTAATAAATTCCCATATATTAATGAAGGTATGGTCACACCCGTGCATGAATGTCTCTCGTAAGTTTCTTATTTGACCGTGTTATAAAGCTAGCTATTACAGAATTAGGGTAATTTAGTTAAAAATATATAAATAATGTCAAGACTACTTTAGATGTTGTCGTCCTTTATGTGGTAAAAGTCAACTTTCATTTTCAAGACTAGTTATATGAATATACACATGTTCACTGTTTTTCTTTTTCAGGGATGTACCCCAAATAATTTTACCAAAACCCTTGATCCAATCTTTGAAAACATAAAAACTTCTAAGTGTATATATTTAACATGATATATACGATTAAAATTTTTAATATAATTTTAAATTTTATTCGATAAAATTTGATAGTTTCAGTTATAATTGGATTTAATCGATGTAATTATCACCTCGGTTTGATTATTTTTTGAATTATATTAAAAAGAAAAATTTTATTTAATTTTTATGGAAGTTGAAAAATGATTTTGGGTTATGAAACGTATGAAAAATCAAAATATATTGCAACTTGTAAGTAAAAGTGAAAATAAAATAGAAAACAAAAAGGAAATGTGTAGAAATGGGTTAAACGAGGGCTTTTGATTTTTGGGTAAACTTCAACATCTCACACTCTCAACAGAAACCTGAAAAGACTCTCAAATTCAATTTGTCTCTCTCTTCTCTCTTTCTCGAGTCGCGTTTCTTCTTTGCTTGGAGACATCTTCACGGGTTTTCAGCTGGGAGCTTGTCACTTCCTCAGACCTTTTGCTCAAGAGTGAGCTCAAGTGGCGAAGAACAATCTGACTTCAATCTAACTCCCAGATCCGAGTTTCTGTCGCTTAGGTCTTTCTCTCGTTTCGCGTCTCTTTGTTTAAGCTACTGATTTGGAATACGTGTTTTGGCTTTTGAGCTGTGTTGTTAGGGTTTTCGATTTTGTCTCCTGTTTAAGGAGTTTTTTACTCTTTTTTTATTGGTATTTGTTCTTGAATTGAATTTATAATCAGAAACTGAGTTTCAAATCTTTGTTTTTTTTTTCTAATTCATTTTCAGGTGTATGAGTATAAGGTTCTTTGCTGAGCAAATTTGCTCCATTAATGGGCTGCTGCTTTCATACGGATCGGGATTTGCAACTACAGTGTTTTGCTGGTTACATTGTTCATCCATTTGACGTTTCGTAGAAGTTTCAAGTGATTTTTTGCGCATGGAGAGCTTCGAGAGAGCTTAATTTTCTATCATAAATTGGCAGCAGTAATATTCTTTGCCGTGTGATGGGTGGGCTTTGTTCGAGGAGTTCCTCTGTAAATAATGCTCCTGGTGGAAGCTTTCCACATGTTAATGGTCATCTCAATAATGGCTCTGAGGTGAATTTTCAGTCTGGTGAAGTGGGACACAAAAATACTGATCCTTCTCCTGTGAGAGAGAATGTCGAGGATGATAAGCCCACATCAGAAACGTTTTCGTTTCCCAATTTGAACCATGTCTCTGTTGGGTCTCATCCTCAAAATATCGAGGATGGAATTCCCCGGTTATCACGGGTTTTATCTCAAAAATCTAGATCCACTAAGTCTAGGCAGGCTGCTGTGGCAAAGGTAAATAAATGTTAGCAATTATGGCTTACTTTTGAGTCCAATTCATCTCTTTTATGGTCTTCCGTAGACTTGGACCTGAGTAAGGTGTTTTTCTGTGTAATAGGTTTCCGAAGTAAGCTCTCTGTTGGGGAGGGCTGGCACTATGGGACTTGGTAAAGCTGTGGACGTATTGGACACACTGGGGAGTAGCATGACAAATTTAAATATTAGTGGGGGATTTTCTTCTGCGACGACAGTGAAAGGGAATAAGATCTCAATCTTGTCTTTTGAAGTCGCTAACACTATTGTTAAAGGCGCTAATCTTATGCATTCTCTTTCGAAAGATAGCATCACACATTTAAAAGAAGCAGTGTTACCTTCAGAAGGTGTTCAAAACTTAATATCGAAAGACATGGATGAACTGTTGAGAATAGCTGCTGCAGATAAAAGGTAACAGTAGGTGACAGTGTTCTGTTTGATGAATATTCTTTGCACTGGTTTCAATTTGTAGTTTGGAGATAAGCTAATTATTAATTGTAATTAGGGAAGAGTTAAGGATCTTTTCTGGAGAGGTGGTGCGTTTTGGGAATCGTTGCAAGGATCCCCAATACCACAACCTGGATCGCTTCTTTGACAGGTTCCAATATGATCCTGTTACAGTGGTCCGAAATCGGGTCTATTCGTTTTGGAAAGTATCTGACCTTTCATTAGCTCTGTGTTATGATTTAGGTTGGGCTCTGAATTTACACCCCAGAAACATTTGAAACAAGAAGCAGAAACCATAATGCACCAACTGATGTCATTTGTTCATTTTACAGCAGTACGTCTTTTTATGCAATTGGTGATATCCAGTCTTGCATGACTCTCTTAATGGCGATTTACTCTGATTATCTGTTATGTTTCAGGACTTGTATCATGAACTTCATGCGCTGGATCGATTTGAACAAGATTACCAGCGTAAACTCCAGGAAGAAGAGAATCCTAGCACAGCACAACGAGGTAGGTATCAAAATGTTCTAATGGATGTGTCTTTGGGAATTCATGATATAATTTTACTCCCTATTTTATTTTATTTGGTAGTCATCGTTCTAAATTCTTTTTAACATTTGCTATTTTTACATAAGGTGTGGGAGATACTCTCACTATCTTGAGAACTGAATTAAAGAGTCAGAAAAAGCATGTAAAAAACTTACAGAAAAAATCTCTATGGTCTAGAATCTTGGAAGAGGTAAGGAGTGCTAAGTGTTAACAAATAATATTTCCTTTCTTGAGAAGTTTCTCAGCTCATCTAGATTTTATTATTAATACTAATAATGCTTAGGTGATGGAGAAACTCGTAGATATTGTCCAATTCTTGCATTTGGAGATTCACGAAGCTTTTGGTGGTGCGGGTGAGGCTCAATTATTGGATAAAAACGTTTTATTCATAAGCTTTTAGGAAGATGGAGTATTAAGTATTTTATATCTATCCAGAATAAAACATGTGCTTAATAATCATGATAATTCTACCTGATATGCAGATCCTGATCAGTCTGCAGATGACCCTTCAATCAATCATAAAAAATTGGGCTCAGCTGGTCTTGCCTTACATTATGCAAACATCATTACTCAAATTGATACTCTTGTAAGTTCTTATGCCTTTATCACTTAATTCTATTTTCTGTGTTTCCCCTGTTGTCCAAGTTTTAGCTGCCTGGGAATGTGAATTGTATGTTTCTTAGACCCAATGATTAATAGTCTACTACGAAGCACTAGCAGTTATATCTCATTTCTATTAACAGGTGTCCCGGTCTAGCACTATGCCTGCAAGCACAAGAGATGCTTTGTACCAAGGTTTACCCCCAAGCATAAAATCTGCTTTACGCTCCAGAATACAGTCCTTCCAGCTTAAAGAAGAGGTATAAGTATTGTTCACAGTCTCCATAACGCTTTTTATGCTAAATTTATGATGTCCACTATTACTTAAAATATTATTTGTATGCCTGCTTACCGCACTACATATCTGATCTGATTTAACCAGCTCACTGTTCCTCAAATAAAAGCGGAGATGGAAAAAACGTTGCAGTGGCTTGTACCTGTTGCTACAAACACAACGAAGTAAGCTTTTGCAATGTTTTCTTTCTCGTTACCATGCTTTTTTGTCATCGTTAGACCTTTGGGTCTCACTTAAACCATTTATTTTTCTCCGTGCAATGGAACGCTTTACCTTTTCTTGATTTTCTGTCAACTAAAGTGTGTTACCGGACGAAAGCCCCTTGGTTACAGTTATTAAAGTAATCCCCTTGACTTATTCTTCTGTCTTTTTTGTTTTCTCAATCAGAGCGCATCACGGGTTTGGATGGGTTGGAGAATGGGCAAGTTCGGGGTAAGCCATGAGGACAAGTTGATTCTTAGGCTATTTTCTCTTTGTGCTGTGTTTATATGCATACAATTGTGTTCCTTGCTGATGTTAGATTATGCAATATAATTTCAGGACGGATGCAAATCAGAGACCTGCAGGTCAGACCATATTACGGATAGATACACTTCACCATGCAGATAAAGAAAAAACCGAGGCCTACATATTAGACCTCGTAGTGTGGCTTCATCATCTCGTTACACAAGTCAGGGCCACCACGGGTTATGGCCTAAGATCTCCGGTTAAGTCTCCAATCAGATCACCTAACCAGAAAACGATCCAACTCTCCAGCGGTTCACACAACCCAAGTTTGGGTTCTCCTTTGCTTACTATGGAGGATCAAGAGATGCTTAGAGACGTAAGCAAGAGAAGAAAAACGCCAGGAATAAGTAAGAGCCAAGAGTTTGAAACGGTAGCTAAAACACGGCTTTGTAAGCACCACAGGCTGAGCAAAAGCAGTAGCCACTCACCGATGATGGGCGAGATGATGAAGAATAAGAAGGATGCTTTCTCAACCAGAAGACCTTCCTCTGTTCCCATCATTGATTTTGACATTGATCGCATGAAAGCCCTCGATGTGATTGATCGTGTAGACACCATTCGGAGCTTGTAGTAAACTACTTACACACCATCAAATTTCGGAACTGGGATTGAATGGATGGTAATAACCTCAAATCTCTCTCTCTCTTTCCTCTCTTATCCCCAAGAATGGATGATCTGATGAAGAATGTGGGTGCAATTGATCCCACGGATATCACTGAAACCCTTTACAGATGATGATTCGGGTTCAAAATAGTGGCAGAGGTTAGTAACTTTCTGCTCTTTTTGGTTTTGTGGATGTAATTTGGTTTGGTTTTATAGTATTTCCTTTGTATTGTTGTTTTTTTTTTTTCGCTGTAGTTTGTATTGTGTACATACAAGAGACGTTACTACATAATGATCATTTGGAGAATAAATAATATATAAAAAAAGTTTTTCCTCATAGTGAAGACTCATGCATGGGATCTGCCTAAATGGTCCAAGTAAGACTGAAACTGAACACATTTGTCATCTTGATACTGAGATTTATTTTATTTGGCTGCATAACAGACAGTCTCATTTTTGTGTCTTTTAACAGAGAGTCTCATGTAATTTTCTGTTCTTCAATCTGGTCCATTCAATTATTTGGCTTTTAACGTTGAATCTTGTTGAAATTGTCTTAGAGCAAAAAAGGCAATTGTGGTTTACTTACACGTGAACTCGCTGAGAGTAGGTGTAATAATAAAAATTTAAATATGAATTTAATAATAATAAAATTAAATTCAGTGTAGAAAAAATTATGCACCCGCCACTTTGACGTTCGTTGGCCTACTAACCAAGAAGATCCCTTACAATTAATTCGTATCGCTGGATCTCAAATTACAGCAATCAATGGAAGCTCTGATTCAGTCTTCTTCTCCGTACGATCTTCTCTTTCACGCTCTTTCCCTTATTCCAATTCGTCACTACCTCTTCGCTCTCTTCGTTGTCTGGATTATCTTCTTCTACAATTTCCTCGAATTTCACTTCCTTGGAGATACGAGTCTTCGTCATTTCAGATGCAACGTCAATCTCATCTACAGTCCTGATTCGTCTCTTTATCATGGCGTTGTTTCTCGGTGTCGGATTCTTCATGGCCGGTGAGTACTTTTAATTTTGATTTTTTGGGCGAGATGATTCGATTTTGGGATTTTGAATTTTTTTTCTTTCTTTTGTACGATGATTAAGATATGTGGCGACTCCATGGTTAGCGAGTCCTCATCTTCAGACTTGTTTTCTCAATTTCTATGGATTGCCTCCTGTTTTCAAGTACAGAAGGTGACTGGAATTTTTTGTTATTTCTGTGTGATTCAAACACAAATTTGGATAAATTATTCATCTTAAGTAGTCACATTTTTAGCTGATGAAGTTTTGTTGATGCGTTTTATGTGTCAGACAGCTCTTTCGTGCTTCTGATGGTGGAACGATCGCACTTGATTGGCTGACGAAAGCTGATGGTATAATTTAATGACTGAGAACATTGATTTCATTACCCATTTTTTTGTTTGTTTCCATCTTTGATTCTGGATAACTTTTGTGCAGTTCTTAATGGTGATTTTCATAATCAGAATGAAATCTCAAAAGAAGACACTACCCCCATTGCCGTAGTTATTCCTGGATTAACTAATGATTCTTCGTCTGCAGTAAGTCTAGAAATCTGCTTTAGACAGTACATATCACCCATTAAATTAACTGTCTAATTGACATGCATTGGTGATTTTGCATTATCTAAAGCATCTTGCTTACAACACTGCAAAAACAGGTTGGAATGTTGTTATCAGCAACCATAGAGGATTGGGCGGTGTTTCTGTTACTGTAAGTTTGCTAGTCTCCTTTAACTATTATGCTTTCATGTTCTACGAAATTTGGTGCTTACTTATATACATTATTCTATAATCTTGCTATGTTGACAAACACATGTAGTCTGATCGGTTCTATAATGCTGGATGGACAGAGGATATACGGGTAGTTCTTGGTTATCTTCAGGAAAAATACCCAATGGCTCCTCTGTTTGCTATTGGCACTAGCATTTAGCAAATGTTCTGGTACTATATCAGGAACACAGTGTTTGATCCAGTTAAAAAAATATGCTTAGCTTTGAATTATGTTGACGTGTGGTGGTTTGCTTGTCTTCTATGGACAATCTACTAAATATTGCTCAGTTGGTTGCACCATAGTCGACATTCAAACAGAGATTTCAAGCTAAAGAGGAGCTTGCCACTAATTTTTTCCCAATCAATTGATATGCACCAGTTTGATCTAATTGACAACATAAACCTGAATCTATCTCATGTTCAGGTCAAATACCTTGGGGAAGAGGGTGAAAAGACTCCTCTGAGGGGTGCTGTAGCTATCTGTTCTCCATGGGACCTCTTGGTGGGCTATTTTTACAACTGTCTTCTTCTATATATATTGATTTCAAAATTTGCCGTGTCTTGATTTCTCTTTAATCATTTAGATTAGAGATTAATATTTCTTTGATTTTTGGGTTTATAATTTTAGGCCTTTGAACTTGTACTTTGTGCTTTCTTTTCCCAAGGGTTTCGTTTGATACAAATTGACGCTTGATACATTATGTTTTCTTTTCCTTTGTCTACTGCCAACAAGATTGGTGACAGGTTTATCTGTAGGACTTTAAAGCAAAAGTTCTACGACAGAACTCTGACCATCGGACTCCAAGGTTATTGCCCAATTGTATGTCCACACACACCTCTTTGGTCAAGGACCGCCTAGATTTTGAGTTTGTAAGATGAGTTGAGAGGAGATATTTCAGATATACTACTTTGTGAAAAACAGGTTTCATCTTTAACTTTAGTTAGTTTTATTGCAGACATGAACCTCAGTATTCACGCCTTGCGAATTGGGAAGGCATAAAAAAGGTCAGTAGTGAAACCATGGATCCATAAACTATACTGTCTACTTGGTAGATGCACTGAAAGAAGTAGAGTTCTCGAAAATATAATGAAAAAACTTCATAACTCATTTGCTATTAACGTTGATTATCGTTGCCAACTCTATTGCTTCAACAGTCACGTTCCATCCGCGACTTTGACCACCATGCTACCTGTCTAGTTGGAAAATTCGAGGTATTAGTTTCTCTTCGAGTTATGTTAACTTCTGATGTTAGTCTCCCCTCAGAATTGGCTTTGTCATTGCTATATACATCTTTTAGATGCTCTCATAATCAGCAATAAATTTCCCGTTGATTTGACAAAGTGAAAATGGTTTGCACCCTTATGCAGACTGTGGATACGTATTACCGAAAATCTAGCAGCACCCAGTATGTAGGAAATGTGGCTGTGCCGGTACTCTGTATCAGTGCTCTAGATGATCCATTATGCACAAAGGAAGCCATTCCCTGGGACGAATGCAGGCAATACACAATCTCTTCAAATCTTTAAACCTATTACAGAGATTAACATGAAGTTTCTTTTAAAAGGGCAAACAAAAACATTGTCTTGGCTACAACAAATCATGGAGGACATCTAGCATTCTTTGAAGGATTAACTGCATCTAGCTTGTTGTTAGTATCTCAGATTATCACACATTTTTTAAAAAAGAGTTAAGTACTTCCTGTTTTCACTGTTTTTATATGTATAGGTGGGTTCGAGCCACCAACGAGTTTCTTGGTGCGCTTAGTTTCAGTCGTTATATGCACATACAAAAAGTAAGTCTCTGTTTATTAAAACTACAAATTTTGATCATTCAACTGTACTCTCTTTTCCTTTCTTCCTAAAATTATCAATTTTTTTGCAGATTCAAGAGAAACGAAGCTCAGGATCAAGGAAACAAGAGTCTACGATAAGCCAAGGCCCGTACCTAAACATTGCAGAAGACGGGTTAGTGGCAGCGGTCAAATACGAGCAAGAAACTAATACAACCACACCGTCAGGATCATCGAACCAGAGAGGACAAAAGCCTAAGGATGATAATGTAACAAACAGAAGCTTTAAGGAGTTATGTCGGCAAACAAAACCGTCCATATGGTGGCTTGGTTACATAGGTGTGGTACAAGTTTCCCACTACTTGGTCTGCTCCTAATCCAAATCCTGAAGTTTCTTCTTTTATCTTCATTAATTATGCTCTAAATGTATATCATAAGCTTAGTAATCATCTAGTACTCTTAAGTGGTTTGTTAGCTGTTGCTCAAAAAAAAGAAAGAAAGTGGTTTGTTAGCATTGAGGATTGACTCAATCTAATCTTTCTCTTAATCTCTTTATTATGTGTATTTAAGGCTAAGCTATATCTTTGAAACTGATTTGAATTCGAAGATCAACTAATATGGTTTAAGGATTCTTTAGAAAAAATCATATTTTGATGAATCTGAAAGTTATAACATGATCACAATTCACAATATCAATTGTTACATTCAAGAGAGTTTTATACGTTCAATGGCATTATTGTAAATAAATAGACCCACAAGGGTATTTCAGATGATGGAGACTATTTAAAGTTTTTTTGTTTTTACTCTTTCTGGCAACTTCGAGAGCACTTAAGCACAAACAAGCGAGAAAACAAAAAACTCTTCGGCTGAGATCTTAAGAAAGTTGAGAATTTGTGATTCGAAGAAGAAAAAGAGATTTGGTTACTTGGACAGTGAATTTCTACCAGCGCTTGGTGATTTCATACTGGAATCTGTGTTTTTTTTTCCGGTGAATTTTAGTAGACAATGGAAGAGATTAGATCGGCGATGGAGCAGCAAATGGATCTCATGGCGGATCTGGTCCAAAAGGTCTCCGGAGAGATCCGAACAGGATTACAACCTGCCTACGCGAATTTCATTGGATTTTTCCACGCCATTGATTGGAAGGTAATGAGTCTCTTTGTCCCTATGGAATTTTGTTTTGTTCTCGCGAAAATTTTCGAATAAATTAACAATCCTTCCTTTTTAATCCAATTTATAAGTTCTAGAGTATATACATTTGTCTGAGGAATTTCGAATCGGCAGTGTTGCATTCGAGATTCTATACCATATACATTGTGGCTTTTCTCATCTGGGTTCTTGGTTAATCAATTTAGATTTTGATCTGTTTTTTTTTTGCAGGAACCTTGGATTATGGGACTAATGGCGTTTCATGCTCTGTTGCTAGTGGTTACTCTTCTTTCTAGAAGGCATCTCAACTTCCATATGTTCCTCTTCTTATTAGCATGTAAGTTCCCTTTGAAACTGTTCAAGTAATCAATATATGCCTTTCAACGCTTTTCTGTTTAACTCAAGAAGTTGTGATCGAGGTATCTCTTGGAATTCGTTCATATTAGAAGTCTCTTTGCATTGGGGATATTGTCCTTTGTTACCAGTTCTTTTCATTGAGCCAATGATCTCACTAGGCTAGGTTGTGGCTTTCAAATTTAATCAAGGCTTTGAGGAGCTGCTTCTGATATGTTCCCGTGCATCTTTAGATATAATTTAATTCACTTCGGCTTACGAATTAACGCACTAGGCGTTGGATTTATCTCAGGAACCATGGTTAGAGAGACACACCATCCACAATGATAGGCATGGGTTTATGAGTTAGTATGCTACAGAAGTTTCAGAAACAATAGTTGATTAAAGGAAACTATGATCCTTATTTGGCTACACAATGGCCGTTAGTTTACATTACGAACTTAATAACTGGCATCTCCATTTGTAACTTTTTAAGTGATACGAGTCGTCATTGCATCTGTTCAGAGTAATTTTATTTCATTAATACACGTTATTGAGACTGATGATGTGACATAAAAAAATATTGCAGTGGGTGGAGTATATTTTGCAGAGAATCTCAACCGAGAGTTGAGAAAAAACTGGAAGAGCTTCTCAACTCAGAACTACTTTGACCCGCATGGAGTCTTTCTATCGGTTCTCTGGTCAGGACCACTTTTGATCATTGCAATGATAATCCTGGTATGTGTTCAGCAATGCCCTCTCCCTCTTTCTCTCTTTGCTCAGCATAATATATAAGAATCGACTGGTTTCATGAAACAGATTTAGTTAGCAGTGCATAGATTTTTCCTAAGTACATCCTCCACTTAGATTGTTTGAAAAACATAATCTGGTTGAACAGACAATACTCTTCCTGTTTATATATCCTGAAAAGAAATGATGAAAGGTAGGAAAGATTAGTAGAAATAAGTAGCAATGAAATTAGACCCATGACTGAGAAGTCTTGAATATCCATTTCGCATCTGAGTTAAGAACCATGCCGTATGGTGGTTTAAGCATGTTTATGATCCTTAAAACAAACCATACTGATAAAATGAATAATGTAATATATAACATGGAAATCTGATGTAGGTGTTTATGTTTTATGACAGGTAAACACACTCTTTTCGCTTTGCTACTTAATTGTAAAATGGAAAAGAGCAGAGCTCAGGCATCGTGCAAGGCTTGAACGTACCAAGCAGGAATAGATCTCACTCTCACCTTCTCACAATATTTATGTCTGCTCTCACTTTGCAAACTGTTTGTGTCTTTTAGTAGAGGCTACTCTTTCTTGGAGCTTACGTTTTAATTCAATTGAACCAAACCAAACCAGGTTATTCCATTTCAGTTTGTTTTGACAAAGTTTTGAAACCTCGATTAGAAGTCGAACCTGTGTTTGGAGAATCCTAACCGTGGCTTTTTCTGTTGACGATTAAGAACTTCGTTGGTTTTTGTAGTTTCGGTTTGTCCTTGCAAAATTTTGAAACCTCAGAAATGAATTGAATTAACCCATTTCAATTAGATTAATTGTATTTTTTTTGGTTAATTTTTCAAATTCAATTAGATTACTACATTCAATAACCTTATTTTAGAAAATGTGGCATAACCTGAGGGACACTATTATATTTCTATATGTGCTTGGTTTAACCTTAAACCATAAAATTAAGGATTTAATTTGTTTAATTTAAGCAAACATTGTAATTACCATTTAGCCGTTACGAGTAAATAGAGGTCGCTGATTCGCCACTCTTCAACGGCCCTTTTTTTTTCAAAAATCAAAAGTCGTTCAAGACGAAGAGAGAAAAAGAGTGTACAGTACAACATTTAAAGAAGACTCCAGAATTTGTTTCTCTAAATTGTCTTCATCTTCTTCATTTCGATTTTCGAAATCTCTCACTTGCTCGCTCTTAAGACTTATCTATGGAGGTTAAGGAAGAGAATATTTCGGAGGACGAGCTGCAGTTGCGGGAGAAGACGATTCCTGTGTTCACAGTGCTGAAAAACGGCGCGATTCTCAAGAATATCTTCGTTGTCAACAGTCGTGATTTCTCGTCGCCGGAGAGAAATGGTTCCACTGTGTTCGATGATGACGGGGTGGAAGAGATTCTAGTTGTTGGACGTCATCCAGACTGTGATATTTTGCTTACGCACCCTAGCATTAGCAGATTCCACTTAGAAATCCGCTCGATCGCTTCTCGTCAGAAACTTTTCGTCACGGATTTATCTTCTGGTATGAATGATCTCTTCACTTTACTTAGAAATCGAACAATCTCTGCTTGTATTTTTCTCGCGAATTAGATTGTCTTTTTTAATTAGATTGTTGATTGGATTTGTTTCTCGATTTAGTGCATGGGACTTGGGTTACCGATCGGAGAGTCGAGCCACATGCTTGTGTCGAGGTTGAAGAAGGTGATACTATTAGGATTGGTGGTTCAACAAGGATCTATAGGCTGCATTGGATTCCACTGAGCCGTGCGTATGATATTGACAATCCGTTTGTTTCACCACTCGACGCATCTACAGTGATGGAGCAAGAAGAAGAGAATAGAATGCTTGACGCAGAAAATCTAGAGGTTGTACATCAGGTTCGACTGCTCTAGTGAACCTTTGTTATTATTTTAGCTTTCCTTATCTAGCTTAGCTCTATGTCTATTTGATGATGTTTACGTATCTTGAAAGTGTAATTTGCCTTCTCTGCAGTCACTAGCGAATGTTGCATCAGGTGATGATAGAGATGCAGATCTGGATGTGACGTCAGAAGGAACTGGATCATCAGTCCCTAGTGAGGATGATGCATATGTTACGACAAGGGAGACTTCGTTGCCACTTGCGTCTCCTAGTGTTTTGACACTAGCTAGAGATTCTGTCAAGACACAGAAGTTACGATTCAGTGAAGATTTGCAGACGTCAACAGAGTGGGACGTAGATGTTGAGGAAGCCGCAGCAGAGAAGGCAAGTAGCAGCTCTGCAGAGGCTGATGAATGTGATTTAAGTGCAGATGGAGGTCTTCATCTAAACGTGATGTCAGAGAGGCTGGAGTTGGAAGTCCCTAATGAAGATGAGGTTCTATATCCAGCTGCATCGGAGACTTTAGCGCGTCCACTCTCAACAGATTCCATTGAGACAGAGAAACTACAGCTCACAGAAAATGTTCAGGCTTCACCGGAGTTGGTCGTAAATATATTAGAAGCTAACGCAGAAAATCTAAGTAGCGGCTGCTCCCCAAGTAAAGCACAGATTGATGGCTGCTTGGAAGCCTCAGATTGTTCTGCAGGTGAATTAGCTGCAGAAGTTGAGAATCTGAGCCATCGTCAAGAAGTCACCAGAGAAACTGCTTTTTTGACAGAGCAAGTAATGGAAGCATCAGCCGAACTACTAACCACGGCTGAAATTCGGGGTCATGAAGCCTCATGTTCTTCTGCTTTTGAATTGGATACGGAAGTTGAGACTGTGAGCATCCGTGGAGAAGTCAGTGCAGACACTGATTTTGCCACAAAACAAGTGATAGAAGCATCTGTTGAACCACTAACTAAAGCTGAAATTTGGAGTCATGACGACAATGTAGATACAGAGGTTTCTCCCAATTCCTTTTCTCAGGCTGAGCCAACTTGCGAAATTGTAACTGAAAAAATCTGCTCCCTCCTCTTAGGTTCTGACTTCCAGAGTGAAGTGGCCTTAGATACTGAACGTGAGAACCAAAAAAGCAATGGTGAAACCAAGGTCGAGTCAAGGCAAGCTAGTGGAGTGGCAGTAGAAACTGAAACTGAGAATCAAAAAAGCAATGGAGAAAGCAAGATTGAGTCAAAGAAAGCTAGTGTGGTGGCCATAGAAACTGTAAATAAGAATCTATATCGAAAAAGCAATGGAGAAAGCAAGGTTGATGAGTTACGGCAAGCCAATGTAGTATCTGATTGTTTGGTCGTGGAAAAAGAAGGGCTTCCAAGAATCAATATAGAAGATATCCAAAGTCTTTGCTTGAACTGGCAGCCACTTTTCGAGAGTGAAGTTGGGACTCCATCTGAGATCTGGAGCGAAATGAATCATGCAGAAGATCAGAATAAAAAATCAGGAATGACCAGAAAGACTGATGAATTATTTGATGAAGGGAGCAGCTCGTGCCTTTCTGAGGACCTTAAACAGAATGATACACAAAGTTTCCTGTTAACACCAAATCAGAAATCCAAAATAGAATTGTCAACTGGCTCTGGGAGATCTGAAAAATATTACAGCCTAAGTGAGATAGAGGGTGAAGAAAATGCCGATAAGTGGTGTCCAATTTTCTCATCCTTGGCTGCAGAAACATTTGAGGTTACAAAGACGATTGAAGAGCCAGAGACGCCTTCTGATGATGCTGAAAGTCAAGAAAACCAGACCCCTCAAACACATACTATTAGAGAAGATGAATCGTCCGCGATGGATAGCTCAAGGAGGTCCCCAATAAGCTCGAGCGCATGCAACATCTGGTCCAGGAGGGGAAAAGCTACTTCTGTTCTTCAGATCCGGACCAACAAGAGTGAAGGAAAGCAAAAACAAAATGGGAATCAACCAAAAGATCAGTTGCACAGAAAACAGGTTCTAGGTGACAAGATTGTTTGTGACAGTGCAGAGAAACTAGAGCCAGAGATCTTTACACCTGACAAGGAGAATCTCACCCCAAGTTCTCATATGCTGAAAAGATTACAAGATATTGGTGACTTAAAAGATAGCAAGAGCTCTTCAAAGCTTTCTGGCAAATCAGGCACGTTAAAGATTCATTCCAGTATTGCTATTATTTCACCAGGGGTATTTACAGAACCAGAAATCTTTACCCCAGACAAGGAGAATCTCACCCCAAACTCTCATATGCTAAAACGTTTAAGAGAATTTGATGAGATTAAGGAAACAAAAGGGTCCTCCTCTAAAGCAACACGTAAACCATTCTTTGATACTCATGTCGAAGAAAATGTGATGGTGGAACAAAAACCAAATCTACACAGCATGATCAGCAAATCTAAGGTGAAGCATGAGCCTGTGGAACCAAAGAAGAAAGCTGAACGGGCGCCTTTTCAACCTCTACTTGAAAATCCTTTGTCCAGAAGCCTGTCATACACTGAAGCTTCTTGTACTGCATCAGCTAGAAACAACATTTCTAGAGGCATTCGGTCTACTTCTGTAAGTCCTACTTGATTCGATTGTACTTAAATCAAATATGTATGTTTAGTTCTTATATTTAACATTAGTTCACTGTGTTTTAGATCCTTTCTGATGGAAAGAGCAAGATGAAGTGGACCATTGTGTTGGACACTTCTTCACTCCTCGACAACGATTCTAGAAAGCCACTACACCTACTACAAGGGATAAAGGGGACACATATGATCGTACCAAGAACAGGTAATAACCCCTACACCGATAATCCTTGTCTTATAATGCCAAAACATCATATTGCAGACTATATCTCTCAGAACCACTTTGTCTTTTGTAATCCTTTTTGACAGTATTTACTATTTACCATCAGAAACATGCCTTACCATTTTGGTTTCATTGTTCAGTTTTAAGGGAACTAAACGAAGTGAAGCGCAGTCAGAGTCTTCTCTTCAGAAGAAGAGCAGAGACTGCTTCCTCAGCTCTGGATTGGATCGAAAAATGTAAGGTTAATACAAAATGGTGGATGCAAATCCAGAGTCCATCAGAGGAAACCAAAGCGACTGCACCAACCCCACCAGTCACTCCTCAGTCAAATGGCTCAGTGGCATTCCCGTTTTTACTTCACTGGAGTAACAACGCACCAGAGATCGAATCTCCTACATCAGAAGATCAAGTTCTGGAATGTGCTCTTCTTTATCGAAATCGTAACATCGACGAAAAACTCATTCTTCTTAGCAATGATGTAACTCTCAAGATCAAAGCCATGGCAGAGGTAACTTTAACATACAAAATTGTGTATTTTTATAAGAAAAAAAGCACACTGTTTAATGATACATAACGTGTTTGGTTTTGGATTTTAGGGTGTGATTTGTGAGACGGCACATGAGTTCTACGAAAGCTTGGCGAATCCCTTCTCGGAGAGGTTTATGTGGACAGAGAGCACGGCAAGAGGACGGACTTGGAGTCATCTAGACGACGTCGTGTTGAGAGAAAGGTACAACAACAGAGCTTGTCGGAAAAAGTCAACTTACAAAGGAGGAAGTGCAGCAGCTGCAAAAGGCTTGAAACTCATATTACACCATAACTCTCATTATGGCCACAGTCATTGATATGATGCATCATCCATCACTATGGCCATAATCAGTGATGATGCATTACTATCATGTCCTTTGTTTCCAAGTAAGCCAAAAATCAATTTAACTCGCTTACACGGAATATTGTTTTTAGAATTAACGGCTTTTTCTGAATGAGGCTATTATTACTATTGAGGATTTTTAGTTCTTTTTTTCTTAGTTGTAGACATTTGTCTTCCAACGATAGGAAATAGGAATGATCACTTTAAGAAATTAGAATATTGGATAAAATCGTCAAGCTTTTGATATAAGAGACCACACAATTTGGGAACGTGCTTTTGAAATAATCACAAAGTTACTGTTTTTCGCCGACACTCAAAATGCTATAGGAAGGATTTCAAGGACATCGACAATGGTTGAATTATTCACCTTCTTTCCAATTTTTATATTTTGTTTGAAAAAATTCAATACTTTTTTTTTTTTTCCTGAAAAGAATTTTTTTATTAAATTAAATGGCTCAAAGCCAAGTAGGTGAGTTACAATAAAAAGGATGAGCATTTAAAACAAACAAATGAAACTCATTAGCAAGGCAATAAATATGATGTCGTAAACATGCCCGAATATGCGTAATAACTCATTCATGTTGTCCAGGATGAATTCCATCAAGCAGAACGTCGGTATACCCTCAATGTCGCTTCACCGTAACAATGGCCGGAGAGCATTCTTTATAGTCATCCCGTTAACGGTAGATCAGACAATTTCCACTACAACTTCCTTCATAATGGTTGAATCTAAATAAACTCCGACATTGAAAAACATCTGTGAATACCAACTCAGGCAACTCTGACAAGGCAGAGATTTACTCCTCCAAAAGTTAGCAAATAGCACAACAAACCATAAACACCAACAACCTTGATGGAAGTTGACAAAACTGATACATAGATCAGATCTAAAACCTGGAAAAGCTGAAAAGACAACGACTAAATATAGATGGTGACTACCGAAACTTATTAAATGGAACCTAAAAAGGAAAAAACAAAGACACAATAACGAAAGAGCATGGGAAAATTGAAACTAAAGGATCCGAAGAGAAGCGTAAAGAGCCGGTTAAACCGGGAGAAGTGCCGACAAGAGCATCGGGAGAAGTGCCGACGAGAACGCCGGGAGAAGTACCGGCGAGTACGTTGGGAGATATACCGACAAATACGCCGGAAGATGTACCGATGAGTACGCCGGGAGAGGCCGAGAAGAGCATTTTCTCCTACAACCAAACGGCCGAGGCACTATAGATCGGCTCCACAGTCACGCGAAACAACAACGAGAGAACCGAGCCGAACCAACCCACACATCTAAAGCAAGCGAGCACATTACGGAGAACCAAACCGACGAGAGACGAATCTACCTAATCCTAAAGCTTAACCAACTAACCTAGATCCAGACGTCCTTAAACTAGATCTGAAGTCAAGAAAGAAGCCACTAAAGCTAAAAGGAGAAGGAGAAAAAGATACTCAACCCGGAACCCGGCCAAACTCCAGCAAGGAAGATCAAACCAGAGCACCAAGAAGAGAGAACCGGTGGACAAGCGAGGTCGACAATGGAGCTCAGAGTATCCACGGCAAAACTCGAAAGACACACGGCGGAGATGCTCTAGACTCACGAAGACACTTCAAACCTCCCGGCGAAGCATCAAGTAAACTCGAGCACTTTCATCAAAACCAAGCTTCTTCGAAACCGTATCTCCAAAGAGAAGTCAAGCCAGCCGTGAAGATTCACTATCTCCAGAGAAACGCAACGGCGGAGCAAAACGAAATCGACAAACTCGGAAGGGACAAACATCTTCACGGCCAAATCTGGAGAGAGGTGACGACGCGTCGGAGCTGAGGGAGCCTCCATGTCTCCTCCTCTCCCAAGCTTGAATCACAACCGGGTTTCGCTCTCATCGGATGGTGCGACGTAAGCTTCACGGTGCGTCGATTGAGACAACTACAATGGAAGACCGAGAAAAGAAAGCTACGGAGGAGGTGAGTCCTTTCCCGGTGGCGGTGAGACTGGAGAGCCGCCGGGAAAAAAAGTGGTGATGCCAAAAGTGAAGCTTGTCGAAAAAGATGAAGGAAAATATTTCATAACACCAAACTAAATATGATTTTTCTTAAATTAAAAAAAAAATAAAAAATTCAATACTTTATTTTACTATTTTTATTTTCTATTTTTTTCCGCAGCAATATACTATTGTGATACAAAAGACCTGAAGAAAAATATATGTTAATCGATTTAGAGAATTTTGCAACAAGAGAATATATTTCAAAAAAATTATGTAGCGGCAAATCAAAAAATTTCAACCACTGCTATTCTTGAAGCAGTTGCATAAGTTGGATTTATATCAAATGATTTTGAAATCTCAGGTTTTATTGAAGGCCCAACGAAGCCCAATATCTT